>VZRV01008971.1:216325-360484 GCA_013398115.1 Falcunculus frontatus | reverse complement strand
GAGCCGAGCGCGGCGGGGCGGGGGCAGTGGCCGCGGTCGCGCAGCCCAATCAGCACCGGCAGCTCCCGGCATCGCCCCGGGGCCGCCCCGCCCGGCCCCGGCATCGCCCCGGGGTCCCCAGAGCAGACCCCAGCACGGCCCGGCGGGGCTCTCCTCGAGGTGGAGATACGAACCAGACCCGAAAACAAACAAAACACCCGCGGCGCGACCTGTAATTTGGGGTTAGATTTCCCTTCCCCTGCAGATGCTCCTGTGGGAGTCGGGAGGGGGTGGCAGCAGCGGGACAGGTGCGTCCTTAGCATCTCCTCCCCAGCTGCAGGTTTGCATCTCTTTCCGTATGTCCCCCCCGCCATCCTCCCCGCAAACAGCCTTGCCAGGAGGGTGGCTCTGAGGAATGCTTGTAGAATACAGGTGTGCCCACCGTGAGTGCTCCATATTTCTACAGGGACATAAGCTTTTGAAATGCATAACAAGGTTTTTTAATCCTCTGAATTTCAGCTGGCCCCCTGACATTATCCAGCCACAGATGATACAGCGTTTGGTATCTGTTTTTGCAACGTGAGGTGATGAACTTGGGATTTTCTACCTCAGTTTTAATGCAGTGGCATTTGAGCCTACAGCTCACAGGTCGAGAGAGTTATCCACAGTGGTTTCTCCTCTTGTTTGAAGCTGTTTACTTTCCACATCAGTAGTATATTTGCCATTGATGTGGAAAGTACACTGCCGGTCTTTACTTTCCTCCTATTTATTTCAAAGCTATTGTTACATTTTCTAAATCTTTTTGCCAGATGGGCAATCACTGGAGGATAAGAAGCCACATTTGCATCATTATTCTTCTGATGAATGCTCTTTGATTTTGCCATGAGAACACAAACCCGGATGTAATCACCTTACAGACCTATATTTTAAAAAAAAAGAGGAAAAAACCCTCAGAGTTAGGTGTACCGTTGGATGTGTGTCAGAGCTCGGTGGGAACAGGGTGTTTGTTGATCTGTTAATGCTCCAGCAGGATAAAAGGGGGTCCACAGACGCATTTACTGACGTAGTGATTCTCTGCCTGCCCTCTGCCTCCTTGGTACCCTCTGACTTGCAGGTGACGCACAGCAGCATTGGCAGAGAAGAGGGAAAGGGGGAAGCAGGCAGGAGGCTTGTTTGCACAAGAACATTGGGCATGGAGCATGCTACAGCTCCATTCAGCCTCTGTGCCAAGATGCCTTCTTCTCTCCCCAGAAGGGGAAAGAAGCAGGATCATGATGTAGGTGAGCCACCCTTCAGTGTGGTGCCAGGCTGTAGCCAGAGCTCACTTTGGAACACTGGGATGACCATACATCCAAGTCCCATCTCCATGATGTTATGATCTAGTTATCGTAGGGCATGGCAGCAGAAAGGAAAAAGAAAAGAAAGATTTTTTGAATATTTTCCCCCATCATCTCACTTTGAGATCTTGAAGACTGCAATTATGTTGGTGGTGGTAAAGCAGATCAATCCAAGATATCAACTAGTATCTAATCAAGGCTGAAGTAGGAGACTTGAGTCCAAACCTGAGTCATTGTGTTTTCTTGACATGGGAAGCTCACCTATTCTTTTGTTGATAACACTGCTTTGCTTGGTGAATCGAGGGAGTAGCATCTGGGCAAATTTTGGCCAGGGTCCATCAGAACTTTTTGCTGTGCTGCCATGAAATAACCAAAAGGCTGGAGTGAGTGTTGAAGGATGGGAACACAGCCAGGATACCTCTAGGCCTGAGGCTGAGCCTCTGAGTCTGGGAAGGAGAGGAAGATCTTCCTGAAGAGCCTAGGCACTGCTTCCTAGAGGGCCAGCAGAAGTGGCAGGTTGGTGACTGACCCTGCTGAGGGTGGGTAGTCTTGCTGAAACTGCTGTAGCCTCTGGCTGTGATGTCCAACAACCATTCGTGCTGTCGCAGACCACGCTGCTTTCAACAGAGCCAGACTTAGCTGCCATTTCCATTGTGGATCCACATCTCTCTGGTGGCCTGCTGCCAGGGACTTCAGGGGGAGCCCATGCAGGTGGCTTAGGACAGATGAAGTTATTTCAACCTCAAACTCACTCTCTGCTTGTCTATAAGGACCCTTCAAGCAGGGCTAATTTATATATTCATTCCCTTGTACACCCTGTTGTACCCAGGATGTTGAAAAGTGGCCTCAGTATACATGAGAACCAGACTTGCTTTAGCTTCAGGGAAAGGCTCCTCCTTTCATCTCCTGACACTGTTGCTTTTGAGGATGTTTTATGTTACTAGTCCAGCTGTTACCATCTTTCTCATCTAAAATCAGAGCAAGATGTTGCACTCCTGATCTCATCTTTGGTGGTGTAAACCCAAAATGACATAATGCATAGCTGAGTGCTCATCCCAAGCTGAAGAGTAAGGGAAGTTGCAAGAGATACTCTTTCCCTGTGGCATTTTCTTCCTGCTGGCTGGAATCTGCAGGAATAAGATGTTGGAAAACATTCATCTGTGAGGCTGTGTTTCTCCCTCATATAATTTTTTCAGCTTCTTTCTCTTGAGTCACTGCAAGTCCCTTTACTGTGAGCTTAACTCATACATCTTCCAGTTTTCCAGGATACAGTAGTCTCTTTTCTCCCTGCTGTGGTAGGAACTTTAACATCCATATGAAGACATTCCTATATCTCCCTTCAGCCTCTGTCTTTCTGCCACCATAACTCTGCCTCTGGCTTTGCTTAGTTGGCTTTCTACCTATTGATAGTTTACGCAGTAGAGTGAAAGACTTGGCCTTTGCTTTTTTTTTTTTTTTTGTTCCTGTGTTTCGGGACAAATTATGACTTGGGAAGTTTTTGAAAGTTCCTCAGACCACTGTCGGACTGATTTCCATTTTCTTCTGTTCATAAGTTGATCAGGTCAATGCAATAGCACAGTTTTGTACTGGGTCATTTGACTAAGTATGGGGTTTGTTCCTTTGGACTGGCGACTGGGTTTATTCCCTTGGACTTAAGAAAGGTGCTCCTGTCTTTTTTTAAGAAAAACAACCCCTGTGGTTCATTTTTTGTTTCATTGACTCTTGTCAATGGCAAGTTTCATTGACTCTTGGGCTTAAAATTGGCATTTAGGGGAGAAATATTAGTATATGTTTAGAATAGGCTATTTCATTTGGAAGGGACCTGTGATGATCATCTAGTCCAACTGCTTGACACTTCAGAACTGACCCAAAGTTAAAGAGTGTTACTAAGGGTATGTCCAAATACCTCTTAAACACTTGCAGGCTTGGGGCATTAACCACCTCTCTAGGAAGCCTATTCCAGGGTTTGACCATGCTCTCAGTAAAGAAATGCTTCTTAATGTCCAGTCTGAATCTTCCCTGGCACAGCTTTGAACCATTCCCACACATCCTACTGCTGGATTCCAGGAAGAAGAGATCAGCACATTCATTTCCATTTTTTCCCCTCCAGGAAGCTACAAAGAGCAGTGAGATCACCCCTCAGCCTCCTTTTCTCCAAACTAGACAAGCCCAGAGTACTCAGCCACTTCTCACCGGACATGACTTCCAGCCCTTCCACCAGCTGTTGCCCTCCTCTGGACGCATTCAAAGACCTCAGCATCCATCTTAGGTTGTGGGGCCCAGCACTGCACACAGCACTCTGGGTGAGGCTGCACCAGTGCTGAACATGGAGGGATAACCACCTCTTTCAGCAGGCTGGTGATGCTGCTTTTGATGCACCCCAGGGTGGGATTTGCCCTCCTGGCTGCCAGAACACACGGCTGACTCACACTGATCCTGCTGCCAACCAGCAGCCCCAGACCCCTTTCTGCAGGGCTGCTCTCCAGCCACCCCCTCCCAAATAATACTTGTTCTCAGCATCACTCTGTCCTAGGTACAGAATCCAGCACATGGACTTGTTATTCATCCCATTATTCAGAGCCCAATGCTCCAACGTGTCCAGATGACTCTGTGAGACCTTTTGTCCCTCAAGACGGTCAACAGCACCTCCCGGGTTGGTGTCATCAGCAAACTTGCTAATGGTGTGTTAAGTCCCGCATCCAGATTGCTGACATGGAACAGATCTGGTCCCCAGGACTGAGGTGTGAGGAACACCACTGGTGACCCTTCACCAGCCAGATGTAGCCCCATCCACTACAACCCTTTGGACTCCGTCCTTCAGCCAGCACATCATGAATCCATTCATCCCACATCTGGACAGCTTGCGCGAAAGGATGCTGTAAGGGACAGTATGAAAACCCTGACTGAAATCCAGGAAAACTCCATCCTCCACCTTCCCTTCCTCCACTAGGTGGGTGACCTTATCATAGAAGGATATGAAATCCGTTTAACAGGATTTTCCCTTTGTGAGCCCATGTTGACTGTGCCTGGGGATTGCATTGTTCTTTAAATGCTTTTCAACAGTACCCAGTGTGATCTTCTCTGCAACTTTTCCAGGAACTGAAGTTAGACTAACAGGTCTGTGGTTCCCTGAGTCTTCCCTCACATCCTTCTTGTAGATTGGAATAACGCTGGCTAGCTTCCAGTCAGCAGGGACCAACCTCAAGCTACTGAGATTTCTTAACTACATGCATTTTACAAATCAGGACGGAATATTAATAAATAGTTGAATTTCTACAGTGTGCAGACTTTTATCATATTGCCATGTACAGAAGAGCCCTTCAGAGAGGGTTTTGCACTCAAGTCTGAAATACAGGATATTATTTTAGGTCTTGCAGGATCAAAATCACAAGTAATCATTATTGCCTCATAAGTTAAACACCGGATGACAACAGCATTTGTTCTGCAGCCAGGACAAGCTGGCTAGGGTCGTTATGCCTTTGTCCTGGAGTAATTTTTCTTGTAATTTTACCATGCATAGGTTGGGCAACTTGAGACTCTTTCCTGGCTTTGCCATGTTGTGATTTCCAGGCTGCCTACAGCACTTGTGCAAAAGGAAAAAGCCCCAACTTTATTTTTCTTAGGCTGAAGGACTACTTCCTTGTTTGCTAAGGTTTCCCTGAGAATCTGAATATTGAAAAAGTAAGGCAGACGTGGGGAACATAGACAGGCTCATAAGAATGTCATCACCTGGGCAAGGTCAGGTCTGTTGGCAGTGCTAGATCTGGGCAAGGCACCCCAAATTGGTGTGTACACCAGAGGAGATTAACACAGCTGGGAGTGAGGAGCTTGCACAGTGCTCTGCATTGTGCAGAACAAAGTGCCACCTAAAAAGTGAGCAACCAGATCCTCTTCCTCAAAAGAGAGTAAACAAAGGAATGTTTCCGTCTCACCTAAAAAAAAAAAATCCATCAGATTGGGAACATCAGTTAATAATCACCAGTCCTTGCTGGGGTTGCCATCGTTGTTTTCCTTGAGTGGTGGGAAAAGGAATTAAATTAAATTACTGCATGTCTTTTGTAAACTGCCAGGACAAGAATGATTTTTAGCTATGCATTTCATATATTACATAACAAAAAGTAAAAAATTAATAGGAACTGACAATCCAAAGCATTTTAAAGGAGTGAAAAATTGCATTCCACAAGCCAATAAACTTTCCCCTCTCTCTCTCTCTGTTCAGTGCATTTGGACATTACAGACTTTGTTTCTTGACATGTGATTAATGTATTGTTTCTTTCTGGTTTTTTTTCCAGCTCACCTTAATTTTGTTGAGAAAAGCCTGTGTTGTCCCTGAAAGTTCGTAATACAATGCTTTTAAAAATAGATATAACCTGTTTAACAAACTCAGCAGGAAATGTGAAGAAGTGCATCTCCTACTTTCCTGGAGGTGCATTCCTCCTGGCAAACAGCACAGGTGCAGCTCTTGTCCCTCAGAAGCGGCCTCCACATCAAATTAAGTTTCGCTAAGCACAGGCAGGTTGCTGTGGAAAGACAGGAAACCTCCGGGTGGATTTTTAGAACATGAGGCCCTATGTAATGCAATTTAGAAAGTTTGCAAAATTTTTGAAAGTTTTCAAAGTAAAAGCATGTTGTATGTAATGGAATGCAAAAGGATTTAACTGAGGTGGGAGGCAGAGAGGCAAATGCTTTCCCGGAGCTGTCGGTATTCAGAAGTGATCCTTGCTAGTGAGCCATAAAGACAAAGAAGTTGGGTCTTGACCATTGTCTGAGTGGCAGGACAGTGTTTGGATATTGGTGTCCCTGAAGTGGGAACGCTTTCCCACCAAGCGTGTCCTCTGCCACTGTGTGCTGCAGCCAGTCTCTGCTGTTTGCTGAGCACCTGGGAGATCCAAGCATGAGGAGTCTGTCATTCTTTACAGGCACCAGGATAGCTCCCAGGCAGAGGACACGCAGAAGCAGGAGCTGACCCTCCGGAGGAAGCATAGCAACAGCACAAGGGGCAAGAGGCGGAAAATTCCCATTAGGTATTAGGAACAAATTGTTTACCAGGCGGATGGTCAAGCTCTGGGAGCAGGTTGCCCAGAGAGGCATCTCCGTCCTTGGAGGTGCTCAAGACTTAACCGGTCACGGCCCCGAACAAGCCCATCTGATTAGATGTGTTTTGGACTGGATGACCCCTGGAGGTCCCTCCTAACCTGGCTTACTCTATTACCCTGTGATTTTGTTACCTCTCTGGAGCAGATACTGAGAGTCTCTGAGTAGCACTGGGCTGCATTTGGCTTATTATAGGTCTAAGTGGCGCCCAGGTACACTAATGATCACAGATTATATGTTATGCCCAGAACATGATTCCATGTGGACCCTGCTACCCTGTTATTTAGCACACATGCTGAAATATTCTTTTCACAGATAGGTGTATTTCAGTTCATAACAGCAGTACATTTAACTACTTTTTCAGCTGTTTACGCATAGGGAAATTTTTCCATGGCATTCCTCTTGTTTTATTTATTTTTTAAGATACCTCTGGATATGCTAAGGAAAACCCCAAGAGGGGCACGTGAAACAGAGACCTTTAGCTCTGCCGGTGTAATACCCTTCCTGAGACAGCAGGGCGGGGATGAGAAGAAGAGACAAGCTTCTGGGAAAGAGGGACTAATTTCCCAAGTGGATGCAGGAGCAAAGCTGTTCAGTGTGTGCTCCAGCTAACAGGGGGTGGTAGCAACTGGCGACAGCAGCTGAGGACATGCGAGATGACCGGCAAAGGCCCTAGAGGAGGCAGAAATAAGCTGCAGCAGAGCATGAGTGAGGGGTGATAATTTACACTGTGCTCTTTACCTAGCCCTGCTTCAGTGCAGCCTGGCCCTCAACACACATTTGTCCCAGTTTCCAATTTGAAGGACAGCTGAAGATGAGTGTCTGCCCTATACCTTCCCACCAGCATCTCTATCTGCAAGGAAGCTGTTCCACCTGCCTTCCTCTGGTTCATCTCCCCAGTTCCCACAGGGGCTCCTTATTTACTCAGGGAATGGTTGTGCCATGAAGAAGGTGTTGTGGCTTACTATCCCCGGCCCCACTGTTTGTCAAGCACCAGTTGTCCCAGCTTGTGGCATAGAAAGATTTAATTTAACTGAGAGCATGAAAACCACAACCTGGAGCAAAGCAGCTTCTGTAGTGTAACTTAATTTGAGAGCAAACTGACTGGGATCAAAAAAGGTCACGGTGACAAAGTGGAGTTAAAAGCTGTCTTAGATCAACATGTTCAAGCAATTCAGAAACAAAGGGAATAAGGAAATAATATGTGACAGATTGAAAAATCAATAAACCGTTTGTGGTTAGTGTGCATTTGATCCATCATCAATACTGCTTCTTTTGATCCTTCTGGTTTGATTTGGTTTCTGACGTGGTGTGTGTATATTTGAAAGAGAAGTGGGTAAAACCCTCCAGTGAAAGGGGGGGAGGTGCCTCCACTTGTAGAGGCTTTTGGATAAAGAGGATAGATTTAGAATCCAATTTAAATTTTCTGAGCTTAAGAAATCACAAATAAAAGTGGCAGTAATGACATATGTGGAGGAAAAAACCATCTTAAAACAGGTGTCAATGTCAGCATGTTCCTGCTGGGGGACACGATCAGGTTCCCCTCATCTTCCCATCTACTGAGAGCACTGCCTTTTCAAAAATCAAACTGATCAAATGTACTTGGAAGTTTTTTAGAGTACCAAACAACGCTTCAGCTCATTTTTGTGTGCAATCTGTGTGCAGCACCGGATTTTCCTATTTCTTCAGAGCAACGTTCGGTCAGCCTCCACGCTGACTCTTGAAGAAACAGTCCACTGCTGTGTGTAGTAAATGAAGCAGTGTATTACCTAGGAGAAAATTCATTTGGACTGCTTATTTTTGCTGGGTCACAGTCCAGAGTAGCCAACAAGACATTTGCCAAGGGCAGGACATAATGTGCTTTGCCTGTTATGTTAATGCTTTCATGGTCCCATACGGAAAGTATTTTTCTTTCATTACTTTCCAGTAGTCTACCTTTCCATTGCCCTTGCAAAGAAATAAAGCCTTTTCCACTGATAATAGAGATCCAGGTATGCACTGGGGGGTTTTCTTCTGATTTCCACTTTGTTTTCCTCTTTGTTCAAGTGTCTTTTCTCAGCTGATTGTTTATTTCACTGGCTCATTTATGTGTTCATTGCAGCTTTTTAATTCACTTCAGCTACAAGCCGGGTGAAGAAGGGCAGAATCATTTTTGAGAATTCAGCATTAAAACTATGTAAAGTCTCTTTTTTCGTATCAGAAATGCATTTTGTCTTTTAGAAAAGGAGAAATTCTTAAACAGTTTTGACTTAAGTTTCAGTTTGTAAGGAAAGTTTGCAGCACTGGATGGTGCCTCATGCTGATGGTGGGAAGCTGAGCATGTTTCTGATTTTGGTGGTTTTATATGGATTTAAATATTGCACTGCACTCTTTCTTTTCAAAAAAGTTGTATAGTGGGAGAAAATGGGATGACACAGCAATCGGTTTACTTGGTGCTAGCTCTGGGGAAATTCAGTTTCCCTTTCTTTTCCAATGTTTGGTGTAGTTATTTTATGTAGACAGGAATCAGAAAATCTTTCAACAGCAAATTAATGTTTCAGAAGTCTCCAGGTAACAAAGTGGTGGATTTTGGTTGTAAATTGCTTAACAAATACCAGCAAAATAAAAACGCCAGCAGATGCCAAACACTGAGACTGGAGACACCAGTGTGTTTGGTTTTTTAAATGGCTGCTCTTTGTTTTTCTACTGGATGGTGGACTATTGACAAAAATTACTTTCAGTGATGTCTGAGGATTAAGGATTTATTTGGAAAGATGGCCCAGAGCACTTTTTTCATGTGGTATTCTGGGAACTGTTAACTTTTCTAAATACATACAAGAAAAACCTGATTTTGTAAGAGGGGGTTAGGACATGGCATGCAAAAGCTACAGGCTTGCTGCATCCATTAGAGAACTGGACACAAATGTTAAAATTTAGCCGGAGGAAGTGTTTGTATACACTGTATATACAGTTTGTATAGCCATCACTGGATATACTGTTAGTGTGAAGTTCTGTGCTTTAGTATGAAATGCAAAACATAATAATGCATGAAATTATATTGCCAGTTAAAAATCCCACCCTATCCCCTCCAGTCCCATTAAATACACGGCAGCCTTGGGAAGTGTGCAGATTTATGGGAGGAATTTTCCTGCCTGTAAAGGAAACCTAGAGCCATCAGCTCCTAGATGCCTGTGTGCAGGCTGATCAGTGCAGAGTGCACCAGAGCTGTGTGGAGCCGCAGCTCTGTGCCAGCCATTGTCCTCACCAGGCAGCTTCCAGTGACACGTCACATGCCCTGAGCTGTGAAAATATTGATTTTGGGATCACATGCCTGAACAAGTTTCAATTTTCCTCCCATCCCAAACAGGATCTAAGCTCAAGCTGGGATCCTCGTGTAGCAGGTGTATGCCCTGGAGGCGGCTCTAAGCCCTTTGCCTGCCGATATTTTGCAGGAGGTTTTACCAACCTCTGCCACAACTGTTCTCCGGCTCTGGCAGCACAAGCCCCAGTGCTGGACATTTTTGCAGGCTGAGGTTGGCTTAAGCATGACCAAAGGCACAAGTGCCTCTCTCCTGCCTGCAGGCTCTCTCTATGTCAATCTACTACTTCTGTGGGAATGATGGCCAAAGGTTGTCAGCTTCAGGCATGTGTGACTCCCCAACTTTACACAGGGTGACCAGGGAAAGTGATGGGTTTTGAGGTCCGAGTTTAAAGTATAGAAATGAAAAGACACAGTTAAATCAAAGGGAAAGTGCAATCTTCCCCTGTAATCAACAAAAGTTAATTATTGTATTTTTCCAGCAAAAAATTTCTCTCATGCCTGGAGAGCTGACTGAGCAGCCTCTGCTCTCCCACTCCATCAGCCCAATATTGGGTTCTTCAAGGCCTTCCACCTAACTTGTACGCATTGGCTGCCTGTTCTCACCCCAATGAGTCACGGCATGAGTGGCTCAGCAGATGGGCATCCTCGGGTTTGAAGCCCTCATCCCTCTGCCCCTCTCACGTCTTCAGCAGTGGCTCCCCAGCACGTGTCTTGTGCAAGCAGAAACTGCCCAGTTGCCCTGAGAACCTCACAAGTGCTGATGTGTTTCTTGGCTTTCGGCAGGGAGCAGCGGCATCCTTGGATGTGTGCCTGTCAGCTGACAGGCTCCTTGCCCAGATGCATTTCAGTGATTAACCTGCCGCCTCTGTCTGTCAGCTTAGGGGTTTCTATGCCACACGAAAAAAGACAGGAAGATTAGATTTCCTTCAACTCCCTGGGACTGGTATGATGTCCCAAGGGTGGGCATCCATCTGGATACTCAGCTCAATATCTACCATGTGGTTGGAGCGATACAGAGCGCCGTAAATAAAGGCATGTAACAGTTTGTGTTGCAGACTTGCTCTCCAAACAAGGCTTGGAGAAGCCAAGGGGCTGTGTTTTCCAAGGCAGGACTGTAAGAGGTCACTTGCCTGTTTGTGCTGCCCCTGAACTCAACCTCTCTTCAGTGAGACATTTCTCGGCACGCTGGTGGTCTGTTGGCTTGTGGGAATGGCCCCTGCCAAGTTCTTCAGGCGTGGAATAGGTCGTTCCCTTCTCATTTGTAAAGTGTTATGGTTAATTTCTAATCAGAAGTGCCTTTGAACTTCTGAACTTTGAACTCAGTGGAGGAAGCCCTCCCTTGAGTACATCAAAGTTTGTAGCTGTGCTTAGGGGAAAAATTTATGCCACGTACTCATCATGCCAAGAAATTTTCGCAAGTCCTTTTATGTGGCACAGGCATCACTGAATATATTAAGATGCACAAGTAAATAAAATAAAGCCATTAGACTAGGATGCACATCCCTGGGAGCAGAATTTGCTCTGCAGGTTTTCAAACAGGCTGAAATACCAACCACTGGTCTTTCACTAAGAAAGTCTCTCACGTATTAGAACACAGCAAACAAGAACACTCATTTATATATTTATTAATTTATATTGAAAGGATCTGATACAAATACTTTCATATATCCCTGCTTTACACTAAGTCTCAGAAGAGATCAGACTCTTATCAAAACTGCTATTTCTTAGATATTGGAGAAAAATTATTTGCCAACAACCCCACCAACCACAGTTTCATGTTTTCTTAATGATATTAAATGCATGCACAGCTCTATACATAAACATTACCACTACAAACTGATGAAATGAACTCATAAAATATCAAGAGACAAATAAGGGTTTAGGGTAAGTAGAAACTAAAACAACCCAGCACACATACCCTCCATCCTCTTAGCAGATGAAACTGTTCTTTTCCCTTTCCTTACAGAAATCTACAACAGGACACTACAAATGGTGTCTATGACAGGGCTTCTCTTTATCCACAGAATTTCTTCTGCAATAGGTATTCTTGCATACTGCTTCCCACTACCTGTATATCCCTAGGATAATTCATTACCAGAAGTGGGATGAGCAGAGAATAATTACAGCTATTCATTAGCCTTATCAGGAATTATCTAGATTTACTTGCAAAATAGAGAGATACTTCCTTTGTAATCCCTTTGCAGGCCTAAAAATGCCCACCAGGACAATAATTTCATTAGGATTTTGCTTTTCATCCCTTTTTTCTTCTTCTACACTGTCTGTGTTTCAAACTTGCTTTAGTGTGTAATCCATGACAAAAGATTTCCCAAACAAGCTGGTTGTGAATTGCAGGTCGCTATCTTTCGTCAGCTCCACTCAAACAGTGGTTTACAAAGAAGCGTGGCATTCTGTGTTGGTTTGTTTGTGCAACAGCTGAGATTTTTGCAATAGGGAAGTAAGGTACTTGAATCATGTCAATTTGTTTTTTGTAGGGCTGCAGTAGCCTTGAACAGAGAGGTGTTTCTGAGGTTTTTTCCCTGATGACTTACAGTATTTGATGCTGATATAACTTTTTTTCTTGTATGACAACAGTCACGCCTGGCGAGATAAGCTATCTCAAGCCCTTCCTGATCCTCAGATGAGCACTAAGGATAGTGTTTAGCATTTCTGTGGGCATGCTCTGTATTGTTGCAACACAGCACTTTTCACTTTGGTGTTCCATCACCTTCAGTGACTTGGCTCTATTGTTCCAATATATTTGCAAGCTTGGGAATACCCAGAGCTTTGATGGTGGCCCCCCCTATAATCACCCTCTCATGCAATTAATTTTGGAGTAATTTGTACTCATCAGTAGAGCTTGTCAGATTTTCTATTAGAAGGATGATGTTGCCAGCTCATGTCAGTGTGCTCTAGTCCTGTTCTGCCTAGTGTCTCCCTTCAGAACAGCCAGGTGCTGGTTCACACAATTATTTCTGCACTGTGCATCCAGACACTTGCAGTCTTATTTAAATTATGTCTGCTCATGACCAGCTTACTAAATAGTTCACATCCAAAACTAACAGTAGTACTTTCTTCACAAGGGGAAGTGGAGGGGCAGGTACTGATCTTTTCTGTCTCATGACCTGTGACAGGACCCAAGGGAATGGCATGAAGCTGAGTCAGGGGAGCTTTAGGTTGGATATCAGGAAAAGGTTTTACACCCAGAGGCTTGTTGGGCACTGGAACAGGCTCCCAAGGGAAGTGGGCACAGCACCGGCCTGACAGAGTTAAAGAAGTGTTTGAACAATGCTCTCAGGCACATGGTGTGACTCCTGGGGATGGTTCTGTGCAGGACCAGGCACTGGACTTGATGATCTTGATGGGTCCCTTCCAACTCAGAATATTCCATGATTCTATGATTCTATGATTTTATGATTATGAGCTCAATCCTTTTGGGTTTTATTATTTTCATGGGAGCAGTGAAGGATCAGCACCAGAAGAGGCAAGTCAGTGAGAGATTTACTTTCTTCATGTTGGAGTATGTTACTGAAGTTGTGAAGCAGCTGTGAACGCTGTTTCTCCAGCTCCGAAACCATTTTCTGATGCACATGTCAGAAAGGATCTCTAAATGGTGATGGTAAAGTTTGACCTTGCCTTTTTTTTTAGACTCTTGTTGCTTCTTAAATTAAGACAATACTACTACATTAACTATCCCTGCCTGCTGGGAGTAAGAGGGAGGCTGAGATGCCTTTCTGCCTGGGAAGCAATCTTCAGATCAGAGACTCCAGGGAAAATGCAAAATTCTGCCCACCTTTGTAGGCTGACACAATGGAGGGCACACTGTGTAACCTCTCCATTTGGCTGAATTGTGGCTAGAAATGTGACACCGGCTTTGCACCTGAGCATGCAGAGATACCTTAACAGAAGTGGTTTTGTGTGACAACTGTTTCATATGTGCTTAAGGGGCAGGGTTACATCTTCAAGCTGAAAGCAACTCTTTGTGAGTGCATAAATCACAGAAGAACTGTGCTTGAAGATTGTATCATATCCAGCGGAGGTGATACAATCTCTACAGCACTTGCATCTTTGAAATGAGTCATTATTTTGAATAATGATCCATGCTTGTTCATTTTCATGTGAACAGTTATGAGGAAAACTTAGCAAGAAGCATTTACTTCAAACTTTCAAACCCTTCCTCAAGATCCACTGGTCTGTAAAGTTTAAAGATCGCTGACTAAGGCCATGGGAAATGGTAACAGGGATTGATGACACTTGAACAAACAGTTACTGATCTGTGTGACAGCTGGCAGTGGTAGCAATGTGGTCTAACTACAGTGACACCTCTGTTCCTCTTCCTTCCCTTGCCAGCCAAGACTTCTTCAATTCTTCTGCAAATAACCCTTCATTCTGCTTTGCATTGCAACATTGATAGTAGCCCCACAAACAAAGTAATCAGAACTTCCCACAGGTTCATTCAAATTTGAAGTGAATATGATGCAATATGACAAGTGGTGTTTGGCAGCAAGCACATCTACTCTTCCACACTGTCACTGTAGAGCATTTCCTGGCAAATGCAAGAGGTGGGATTCTGGGATATGCAAGAGGTGGGATTCCATTTAACTTGGATGGCCAAAGTGCAGATGTCCACATCTGAGCTACTCATCAGCGCTCCATGCACCATAGTCAGAGGAGTCTGGAGAGCTACTCAGTTGATAAATATAGGGTGAAATGGGAGAACTGTGTCCCTGAGTGCCTATTTCATTTTATTGACTGAAAAAGGAAGCAAAATGGACAGATTCTTGTGAAGTCATCTAGATTAAAAACGTCATGGGATGGGATTTTTTACTGTCAAATATTTTAATGTCAAATCCCATATTTACAAATGGAGATAGAAACAGTCTGAGAAGGTTTTGTCATTCACAAATACAGGCTGGCAGAAACGCAGTGCTTTTGTATTGCTGGAGATGAATTTTGCACCCTCTACTGGAAAATATGTTTGGTACATATTAAATACAGAAAAAGGATGTCTGTACAGTGAAGTCCTCTCCTCATTGTCCCAGAGCAGAGTTGTTGACTCTGCTGACTAATCCTTCATTTCTGATCAATTACAAGTACTGGAACATGTGGCTCTTGATTTGTGAATTTACCTGCAGACTGTGGCCCCTCATGAAATATGATTTCCAGTTGAATACACTGAAGCCCAAGGAAAATAAAGATTTTTATTACTTAAAAAATTTCCATTGGTATCTATTCACCTGGAAAATCCAGAGCAGAAAACAACATGGAAAGTCCAAATATAAGCTCAGCTATGGCAGTTTTATAATGACATTTCTCGATTACTTTTAAGATTTATGCAGCCCTGAGTTCACAATTAGATCCTCTACCCAGTCACAGGAAAGCAAACAGCAATTATTATTTCACTTGTTGGAAGAAAAAGTTCTTTTCAGGGTTACATCACACGCCTTATCTCTCTGAACAAGCGAATGTGGCAGGCAGATAATGCAAGTGAAAGAAACGGTTGGACCTAGAGAGTCTGACCTTGGAAGAATGGTAATTTCAGCTATCAAAAAAGAGAGAGCTGATAGTTTGCCCTCTATATGAGAGGTTCATTGTTGGAAACTTGAAATGTGTGAAAAGGGGCATGAAAGTAGTGTGAACAGCTTTCCGGGTGGGATGTGCACATTCCTGTCTCTGAGTTGTCTCATCCAATTCACCTGAATGACATTTCTTCCAACCTTCTGATTTAAGCAGGATACAGTAAAATGGAGCAGGTAGTTTCCAGACTCTGATATAATGAGTGTGCACACTCTCAGCAGAAGCGTTTGCAGGGAGTCTGCTGTCCACTGATATGACATGGTCACGTGCTGGAGATGTGCGGTCACTCAGAAACTCACTGGATGCTGGCTAGGTATCAGTAAGTGAACACCAAATAAACACCTACATCATCAGATGGATTTCCTGTGTTAAAATTGCAAAGATCGCAAACTACTCTTTGCACTGCTGACAGACCAAAAATATGTATTAACCTTGGTCATTATGTCTTTGACAGAGTCTTAGCCAATGGTGTGAAAAGGATCACCAGAATAATCAGTTCCCTCCAGGCATTCTGAGCCTCAGAAAGAAAAGGCGCTTTGCCAGGAATAAGAAATGAGATCTGTTTTGTGAAATGAGCTGTTCTTCAGGCCAGTTCTCCCCAGCTTGGCTAAGGTACTGACAGCTAGCCTTGCTGTGCTGAGCTGTCAGCTGTTACCTTTGCTAACTGTCCTTGAAAAGGGAGGACCAATGGAGCAGCACATGGATATGAAAAGATGTAGACCCACCACATCTTCTGACAGAAAGGACTAATACTGGAATATATATAAATGTTTTGTGTCCAACCCTTTTGCCATTCCACAAAGAGCAGGCTGGGTCTAAGCTGCTCTTACTCACAACTACAGAAAAATGACTATAGAGATGCTCAAATTCTTTTCATCACTAGAAATCTGGGTTCCTACATGCAGCTCATACTTGATGCTGGGTATTACAGCAACCACCAGCATTCCATGTGTGATGCACTGAATTACACAGAATTAACAGAGCTCCAGTAGCCTCCACTATCCCCAGAATCATCTTTTGTTCCCCTGAAATGGCAGGCTTGCAGATCTGGCTGTGCTCTACACCCGGGGAGCCTTGACTGCTCCCCACTTCCAGCCATGCCTGTGCAAATTAGTGGTGGGACCCATCTCCTGCCAACTTGAAAGACAGCGTGGCCTCCTGCACTCTAGCTGATCTTAGAACTTTTTTTGCTACTGGGATCTTGCAGCAACAGGCCACGTAGGCTTTCTAAGGATGGGAAAAATCTGTTCTTCGGGGACTAAATGTCCTGTGAGTTCCCAACCTCTGCAGAGCAACAGTGGAATAGGTTTGTTGACACTTCAATACTCCATGTAAGCAACATGAAAGCATGGGGATGCACAGGCTGCAACAGGAGTGGATGGTGAAAAAAGTGAGAAAGCAGAAGAGAGAAACAAACCTGTCTCAAACAAACCTGGAGGAAAGGAATCTGTCTCCTGAGGACCTGGGAGACATGGAAATGTCTGGCACTTCGGAATATGCTGCCTGTGGGCAGGGAAAACACAGGTGTGAGAAGTACTAGGTAGCCCTCAGGAAGAACCTCTCAGCTCTGGGGACTGTTTTGGCATGAAGGTAGGAAGGCACAGCAAAATAAGATATATGGTCAATTTATAAGAAAGACTTACTCTTAAATAACAGGGCTATGGATAGGGAGGAATCCATGAGGAATTTGTTGTACAAACATGGGGCTCACCTATGAACCACAAGCCTGAGCCAACTACTAATTTTGAATGGGATCTGTCTGTCTTAACATAGCTGTCTCAAGTTTAGGATTTAGCCTAAGCCACTGACTCTAAACTCCATGTCTGGCAGATGGACACTTCCAGATGGTGATCCAGTCCATCGACCTCATACTCATTTCTCTGGGGATCCCTGTCTCTTTTCACTTATTGCAGAAGGACTTTGGGATGATTACCTTAGACATCCCCTTTAGACTGCTAAAATTAGTGATGCGAGCCCCATCTTCTAAACATTGCTCAACTGAAGAGGTACTGCTGTTGAAATAAGTGCCTGGCTGTCCACCTCTGGAAAGGCAACTTTCTAGACCAGTGATGAACTGCACATAGTACCCACAATTCGGCAACTCTCTGCGTCATCTCCTATCTGTGAACAGCCCCAGTGGCCACTCTCCTCTTAGATGATGCCTGTTTCATCCATGGATGGTTGAACCTGATTGTTGACAAAAAAGGTATAGACACAAACAAAAAAATCCACTTTCATCATACCAAGTGGGTTGGCTTTCATGCCTGTGGTAGGGTATGGCCTCAAACTGTGGTGAAATCGAGTTATCATACTGTGGACAGCTAGAACACAGTGAAAAGGTCACATCAGGAAAGAGGAAGGCATACACCTTTGTTCATTGTCTTCCCAGGTATTTATGCACTGTGTGTGCCCTGACAGCCAGAGTGCACGGCTTTTGAAGCATCCTTCTTTACCCTAGAGGCAGCAGGTGGGATGAGTGGATAACGTTGTCATCTTTGCTGCAGGAATCCATCTGATCTGCCTTTTGGTGCTAAGAAGCAGCAGTGATATGTTTCCTCCATGTCTGCTCTTTAGGGAAAAGGTTGTGTCTGACCAGTACCTTGGGAAATGCAACATTCACATTTACTGTGTTATGTATGATAGGGTGAAATTTCACACTGTGTTGCAAGTCGCCTGGAATGTGTTTGCCTTGGCATGTCCTCTTACTGCCCTCAACTGAATTGCAGGCATCACTTCAGGTATCTATTCAGGCAGATCTTGTTCACTGAATCATTTACTACCCCTGGGAGGTAGAGCTGGCGGGATGATGCCACTCTGGTCTGTGGTACTGGGCTGTTCTGATGCTCGGCAGGTGGCAAGGGAGGCAGGTGACTGAGAGCTTTACCTCTCAGAACTGGCAGCTAATTAACACATACTTCTAAGGTGCCCAGTGGGAGTAGCTCTGGATCTGTTCTTGTTACAAGGCTGTTACATTTTAGCGTGTGGAACAGGAGGAGTTGGTGGGAATTTTTTGAGGCAAATGTAATCTGTCCAAAGTGATCCGTGTGGAAATGTCTGTTCTGTTCCGCTCTTTAGCATTTGGTGGGCTAGTAGGGAAGTTCCAATGCGGATGGTTTTTTCCTTAAACTAATGCTTTTCCCAGGAAAGATCTACTGCAAATTTGCCATGTGAGTAGACCTCAGCATTTGTTGGTCAAACCATGACGATGCTCTTCAGCTGAGTTATGTGATAGGCTTTTACATGTATTCATTTGCACTTCATAGCATCTCTGTTGGGGAGGGAGAGCTTAACTTCCTGCTTAACTTCCTACCTGAAACCCTTTGCTACACTTTACTCTTCTGCCATTGCTTTTGTTTTCTTGCATATTAAATTTTTTCCTTTTCACAGGCTGAAGTAAAAAAAATGGATCACTTCTTCCCCCTTTACTGACTCATTCAACTTTACCCCACCTACTTAATTTTTTCTCTTTCAGACGCTTCATCTACGTCTGTGTTGTGTTGAAAAGTTTCAGATGTTACAGGGCAAATTAAATATCCCCTCTAATATTTCAAGGAACAGTGTTTTCTTCTTGGAGGATTCACATCTCTCAATGGCCCCACAATTGCAAATTACTGCAGGAGATTTTTGGATGTGGGGATCCATTCCCATTTTGATGAGAGGGAGAAAAACAGGAGCAAACGTGCTGGCAACAGCATAAAATGGCCATCTCCCTCCCTCTCACAAGGTCCCATAAAGCTGTCCTTCCTAAGGCAAGTTCCATTCCCAGTGACAGTCACTAGTGCATTGCTTCCTGGGCAGGAGCTACATCTTCGCTCTTGTAGGTTAGAGACGTGTATATGGGAGATGTTCTGCCACTTTTCCCCTGACTTTATAAAAAAAGGAGCCAACATGGTACTGATTTGTCACATGTGCTCATTTTTCCCTATAGATTTCCCCGATCTCCTTGATGGTACACTGTAAACTCTACCTGTATTGTTTGGAATTGTGGAATGAGTCTACGTGACTTTCCAAGCACCAGTTCTCCAGATACTATTAAATTTTCAGCCTTTCAGGAGAACTGAATGTAAATCACAGCAAGTGACCTCATTGATGGTGCTTTTGAGTACATGAAAGCATTTGTTTTCCTCATACAATACCATTTTGTTTTTCACATCTGAGCCTTGCAATGGCAGTTGTTTAGGCTTTATAGTTTGGGGCTGACCTTGGAAAGAGTGAGGTATGTGGCAGTACTCTTCTTTACAGCAGGCATCAAGCAGAATATTTCAGGGCAGGCTGCATGGATACACAAGGGAGTGGTGAGCAGTCTCAAGAAACACTAAAACTTAGGATCAGCTTGAAGAAACCGAAAAGGTGTTGTCTATTGGCAGAGCTAATCTCTGGAGCCTGCTGTCCTCAGAAACACATGCCAGTTTATGTTTTGGTCAAATGAATTAATTACCACCAAAATAGATGCTGTAAGTGAAATAAATTACATAGAGTGGACAATGATGGTGAGGATGATGAAGGGCCTGGTGAAGACCCAGTCATTGTAGGCAAATGCACCTGAAGACTTCAGTCTCTAAAAACCTGACACCCAGATAGCTGGGAGTCACCTGGATTCATATTACACCTGGAGGGGGCTAAAACACTAATAAGGAGCCCTACTGCTACTTTTTTATATCAGGGCAGGATGCAGCTTATCCAGCTTTAGCTAAAAGATTTGCCTCAAATTTGTTGTGCAGATTCTTACAGTTTGCAGAGAGAGGAGAGGCAGTCTCAAAGCACAATTTCTTCTCTGGTTAGGGCACTTACAGTAGACAAAACAGCTAAGGAGCAATTCAGGTGCATAAGCACATAAGGCTAGTGCCATTTAGATTGTCCTAAAGCATCTTCCAGTGCCCTGACTGGGGGTGTGCGTCTTCTCTGTCATATTTGCCAGGCTTGCAGAAAGTTTCAGGTATTTTAAGGACTTTTAAGATGTCCTGTGTTTAACTACTTCAATTCTTCCCTTCTGTCTAAGTTACATGAACCTTTCTTTCAGGCCCTGATTAATTCCATTTAATTCAGGAGTGTAACTTCCTGTGCTCCTGCTACAGAGAGGACTGGAGACATGTACTCCATTTACCTAAAATTTGATCCCCTCCCCTCCAGAGACGCCTATACAGTGCTGAAGCTGTGCAAAAATGCTGGTTGACAACGATTATTACTCAGATTACTAGTGTACTTAGGGATTGTCCTGTTTCCCAAGGTCTGCCCAAATAACAAACAGGTATACTTTAAACGTCTCTTTCTTTTTTTTTCCTTAATCGAGCAGGCAAAATAACCAATTTCTTACCATGCCACTCCAGCTTGGGATTCTCTTTATCCACTGAGTTCAATGGAAGTCCAACACCTCAATTAAAGGTCTCAGTTTCATGGCACATCTGAGCCTCTCAGCTGAAGGAGCAGTTCAGCTTTTGATATAAGATACAGTCTGCCCAAGCTCTACCACATCATGAAGTTCCTTGCCTAGGATCACATGAAACTGCAGCAATACTTCAGCTATGCCTGAGAGGTCGAATGCCTGAGCCCATCTGAAGACAATCTCTTCTGAGCATGGGATTGGGAGCAAAGATGGCCAGATCCCAATTTCTGCCTGGGACAAACCAGCTCACTTTTGTGGTTCACTTTTCTCTGCAGTAAGGGACTACAAAAGCATGTATGCTTGACACTCATTTTTAGATAGATTTTATCATGAAAACCCCTGTTTGCTGATATAAATCTCTGCCTTTACCGACACATTATTTCTGTTAAGCTGTCTTACAACAAGAAATAACCCTGAAAGTATTTCTTTCTCTCCTTCATAGAGCTCAAACACCTCTCCGGATAAGGAATACATCTGAGAATTGATTTCACGTTAAGAGTTGATAGGCATTCAGGACAATACAACAATTCACTGAACGGCCTTTAGAGGGAAGCAGATCCAAAGAATCTATGGAGAAATCAAGAGCTAGCTTTTTATGAAAATAGGCGGCCAGATCTTGTTAAACAACACCTGAAGCTGAGACACTTTGCTCATTCTCTATGTTTCTGGGTAGTACTTGGTGAGATTTGAACATCCCTCACATTATTCCAGTCTGAAACCTCTCATGTAGTGAAGGACACCAGGGTTATTTTGTCTTCATCTGCTCATGTCAGGAGACCTTGCTGCTTTGTTTTCTGGGGAGTCTTCCTTTAGCCTTCAAAAGCTATCTTGAAAGTAGGAGTTGGGCATGAAAGAGAACCATGGGAGCATCTGGGACAGTACGCAAGTGGTAGTCAGCAAGTCTGGAAAGAGAGACCTTCCTGTCTGATGTTATAAGCCATGAGTTGAAGTAAATATGTGACCTGACGCTTCCTGACTTCTGTCTGCTCTCTTGTGAGAGATCAGGCAAATATCCATCCACAAGTATAGAGCCAAAATCTCAGAGGGTGATTTTTAAATACTACATATTTGAAGGGCTGTGGTAATTGTGACCTTGTAATTCCGCCTGTTTGAAGCATTCTTTTTACACTAAAAGGTGTTTTAAAGGCAGAAAATTATTTTAAAGATCTTTGGAGATCAGAAGTGTCATCAAAATTTCGATGGGTAAAGTTCTCTGCCCTAGCTACGTTCTCTATATCTTGGAGGCACGGTGACAGGGCAGGAATTACTCAATGGGCAACTTGCCAAGGCAGCTTGCCTGTGTGCTGCATTTCTGGCAGACCAGAGCTGTTGTTTTGTGAGGACAAGGCAGATGTCCTATATATAGCCTGGAATGAGATAATGAGTTTGAAGCAGCCTTAAAGAAGTTAATGCAATTTTCAGTACGTGCATACTTCTCTATAAAGAAGGTCTGAGCAATGAGCTCAGGCATCGGACCTTGGTTGCCAGTTGTAAAACTTTATGGCTCAGTTTGAGACCAACTGTCTCTCCCCAACACATATCTGCTCTGGAGTAAGCCCTGAGCAATCCTGATCACCAGCCTGCCCTGCTCTATTTTGTGCCACAGATCAAGCCTTCACAGGTTTGTGGAGGATTTTTAAATGGCAGAAGCATAGAGAAAGACAAACAGGACCAAACTTTTTTAAAAAACCCCAAAACACCAAGCACCAATTACTGGATTTTTTTTAACAGGTCGTGAAATTATCTATTTGTTAAAATACTTTTAAAATGATGAAGAGACGTGTAACAGTCAGTACAGATTAGCTATGTCAAATCAATCTAATTTCTTTCCTGATAGATTAGAAGGACAGTTAGATAGAAAGGTGTACTTTAATGTTGTATAACTTGAGTTTTCACACTCAATAAAAACAGTACGAGGTTTGCTGAAAAGACCCTAAGGCAGGATGCCGAATACTCACTGAATCATTAGTACCTTCCTGGCCACGATGCCCTCAGAGGGGTCTGCAGGGATCTATGCTGAATTTGCTGCTTTTCATCCCTCGTTAGCACAGCAAGCAAATAGGAACCCTATTATTGCTGGTAGAGCTACAGCACCAGCTATCGAAACAATGTGCATGTAAATTAAACTATTCCCAATTCTGTCACATTATTTGTAAGATGATTTTTAGACTTGCACCTAGCTTCCTGGCAGCCCCTGCATGCCCCTTCTGAGAGCAGGTGCTGCCTCAGACATGATGGGTCACAGTACTCTGAGGAAGGCTCCCCTGGAATTCCCAGGCATATAAAAGGACGTGCATCACCCTTTAAAATGAGATGTTATACTCCAAACTTACATAAACGTGGCTAATTATATCAGATTTGGTGTATACCTTTTCACTGATATTGCTGAGGGAAGCTATAAGCAGATTAATGAGTGCTGGGTGTAAGTTTAAACTTCAATCGCATACATTGACATCCAAGGGTTGTGCAAGACAGCATTTCAAATGAAACATGTAAAGAATCTTTCACAATGTTTTACATGTTGTGGAAATCTTACCAGGTTTGTATACTTTTACACATCTTGGTCATAATTGGACTGAATACCCTAATAATATGACTTTAGGTTTTTACCAGTGAACTTTTGAATCTCTAGATACAGGAATAAATCCATAGAAAAAAAGCCACAGATAAACAAGGTTCTTAGGCATTTCAAGGACAAAAAGGATTATCCACTGTAAAACGACTCCTCTTTTCAAATGAAGTCCAGTTGATCACTCCAGCATAAACAGCAATGGGAACAGGAGAAAGAAGAAACACCTGTGCCTAAGTAAAGTGACACTTCCCTCTCCTTTTTCTCTGTAGGTGAGAAAGTTTTGATTTTCTGTGTGGACAGTAATCTGTAGATCCCCAAATCAAATTTTTAGGAATGCTTATCCTAGAGGACCGCATCAAACTTTTTAATCCTGCTAGCAGGCCAATTCTTGATGTATTTACATAAAGTTCTTCCCCTAATAGTTGTTTCTTGGACCCTAGCTTCTGCTGTAACTGGCTATATAAGAGTTTCTGTCATATACATGTAATGGATGATCACAAACTTTGAAGATTGGACTTGATGATTGTGGAGTACTTTTCCAACCTCAATAATTCTATGATACTGTAAATTAATTATTAGTATAAAGGCAACATACAAACTCAAAGAAATTATCTGTCTCTTCCTAGGTATAACACAGAATCTTGGATAAGTGGCCAACTCATCTCATTCCTGTTCAGATAATTAGGACCAGACCAGTGTCTACATCAAAAGATACTTTCCAAAAAAGAAAAGAACAGCGTGAGATGCATGAACTGTACCAAAGGGGAAAATCCAAATTGGTTTATGGTACAGAGGTCTCAAAATATGCAATTAAGAGCGCGTTATTGATAAGGACAACTACCTTTATAATTTCCCCAGTTGTATCAACTGACAACCTCCTGAATAATTTTGGAAAGACAGCATGAGGAATCTCCTCTACTGAGCCTTTTTGCCTTTGTGATAGTTACTGAGAACCTGTAAGATCAAGATGTTAGTTTTTATACAGAAATGTTCCCTACACATATTCTTCTCAACCTTGGATCTGTTGTTTGAATAAAATAAAATTTTATGACATGGTTCTCCCAGAAAACCTCTTTTGTCTAATGTCCTCTCCTCGAGAAACTTACAGTAAAGAATTTCTTCTTTAGATCTACCTAAACCTGCCCTCCATCAGCTTAAAGCCATTCCCCTTTTTCCTGTCACTGCATGCTCTTGTGAAAAGTCCCTCTCCAGCTTTCCTGTAGGCCTCCTTTAGGCACTGTAAGGTTGCTGTAAGGGCTTCCCAGAGCCTTCCCTTCTCCAGGCTGAACAACCCCAACTGTTTCATCCAGTCTTCATAGGAGAGGTGCTCCAGCCCTCAGATCAACTTATCAACCCTCCTCTGGACTCATTCCAGTAGGTCCTCCAGTCCTGTGGGCACTGGAGACTAGGTGGTTTCACCAAGCCCCCAAATGCTGCTGTCATAGATGTGGTTTCCTATCCTGTAGTCTGGCTGTGACAAAGGGTTCTGGCTTCTGCCTCATTTCTGAATGCAGTCTGACTGGACATTTTCACCCTTTTCTTCAAGATGACAAAGAGCTATAAGCTGTAAAACATTTCAAGTGGAGAGGCGGGGCACTGTACCTTCTTGATTTTGGCAGAAATTATTCCAAGCCAAGAAATGCAGCAGTGACTGGTGGAGTAATTCCCAGTGCCCCAGAAGAACAGACTTGCGAAAAGCCTACAAACCCCACCAATCCAAAATAATTTTTTTCTTTTGCTTTTTGGGAAGCAGTGTGATCAAACAATCTTGCTTCTCTTCTTCTACCTCCTTCTTCTTCCTCCATTATGGCATAAACCTACCCACTTCTTTTGAAGTTTGCTCCCTAGATTATAAATACTCTGGGACAGAGCTGCTTTGTGCTCTGTGTTTGCACAGTGCCAATTACAGGACGTACTCCTAGAAGCCAATAATAGGTAATCAGCTTTTGTTCGGGTTTCAGTGGTTCCTGATAAGTGCAAAGAGAGCACAATGCCTCTGGTGGGTTCCTTTGCAGAGCACCGCATCAGAGAGATGTATTGCCCCAAATATGTGAATACAGCTGACAGCAGAGCAGTGAAAATATCTCAGGAAGCAGAATCAAATTCACAAATGTCCTAAGCACCCTACAGAGCTATATTTTCCTTCTAGTCCTTGTCAGTTCTAAAATCTCTGTGGTTTATGGTAAAAATGGGAGTGGCATAGACTTTCCAATGTAAGTATGATTTTATCCTTCAAGTGACAGAATGTAATTTTATCGCTGGAATTAAAACCTAGATATGGAATTCAATAGTATATGAACTACTATAAAAAAGAAGCCAAACTTAAGAACTACTACTGGTCACATTTCCAGATCTCAGTGCAGATATCTGAAGCCCATGAGAATTGAATCCTCTATGCACAAGGCCAGTTAATCTGCTTACTTATCTGACATTAAGCACCCAAAATGTTGTATTTTGGGCTGAAATAGCAGCTATTGAGAAACAAACACTAAGTAGATAACAAAAGCTTTCTCACAACATTTTAAACTTCCTCAATCCAATTAAAAGCAGTGCTGCTTCTCTCCCACAAGCTGCTGCCCAGGTGCACTGCTTGTTTTTCATGTGCCCTGCTTCTTCCCTTCCAGGACTTGTGTCCTTTGCCAGACCAACAGGCATTCAAAGGAGTGATGTAAGGAAACAGGTAAAAAAAGTAGCTTTAAAAAAATATTTTATATTACAATAATGATTAATATATGAGCTAATCATAAGTGGACTAATTTGTAAGAACATTGCTGTTATTATTTTGTCTGTATTTGAGGACAAGAAAAATTTAAAAGGGTTTGGACTGTTTGTGTATTTTAGACTGGTAAGGTAGATTACTTAAAGCAACATGTTTGGGATAAAGCACCCATGTCACCTTATCCCAACTAATGTTGCCATATGTTGCACATCCCCCAAATTTTGTTGTATCGGTAGAATGTGATTTCAATACACTTTTCTGACATCTTCTTTTTAAAGGATTTGACGATCTGTTTCTAAAAGGAGTAAGTTCTGTTGGCCTCGTGAAGTCTGAGTCTGATGCAACTCCATCAAAATCTGTGGAGTTTCCCTGGCATCAAAACTGCAGTAATTTAGGAATTACTCAGGCTTTGAATTTCTTGGATTTTGCCAGTAGGAACTTGGAACTAGCAACTCAAAAATTACTTTTAATTGCATCCGGAGATCCCCATTTACTTTCAAAGATACAATCTTCATCGTCACATACTCTGGATCAGCACACTTGCATTCATGTTTAGAAGCATAATTATGCATCAATTACATGGGGGAATTTTAAATGAGATTTGCTGTTCCTTTTGTTTCATGGATTTGACTAAAACATTCTGTTTATTTTGGTGTCACTCTCATAGCTGGCATGACTGATTTATCTAACGACTAATTTATTTGACTCCAGCCAGACACATACTGCCAACATCTCAACAAAGGGCTCATTTGGAAAGGGTTTAAAGAGTTTCAGTTCACTCTAAGTATTAAACACTTTATGAAAATGTCCATTGATTCCTAAGAGCTGCCTGGTAATGATATAGCCTTAAAAACTGAGTTCAACCAGATCTTCCTCTTTATTAGCCTTTTTGCTCACTGTAACTACTTCTCCACCACTCTGGGATTTGTGGAGGACCTTTCAAGAAGTGAAGCATCTTTAACAAGGGAAGCAAGGGACAACTTGAGTTTGTGTGCACACATGAGCACACAGAGTACGTTTTATGTAAAAGCTTGATCAAAGGAATACATGGCAGGCTGTTTTTGAAATAGCTGGCACTACCTCTTGCGTGAGTGAGATTCCAGTTCTCAGCAAATGCCTATCAGAGACTTGTTTTCCATACTCACACCCATCACCACGCAGTAGCTGAAGAAGAACATGGATTTCAGTGGGGCACCTGGGCTGTGGGGAAAGAGGGGGTGAGAAGGCTTTGCACGTCAGGGACAGTCTGAGTGCTGGTGAGATAAAGGTCTATTCAGTGAAGACTTGAATGAAGTGGGATGAAGAGGGGCTCCTTGATCTGAGGTGACAATTTAAAGGCTGCAGTGCTTTGCCCCTGCAGCAGCTTTCGGTGGAAGTGTTTATCCCTTCAGGCATAGACTAGGAGAGGTGTGAAATATGGGAAAATTAGCTGCACAAGGAGAGAAGGAAATTGCCTTCCATGTGCACTCATGTTTGCATTGAAAGTTCTAGGAATGAATTACATCCAGCTGATCTGAGGTATGGAGATCCCCCTGCAGGTACCTTCTGAGTCAGGATAGGATTCATTTGAATCCTGCCTAGTATGTGCGTACTTCCATTAACCATCCATCTGCTTTACTGTCAGTTGGCATGTCTAGACTGCTCCTCTGACCTGCTGTAGGCATATCACAGAAGGGGACAGGATTCCCTGTTCCTGTTGACTATAAGAGGATCACAGGGTGATTAGCTAACACATAACATTTTACACCACTGTTGTTTAAATTGGTCTGGGATAAGTCCTAAACCTCTGCCTAAGATCCAGTGCTGCAATTTTAGCACCTCATCTATATCCAGCTTCAGGTGCCTGATGAACCAGGCTAACACCTCCCAGGCAGGAAGAAAGGAGAGCTGTAGGACCCACACCATCCAAGATTCTTGTATGTGATAGAAGGAGGATAATGCACAGTTTGAGTACTTCAAGGAGTTTGGCTTCTATTGTCTTTCCCTGCCCCCTGGGCCCCCTTTCTGTTTTGGACTCCTTCAAATATGTTAGGAGAATATCATTTGGCAGTAAACGTTTCTCTGTTTAGAACAGAGAAATGAAATAGGATGAATGTGAGTTTGCTACCCTTGTTTAGGGCTGCA
Organism: Falcunculus frontatus; assembly: GCA_013398115.1. Taxonomy (NCBI): domain Eukaryota; kingdom Metazoa; phylum Chordata; class Aves; order Passeriformes; genus Falcunculus; species Falcunculus frontatus. The sequence goes on along the minus strand of VZRV01008971.1, from coordinate 332,401 downwards.
GATCTCTCAGCAACATCTAGGCCAAATCATGGGCATCAAATGAGTTGCACAGAGCTCAGTGCTCTGCAATCAGAGCAAAATGCCCACACCAAACTCAGAAAAAAGTAGGAAATACTGATAAAAAAAGTGCAGGAGTATTTAATACCAACTGGCCTTTGCAGATCAGAAGTTCACTAAAAGACCTTTGTAGACCAAAGGTTACTGACAAGTGGGCATTAGGTACTTCATAAATTGTATTTTCTGAATTATGGCTTTCCACCTTAACAGGCTGCAAGGGGGAGTCCTGGAGAGAGAAGAGGTGAGGACATCAAGGGGCACATTTCACTTCTGGCAGCTAGAACTGAACATGGGGTATAAGGCTGAGCTGATTCAGGTATCTCAGATATCACAGATGTTGGAGGTAATCACAGAGTGAAACAACTGCAGAGTAACAAAAATAAGCTAAGGGTTAGAGGCAGGCTGTCCAGAGACAGACAAAAAAAGGGCAGTTGCTTTTAGGGAAGAATGATAAAACTGCTATTTTTTAATTCTTTGTGGTAATCCAGTCTCACCATTTCCTGTGGTATTACCACTGGACATGAGGAGCTGATTATACTCTTCCTGTTTGCAGCCACTTACTACGTACTTGAAGACTATCTCTGTGCCTACAGCTAGTGTACTCTTCTTTAGACTGAACAGTCTCAACTCTCCCAGTCTTTCCTCATAGGTCATGTTTCATAAACTTGCGGGATTCTAGTTGCTTTTATCTGTGTGCCCTTTCCAAGTGTTCTGCATCATGTTTCAAGTGTAGTACCCAAAGAGGACACACAACAGCAGCAGAGGCTTTGCTTGGGCCAAACAGCAGCCATCTCAAATCTTACCAACAAACTAATCTTAAAAAGGCTTGTTGTTTGTTTTTTTTCTTTTGTGAAACAGTGTATACAATGCGTATGTGTTGACTGATTTCAACTGAGAGGATCCTGTTTATCAGATTGATCCCTGCTGGTCCATCTTCACAGCCCCCATAGCTGACCAGAAGCTTGAGGGAATTCTTTTTCTGCTGAGTTTCCAGTAAGTTATTTAGAAAGGAGAAGGTAGATGTTTTGAGGCAAAGGAGAGGATAGATTACAAAAAGTTAAGACTACCTAAGGAACTACCAGGTCAGACATAGCACTGACCTAATTTATGATCCTGTCTCTGCTAGTGGCATGAAGGAGACAGTAAGGCTGTAGGGATGTTGAGAGAAAAGGAAAACAAAAAGAAATAAATCCATTTCAAAAATATTGCTGTTGGTTGAATTGAGTGAAAGCAGATGTAACCCAGTGAACTTCAGACCCTGAAGTAATGTTATTTCTTTCACTTACTGAGAAAAGTGAGCAATGCCAGTAAAAAAAAATCTCTGGCTCTAAAATCCACTTTCAATGACTCATGCATAATAGAAATAAATCTTGGTTGGGAGCAGACTTTTCCTCAGCATTCCTTCTTCTTTTAAAGATCTTCTCAGGAGTCTTGAAGGTCTTAAACACATTTCTTTGCTTCCTAGTTCCTGTCCCTTGTTCAGGAGTGCTTTCCCTTCAGTATTAAGAGCTTTAACCATGTGCTATGAGCATGGGAGCACAACATGGATCTCTGTTGCTAGATACTGATTATTCAAGGTTTAAAACTGTAAAGAACAGATGGTTGAAAGCACTCAGAGTCCTTAGATAAAAGCTCTCACTCATTCTGTTGCTTGAAACGCTAGAAATTTTTGGAAATCATCTAATTTCTCACAGTTGAGGGGGTAGACTTTGCTGAAATTGAGAACTTAGGTCCAGTCCCTCCTGTACTAAAAGTGGTGGCCAAATTATCACCATTAGGTCAAGGCAGAGCCTGGCACCCTGCAAGCTCATTTTCTGCTTTCCTAATGATCTGATGTGTTTTGGATAGCTGCAGTCCCTGTATTTTTTCAGGAGCTCTCTTCCTGCCCCATGACCCAGCTGTCGTACAGCAGACTCTTTCCTTGTCTTGCAAGTGTTTTATCTCCTTGCAAACTGTTCCCAGGAGAAAGCCATTCCTATCTCCCTGACTGTCCTCTCACCAGATTGTATTTGAGTTTTGCACATATAGACCTTGCTGATAGGTGAAAATCTTATCAGCTGGCCCTGACAACCTGCCTTGTCCCATGCTGCCTTGAGCTTGCCCTTAGGCCTCTGCAGTAATCAGAGCAATCACCACACTGCAGCACAAGTAGTGAGTGACCTTAGGAAGTACTCGAACATTTGCATATAATTGCATACATAAAAATAATACTAAATGTTGGTGGGATGTGGAGTGGTGTGGAGTACCTCTTATCAACAGGCTCCACAAAAGCTCCTTCATTTGTTTACAAGGAACTGCAGACCAGAGATGCCTGAATTTGCAGACAGGAAGGGTGAGGGGGGAAAACACCTCCACTTGTTTTCTTCTTTGAGCAACAACATTTCTCTTGGCCTTAACCAAAGAAGGTAGTAAAGCCACTTGGCAAACAGACTTGAGTTAAGTACCTTGGCTGGAAATGTTGGCTTGTTCCTGTTAACATACGGAGTGTTCTGCTCCGTGAGTGCCAAGGGGAGAGAGGGGAAGGACCCACCACGCTGTGCAGCCATCCCCCTCACAGACTGCTGCACCCCTCAGACACATGTCTGGGCAGCAGCTTGCCTGCAGACTGCAGCCTGCTGGCTTCAGCTACCATCTCTCCTCCTTCCTCCTTCCCTGGTCTGCCAAGCACAGCCCCTCAAGAGGGACCACCACCACGAGCCAGGGCAGGGGAGCTTTACTGCTCTGAAAGAAGTTAGCTGAGCCATGGGTTGGGGATGTCTGCACCCTCAGTGGAGCCCAGGCCAAAGTATGGCTATGGCAGTGCAGGATGTCCTAGCTTTAAGGCACAAGAGGCACTGATGCTTGAAAATGCTGCATTTCTGCGAAGAACTGAGTTTCTAGGGACAATATTAAGTAAGCATGATATTGGAGGTTTTGCAACATCCACTGAGTAAAACAAAACTTCATGTGGCATGGAGATGTTGAAAGGTGGTGTAAGTTAAAGTAAAATTGTCTATTTTCTTAATTTTGCTGGAATATAGTTATATCATCTGTTTTGTAAGGTGGAACATTTCCATTAAAAATATGATATGGAAAAGCCAGATGCCATTAATGATTAGTTAGTTAGTTAGTTAGCTGGTTAATTAAATTACCTCTTTTGCCCACTTTGTGAGATAACCATTTCTATAATTACCAAAAGGTGGCTGACTCAGGGCCCAGTATGCTATGTGATGTTTGCTGGGATGGGATGCCAGCCTGGGGCAGCTTGGACACGTGGTGAGCTTGCAGTGGAGAAGCTGTTTATACATCCCGAGAGTCCTATTCTCCTGGTCACCCAATAAACACCACACAGAGATATGGACAGGGAGTCACTTTCACTGCTTCTCACTGACTGGGGTTTGATTTCTGCTTTTGCTACTTACAGGATGAAATATCAATAGAAAGGCTTTTATGTGACATTCTGTGTTATTGTTTAGAAAGTCATTTGTGAAGAAGGAAAAGGCAGTCTCCAAACAACATAAGATTTTGGCAGATTTCCATTTACAGAGGAAATTCAGACCTTCTGAGTTCTCGTTTCCTTTGGAAATACGATTCAGTCCGTGTTGCCCAGAATATGAGCCCTAGACATATATTTGTTTCTGACTGGTATCTGCAGAAGAGTAGCCTCACATCTTAGCTGGATACAAAAGTAATAGTGACTGTAAAAATTGTTAGAGTGGACCTGGTAGAAAATCAGTATATATTAGTATGAAAGTACATGAATGAGAATCTTCAAGTATTCAGTTTCGCTTCTGATTTTGACTGCCAGGTTATGCAATTGTACTCTTTTAAACACCAGTAGAGTCTGTATGATTAACTTTTGGGGGGGTGTTGCGGTGGCCCAGCCCACCTTGGGGCTGAGTGACATCAAGTGGGTGGACTTTCCCGCCCAGGACTCCGACCCCGAGGGCGGGACCGATGACTGAAGTGCCTTCCCACCAGGTGTCACTCTAACTGTATCTCCCCCCTAGTTTCCAGAACCATCTACGTTTCCTTAGAACCCATTGGTTTACCCCTTTTATGTTTATTCATGCCTCTCATTGTTTATTCATTAAGATCTTGAAAGTTCTGTTCTGTTTGATTCCCCATTAGTTTGTTCAAATTTGTTCCTCCCCTATGTCTTTGTGATTTGTCCCCTGTCACCCCTTGTCAACTCCTGGTTGGCTCATTCCTTTGTTCCCTCCTTGCTCCGCCCCTGCTTAAAAGAGCGAGCAACCGACCCTCTTGGCCCTTTCCTCGTTGTCTCCCCTTTCGGCAATAAAGCTGGGATTGAAGGCAACAGAAGGGTCCCTCTTTCATTCCTCGCCCTTGCCTTGTCACTTGGCAACCACCTCGCTGCAGCCTGCTCCTCTGTGAGCCTCCTTCAGGCAGCCCCACTGAAGGCTTCCAGCTGCCAAACTGAACTCTGTTGGCCACGCTGCCGGAGCACAGTTGCTGTCGCCTGCCAGGCCACTGAGCGGCCAGAGCGCGCAACAGGGGGGCTAGAAGTAAAAATTTGGAGTAAAATAATCTTATAAAATAATATTAATGACGTATCCTACTGATGGTGTACAGTTTTAAAATCCACCACATGGAAGTCTTGATTACAGAAAACTGTTCAATAGTGCAACATAGCTCAGGATGTGGAGTTTAAAAAGTCTGTCTTTAAGCAGGTTAACCCTCAGGAGGTGTTTTACTAGAGCTTTGTTAATTACCTCCTTTGTTAATTATCTTACTAATTAACACACATTTTCTTTAGAAAAGTTAACAGTAAAAAAGAAACATAACTGTCAAATGAATGTGTCGGCAGACTTGGGCATGGACTTTAAAAGTGTTCAGTACCTCTGCTTTTTTAACTGATTCAGGTAATTTTTTAGAAATGTAAGTGGCAAATGCCTGGGTGAGCAGCACAAGGTACTTGAGGGGAGATATGAATGAAATGTTCTCAGGGGACTTTGCATGCACCTGAATTTCAGCATGTGCTTTGCCGAATTGAAAATATGAATGTTTTCCGTTCAGCAACTGAGAAACGCTCTGGCACTTAAGAATGTCCTACATTAAGGCACAGACATCTGAGGTGGTGTGCTCTCTCCTGTTTTAGGAAATGCATCCCTGAAGAGGAAAGCCATACAGGAGACCCAGGCTTCAATGTCATCTGTAGAGAGGAGATTGGGTGGATTATAGAAATCTACTGGGCACATCCCTCACAGTACTGACACCAGGACTGCATCAAGTAATAAATACCCTGAAAAAATGGGGTTCTGAAGTCCTGAGTTGCCCCTGACAACACCTCTGCTCCAAGCATTTGATTTAATTTGAGTCAATGAAACATCAAAGAGCATACATTGACCAGCCTCTAAACCAGCAGAGAGTCCCATGGCACCCACTCCAGGGAAGGCTTACAAGGATAACCAGACACTGTAGGACCTGATGCATGTGGGATATAGGGAGGAATCCCATGTGCATATCTCTAATAAAATGGCTGTTCTCATCTGGCATCTTGCTTTACACTGCAAAACTACATGTAAGTACTATGAGAGATAGGGTAACACGTGTATTAGGGGATTTAATATCCTTATTGTCTGTGGAGTGATTTGTTTTCTCTACCAATGGGCATGTGACTCTTACTTGCCTAGCCAACTCCACGTAATAACTGTAGGAGAGATTTTTATGCACATATATTTTTCCCTACATTTCCCCATATTCATTCTCAAGGTATTTGCTTAGCTTCTCTCCTCCGCCTTACACCACTCCATGATGGAAAACTAAATATTTAAGAGCTTAAATCTCAGCAGTGTGAATTTCAAAATCATCAGCTTTAATGATTTACAGATTCAGCACTGCAGTCTCCTTCTGTTACCCTGTGCCTATCACAGCTGGTTTTGCCAAGTCTCCTTTCTCCTCCTGCTGCAGGGACTTGTGAAAATGAAATGGATTGTATCTCTGAACTTTGAATGAAACTCTGGTTGTAGCATGAGTGCTAAAAAGATAAGAAGAGGTACATTGGCCTTCGGCTCCTCAACATATGCCGAAGGGAAGCTTCCCTCACCCACCTCAGTGCTCACAAGACAGACCAGGGTACAAAACCTGTTTGAACAGAGATATTTTAAGACATTGGCTGCATACCAATTACTGCTGAGTCCTATTCATTTTGCAGTACGCTCTCTGCTGCTATGTAGCAGTAATCAAAGAAAGCTAAAAGCAAAGTGGAGATAACAATCTATCCTGATGCGAGTATTAGAAGATGAAAGAGCTTTGTTATTAATGCCCCAATAACAAGCTTTGCATTCCTGTCCTTGCACCAGCTGCATGGGAACAACACCAACAAATAGCAGCACTTTCCACCTTTCATATTTCCTCAGTGATTTTCTTCAAATGAAGACCACTCTGGTGGTCATTGTAACAATGAGTGAAGAAAAGCAAAAGCAACATTACTCTTGTCTAGATACCAGATCTAGACAAAAGTGAAAAATATCTCAGCACTGTAACTTCTGTTTTTGTCCAGTGAGAAGACAAAAGGCTCAGAGCACAAAAAGAGGACTGCAGAGATGCTGTCAAATTGCCAGGTGTAAATGAGCTAAAAAGGAGGACTGGTCTGCAAGGTCTTGTGTTTTCCTGTAACCCTGAAGATTTTAAAGCAGGGTCAGAATCTGTCCTTTGTAACCTACCATCAGATTCTCCAAAGTTGGCAGCAGTCTGTGAAGGCTCCACCCTCAGTGTTTTCCATCTGGCCCCGTGCAGTCTAGTCCTGCAGTTCTTGGACTCCCTGTCTGTGTGCATATCCCCCAGTAGGCACATCTCTTTCCAGTCTGCCCACAGCTCTGGACTACTCTGGTTCAAGTAATTGGCCAGAGCCAGACAGCCTTCACAGCAAACAGCAGTAAATAGTGATTCATTGTGGTTTAGATTCATGGGTTTTCAGAGCATACAGATTAAAATCTTGGAATCAAAGAGCTCAAACAGAAGACAGTATTTGGCAGCAGGAATCCTTGAAAACCACTTCAAAATCTTTAACTTATATGTCAGCTCTGAGATCCACAAATCCAGGTTTCACAGAGTTGTTCTGCCCCTGGGTGGTTTCCTGGGCTCTGGATGCTTCCTCTGGAACTTACCATCCCATGAAAGCCCTGGATTTTGCTCTGTATCTACTGCAAAGCTGCTGCTAGAGCTCCCTGCGGGAAAAGTCTCTTGGATACATGGGAGTTAGCCACCTCCTTCAGTTCATATCTGTTCTGCCAGGGGCTGCTTCGTGAATGGCTCTGCTGCATATGAATCAATTCCTTTTCTTACTTGAAACCAGCCTAATAATAAGGCATAGTATGTCTCTGACTAGCTACTACCTAGGTTGAACTGTTTAATTTACTTTATTCATTAATTTTTGGGGTGAGGGCAATGATATGCAATATAAGAAATTCCAAAACTATTTGCTAGATACAGTCAAGACATTTCATGACCTCTAGTGCATTACCAACCTCCTCTAGAAACCAAGCATGTTTCAGGCTATCTTGTTTGAGTGAAGAGCAGACTCGCTCATCTGATGTCAGAAGAGAGGCCATGAGCTTGGAAACAACCTACTACAGTGGAGAGGAAAACTGGGAGAGTGGAGAACCTTTCATTACCAAGATTTGACATCCTATCCTTATGCATATACAAAAGACCCCATGCTGAAATCAGAGTTTCTATCAGTCCAAACAGTGATCCTTCTGCCTGCTGAAAAGTGAAGAGTATTTTAATAAATTAAGCCATGGGAATTAAGCCGTTAAAAAAAAGTCTGAGAGGAATCCTGTCTATGTTTCATGGTCCAAATTTGAGATACTGATCCTAGTGTATATTTCCTTTCATACTGACACAAGTTTACCAATGGTGTTTTGACTTTGGTTTTCTAAGTCACCAAATGGATGCTGTACTCATTGGGCAGAAAAGCTTAACAGGGGGTGGCTCAACCTAAGAATACAAATCAATAACACCTCCCTTCAGTTTGCACTTCTCCTAGAAGGATTTGCTTGCTACAGGAAGGTTCTTCAGCACGGTTTTCCTCTAACTGTAATATTGGATTGCACGATCCTGTTTTGGCTGGGATAGAGTTGCTTTTCTTCCTAGTAGTTGGTACAACGCTGTGTTCTGGATTCAGAATGAGAATAATGTTGATAACATGGTGATGTTGTAGCTGTGGCTAAGCAGTGCTTATCCTAAGTCATGGACTTTTCCATTTCCCATGCTTTGCCAGTGAGGAAGTGCACAAGAAGATGGGAGAAAGCAGAGCTGATCCAAAATAGCCAAAGGGACATTCCATACCACAGGCAATCATGTTCAGCATATAGACTGGGGGGACATTGTCCGGGAGGGATTGATTAATGCTAAGAGATGAGCTGGGCATGGTGAGCATTTGTACTGTGCATCACCTCTTTGTTTGGGTTTTATTCCTCTCTCTTTTTCCTGTTGTTATTATTGTTACTGCTGCTATTATAGTTATTGTTATTGTTATATTTTGTTTTGTATCAGTTATTAAATTGTTCTTACCTCAACCTACGGGTTTTACCTTTTCCCGATTCTCCTCCCCATCCCACCGAGGCTGTTTGTGGAGTGAGCGACCAGCTGCAAATCACAAGCCCCGTGACTCTGTCCCTTTGACTACCTGGAGCATCCTTCAGCAGAGTCCCCTATGGCTGACCATCAGCCAGAAAAAAGCCTTCCCGATGGATTTCTCCCTCCCTGATGATAGCTGAAGCCACTCAGCCCTGGCTGACGGCCCCGCCCCCTCCCTTGCTACCCCCAAAAGCACACAGAGCTGCTGCTTGTCCGGGCTCTGGGTACAGTTAAACCTCTCATCTCCTGAGGCTACTCCCCCGGGGGAAGCCGGGAGAGGCACGCCTCCTCTCCAGGGAGCTGGGGAGCTGGCTGTCCCCAGCCGGGCGGGGCGGCACCACCTCCGGGCACGGCCGGCGCTTCCCCGGGGCCGCTCCTGCAGCACCATGGAGAGAGGAGCGCGCCCGCCTCCCGCCGGCCCCAGCGAGAGGGAGCGGGCAGGGGCAGCGGGCAGGGCATGGGGGACTGCCAAGCAGCTGGGAGCGGGAGCACAGTCTCTGTGCCCAGCCCTCATGCAGCCTGAGCCCCTGCAAACACACTTAGGGTGGGTGTAAAGCCGTGGTGTTGGCCGCTGGGGGATCTAGCCCTAAGTGTCCTCCTCTTAGGCTGAGGAGAAGCCCGGCCTTGGCTGCCACGTGTGTATCTGGCTGGCTCGTCAACTCGCACCGGTCAAATGGATAGTGTGTTTTCCCTGGCAGTAAGCTTCTGTCAAGTAAGGGACACTCTCATGTCAGTCCTTTCCTGCTCAAGGTTGAATTCTCTGGGAAAGTTGCCAGTGTCACCCTGACGCCCAAGAGGAATTGCTCTTCACACCCTGATGAACCCAAATGGTGTTCGACTATGCAAGGCTGTTCTGGGTACAGGTGCTGCAACAGCAGTTGTCTTGTATCAACTTCCTTCCACTGCTTAGTTGCATTGCAAGGGCAGTGTCATGAAAAGGCAGCTCTGAATCTGTTTGCTGACGTAACCCAGAACAGCTGGGCATTGCCTGTTCCATATTGGCTACCGTCAGGAAAGCACTATTTGCCCCATCAGGCTCTGCCAAAACAGGCACTGACAAGATGCCAGCAGGAGATCTGAGGCTCAAAAAAGCAAAGGTTCAAGGAAGCAGATTTCTCCTAGTTTCTGGTACACCTCCCTGAACTCATGGCATGGAAAACCAGAACATACAGAGGAGTCATGATGCAGTGCTGTAGGCAAGGCATGCAAAATGCCAAACTAACCATTTGAAGAAGCCTAGCAGCTGTCCTGACAGACTAAGGAAGTGTTGTAGAAAAGAGATGCGGACACAGCTCAGTTGGCTAGTTACAATTCTGTATTTTATGTGAAAGAAAGAGCTCTCTGTAACATCACCAAAGTCAAAATACCTAAATAAAGTGTCTAAGCCAGGCTAGATAGCTAAAAGATAGTTCTTGTGAAATCTGGATAATTCTGTGAATGTAAGAATTCAGAATCATATACATGAGAGGAATAAAAAGAGAGGTTAATTACTGCCTGTGTAGCACTGGGGAGTTAGCAGGCGGCAGGGTGAGTGGAAACTCCACCGCAGAAAGTCACTATATTTCTGGAGTTCATGACTCCAGATCTTCAGTTCTCAGGCTCACACTTGGAAGGGTCTTTGTGGATCTTTCTTACTGATAAGGACTGACTGGCTAATCAAAGGTGACTGACTTTGAAAAAGTCTCACTGTTAATTTTAATTTCTGGCATTTATTGACGGTGTGAGTTTATGCTTGTGAGTAATGGCCCCATGGTTTTAATGATACAATTTCCATGGGTGTATCTGATGCTCTGATAATCATAACCAAGTTAACTGAAGAGACAATGTTCCCAGATAATATTTAGCTTGAAGCTTGTTGTTTTTGTGTCAGATCTGATGAATGACTTTGTTGCATAGTTTTCCCAAAGCAGTTGATTTAATAATAGATATTGCTTCTTCCCACAAACACTGCCTTAAATGACTGTAACTACAATGCTTTTACTATTCAGGATCTCCCTCTAAGATCTTTCATCTGAATGTTTCAGTCACTGCAGCAGAGTACACCATGGCTGTACATGTGAACGCACATGCACATTTGGCAGCAGCCCAGCTAGCTTTGGATATCGTTAGTGTGGCCCTGCTAACCCAGACTTCCAGAAACGCGAACCCCTCAGCATCTGTACCTGGGCTGGGTTGCAGAAGCTGAGCTCTCACTGCCTTGGCTATGCTCCTATCAGCACAACTAGTCCTTGAGCTGAAAGTCAGTTCTGGTAAATATCTACATACTGCCTGTGACTGCAGGGTAATCCTGCTCAGAGAAAGGCCTCTGGAATCTGGTGTGGTTTTTTGTTTGCTGTGAAAAATAGAAAAAAAATCTTAAAATTTCATAGAGCCCATTGAGAAGCCTCTCCCGCAAAATCCTCACAAAAATTGCAATTAAACCTTTAACAATGGAATGAATATGCTTTGGAGTAGAAGTGACTTACTACACTAGAATAATACTGTTACTGCTAGTGTTGCTGTTACTGCTAAAATTTTCTGTAGGGTAACCTGAAAATGGAAAGATAGGAATGGAATGAGGAACTTGTGCAAGTTGTCTTCGGCTATGGGAAAAATTGCAAATAGCTTCCATAAAAAGATGAACGTACAGAAGAAAAGTTATATTGCTAGCCCTCCCTGGCCTCAGTATGTCAGTTATAATGATATATTGAAGCTCTGAGGACAGAGATGAGAGTTCATTACTTCTTCAATCTGAGTGTTTTATTGTTTTACAATCTATGACAGAGTGAGAGTACAGAGCCCTTTCCCTGTTGAACTCTTGTTTTCCTTGGATTATCAGGAGTTTATGTTTAGCAGGTTTTCCAAACTGAATACTTCACTTTTTCCCAGTAGTGTTTGTGCTACATGTAACATTACCCTTTGCTGGTGCATGCACTGGCAAGTTAAAATTAGACTTCCTAAATGTCACTACAGTAGCTTGTTACTCTCTTGCTTGAACAAGAGTGTGCTACTTTAATTTGTGAATTTCTTGTCTATGTTCCTCTAAAAAAAAAATGCAAAATCTTACTCAGATGCTTAAGTATATATTTAAAGGATGCATGCATAACATGCATATTCTGTTTATTCAAGTTTCAATTGGCCAGTGACAAAAATAATAGTAACAATACAAAGTGGCAAATAGATTACATCTGATTATTCTGAAAGCAGAGTTTGTGCTACTAACAATAGCAATAACGGTACTTTCTAGCTACTTTACATTGCTTTAAACAATGCCTGAGAAGAAGAGCTGATTTTCTTTCTTTAAATCTTGACAGAAATAATACATAGATGGTTATTTGCAAAACATAATATTCACTTTTCCAAAATATCTGTGAGTTTCTGCGCCTTTTAAGTAATTTTTGATGAACAGCATTCTTTAAAAGAAGTAAAACTCTTCTTATCTGTTCACATCTGTTGTATGACTTGTGATGATTTAAAACAGGGCATCACAAAACATGTAGAAAAATTAAGCTGAATTTTATCTCAAAATCATCTGTAAGCGTTGATCTGTGTGTCCCACCATGTAGTCTGATGTGTCAGGGGCACGAAAGGCAAAAAAAGGTAAGGATCTGGAACATCCCCCAGCTCCCATGTTTCCATATATGTGTGAGTCTATGACCCAGTCTGTGTAATATACCATATGGTAAAACCAGGGAATGTTACATTTTATATTTCATTCTGTCACTCGCTGTTAATACCTTAACAGAATTGTGCTTCCTTCTGGTCTCATAAAAGCTTTGGGAGACTGCTTCTGTCTAGCCTGGATTTATTTTCTGGCTCCCTAAAATACTGGTGTCTTAATGCATTTTTTCCTTACCTAGTCTGACTCCATCTTGCTTGTGTGCTGTCCACCCCACGTAGAGCAGTCCCTCTGCCCAGGCCCTCACGAGTGCTTACACACAGTTCCACTGAAAACACTCTTTTGCCTACTGTCACAATGCTTAACAGCAAATAAAAACCAAACCTCTTCATTTACTGCTTTACACATAGAGAGAAACACAGAACACATTGTACAGTACACTTATAGCCAGCCCTTGTCTCTGAGAAAAGCTGTTTCTGACTTAAGGCAAGAAGCGTCCATTTGTTTTTACATTCTGATAGATGGCTTACAAATCCAACACTTTCCATTAAAATGGACATTCTGAAACAGCACACTTTTATCTCAAAAGTTAAAATATTAGCCTGTTATACAAGCAAGTATATACACTAGCACTTAAGTCCTAGTATATGAGTATTTGTGCAGTATTCATGGATGTGGTTATTTGCTCTCTGATTTATTCAGATACTAAAAAGAGCACCAATAGCTGTCACAGACCTCACTATCTTTCCCCCTCTCACCATCTAGCAAACAAGACGCTCATTTTGGCATGGAAATTACAGCCGCAAGACAGTTTAGTCCATTTCTCTTCTAACAGTGCTTTGATACTGACAGTGTATTACTGGCACTATGTCCAGTATACTTATCACATATTGCCAACCACGGAGTAGAGCTTACTGTCTTTCTTGGAATACATATCATTCCTACGAAGTTGTTTCTGATATTCTGCCTAGAAGATCCTTTACTTATATTCATCACAATGCTTTAAACATAATCTCTTGCATGGGCCAAAATAATCTTTTACACCTCAGGCTCACGTCTTGCAATACACAGGGCTTTCCATAAGTTCCAGTTAAAATATGCTTCCTTACCTTCTACTTTGAAGATAGTAAGGTGAGGTCTGCAGTGAAAAGCACCCAGTGCATTGCCAGCACAGTTCATCCAAAGACCCTGGAAGACCCAGGTTGCAGTGATAACAGATGATGCTCGACTAGTGACTTTCCACTCATTTGATGCAGTAGCAGCAATAGCAGCTCCCAGCCCACAGAAACAAAATATGAAAGCTATAATCTGTATTCCCAGCATGTTTCTCTGTAAACTAGAGACTTACTAATGCCACTGTGCAGAGAGAAAAGTACTTTAGTCACGTGTGTAAGCAAAAAGGCATAACACAAGCAAATTATACTTGAACAAGTTCAGTACCACTTGCTACAGAAAGTTAATGTGGCTGAAAGAAATTGTCATGCTTGAGTGATTTAAGAAAGGCCCTAGGCATTACGAATGTTTAGAAAGAAAGTCAAGGTACAACTTTATAGGAGCTAATTACTAGTACTTACTTACTAATTTCTAATTGTAAAAATTAATTGTTTTCATTTTTTTTTTCAATTAAAGTATTCCAGTTAATGCTTAATTTTAAGTTAATTGGAAACTTACAACCATTCTGTCTAGCAAAATAGGTTCAGAGTCCAAACTGTACAGCTCTATTTAACGGATTACCATAACATTTTAGGAGGATAACACAACACTTGAAAAATAACTCATTGAAAGGCTGTGAAATTAATTCAGGCATAACCAGCCACCTTGCAAGCAGCTCTAAAACTGGAGGAGGTAGTGTCTGTGGGTATATTTGTAGAACAGCAAATCTAGAGCAACAACAGAAACAGCAAGTGGTCCCTGAGCAGCAATGCAGCTGCAGCGGTCAGCAGAATGAGCCTCATGCAGCCCTCATTAGACTTTTTCCTCGGTCAGTGTAGAAAATGTACTGCTTCTTACACTCTGCATGAAGCACGTAGCGTAGAAACATCTGTCCCACCACTGACAGAGCTCCTGCAACCTCATGCCATGAAGAAACCTCAAAGTATGCAACTGACTTAATAAAACATCATCTTTAAAGCAGCAGGCACTGACAGCACCGCACCAAAACAGCTATTCTAATTCCAGTTCCTGAGTATACTGTGATTACTGCTGTGGGACCTACATACAATTTTGCGGCCTTCGCTCTTTTAAAATTTCAACTTTCCAGCTGTGTTTATACCCTTCCTGATTCTCTGGCACTTTTGGCCTCCTCTCTAAGAAGGAGCAAACTTTTTCTCTTTGGTGCTAGTGTATGCCATTTGGTGACATGAAATCACCCTGAATACTGGGGGTACACCTTCACTTTTGACAACTGCAGTCTATTTTTTTTCCCTTTGGGTACTTCTAGTTTTGATTCTCCCTGTTACAGCTGTGATAAAATGCCACACTGAACTTTGGCACCTGAGTTTTTCTGCAGACTTTTCACAGCTCATAGAAGGGTTAAACAAGGATGCTAAAACATCGTTAACATTCCACGTAAAGAGCAAGAGGAGTTTCACTGAGACTGTCCTGTTGAACCATCATCTGGTATTTCCACTTTAACCAGCCTTTGGCTCAGCACTGAGAAGGACGACCCAAAAGGATGACTGTACAGACCAGAAAATCACACTACAAGAAGGAATTTCTTTTCAGACTAATTAGTAGGCTCACTTCCCACACATCTAGAGTAAATAGAAAATTTTTTATTGACACAGACGCTTGAAAGACATGGAAAGTGGGTTTGCTATGGAGCATCATTATAATATAGCAGGTTATTTTAATGTTGAGGACAATATTACACAGGAAGGAAGCAATTTTGCATTGCTGTTAAATAATGCAGCAACATTTTTCTTATGCTAGGGGTCAAACTTCACGTAGTCTTTCATACAAATTTTGACTAAATTTGAAAGGGCATAGAGGAGAATACAGAAATGGGTCCAGCTTTGAAGCAGATTCCTCAGAGCTGAGATTATTTTTTGTTCTATATCTACCATACAAAAAGGTGGGTTTGGGTTAATTTGTTTATCAAAGATTATGTCAATTCACAGAGAATATTGAGAAGACATTGCATTAGGTATCTTTTTTCTTTTTTGAATCTTCCCAGTGACAGTGGCATTTGCTAAGCACTCAGAGTAGCTCAAAGACATGTTTTACATCTGATACTAAATTCAGGTCTTCTTCTGGACTTTCCCGGAGTGTTGTTACTGACAACAAGAAAAAACCCCAAACCAAAAAACCGAACCAACCAAACAGAATGACCAAAACCCCCCAGACAGCTCAGAAACTGTTTATTTGGACTGGAAAAGCAAGGATGACTGTATGCAAACATTCTCCCATCCCTCCCTCCTCTTCTTTTTCACTATTCACAACAGTGTGCCTTATCAACATAGCCTGTGAGGAACTACCCAGGCTCAGCAGAACAGAGCTCCTTGTCTGTTTCTTAGTGCCCTGGGTCTAAGGCAGAGGTGTCTTCTCAGTAAAACCTTGCTTTTAAAAACCTATTATCTTGCTATTATCATGGGAAGGGCTCTCACATTTCTGTTTCTAGATAAACTGCAATACAAACTCCTAAGCCTATTCCCCTTCTTACTCTCAGATCATTTTCTACCAAGGTCCCATCCAGTACACACTCATGACTGTCGTGCTGGTGGCACTCTGAAGGCTGCTTACTTTACTGGAAAGTGCCTGTAGACACCACTTGAACTGTAGACTACACTTTCATGGCTTAAGGAGGACTTAGTGGTTTCTTGGCCTTTATCTTGATTCTTTTCTAGTGCATGACTGTGGAATTCATGGTCACAAGCACTTCACCCTGCATTGTTTCTAGAGGGTTAGTGTGTGAGTGATGAATAAATTAAACAGATACTTAAGTGGTAAGAAAGAAGTAAGCAGTCCTGTTTACAACCCTCATTTCTCCTATAAACTGTCAGGAAGTAAGTTAATCAGTCATTTAAGAAGTTCAAGTCGAAGTTGAAAGTTAACCTGTTAATGCTGTTTTCCATTATAGCAAAACTTTTTTCTCTGTTACTTAACAGACAAAAGTTGGAAAACAGCCAGGAGTTTAAGGACTGTTTAAATATGAAGTTGGAAAAGGGAAAATATTTTTCTACAGGCCTTTGTTCAACCATTTTCCCCAAACTCCACAAATGCACTAACTGATTATGTGATGTTACTGTCTCTGTTTGACTGAACACTGTGCCAGTAACATACACTATTTTTTTTACTACTAATATTATCTTTTAAAATCTGTCCAATGCCGGTTCTTAAACACACCTCTGCAGCAGGGGAAGAATGTTCACACAGGTAAGCTGTAGCTTTCAGTTTGTGAATTCTACTTCAGCCTATGTCAGTTGTTGTAAACTTTTAATTGGTTGAGTTCCCAATGCTGATACAGATCTGGCTGCTGCCTATATATTTCCCTTATGAAGACAAACACAGCTAGAGCAAACACTTAGCTAAACTAAATTAGTTGTGGAGAAAGTTATGGTAAAATAAATAAAAAAAAGAACCAAGTGTAAATCAATCTTGATGTTATCTGGGTAAGAGAAAAGAGAGCTCTGCAAAGGAGGTACCCAAGGTAACGTGGAGACAACAGTGTATGAGATAAATAATGAGTTATGCCAAAGAAATTCTCTGCAGAGTGGGTGGACCATGCAAATCGATCCTGAGCACTGCCGGGAAGTTATAAAAGGCTTAAACAACCAGGGAGAAGTTGGACAAGCAGTAAAACTAGAAGTAACAGAGACAGAATTAGTGACTCAAGACTTCTGGAGAAGTCGAAGTAGTGCAAACATTGTATGAAATTGTGAAGAAATCAAATGCCCAGAGACATCTCTACTAAATTCAGTCAGGCAAGGGATCAGCTGTATGGCAATATGACTGGTCCTATTACACAAACACAAATAGAATTCTTGAGAACTGGCAGTGAAGTATGAGATGGTGTTGAAAGAAGCAAGGGTGCATTCCAGATGAGCACCAAGTTCTTTTGTCTCTGCCAGATGCACGCAACCTAGAAACCAAACAAGCAGGGTAGCAGGCATAAGCTGAAGGGGCACCACCTAGAGAGGAATTTCAAGGAAAAATGAAATCACTGGAACTGGGAAAGTTGAGGAAAAAGACAATTTCATAGTTTACTATAACAGAAGGGTAACATCAGATTATAGTGGTATGAAGCAATTGCAGTTTGAGATGTTTGTTGTTCACCTTGTTAATCATGAAGTGCTGGATGACATAAACAGAGAAGGGAGACTCAGTCTTATGTTCATCCCAAATTTATTGCTTTTTATTGAGCACTGCAGTCACAATATGATAATATGATTATATTAGTGTTCTGTACTATAGTATCCTATTACTAATAGTACAGTTTTTATATTCCCATTCCTGTAAATATTCCAGGTCAGGTTCAATGGGGCTCTGGGACATTGAATATATCCCAGCTCATCACAGAGACTTTGGACTAGATAACCTTTAAAAGGACCCTTTAAACTCAAACTACTACATGATTCTATGATACTGCTGTAGAAGAGAAAGAAAAACTTCATATTCTTGTCACTAGGAGAATTGCTTTGCAAATATATGGGTACAGCAGGTAACACAATTCAGGGTTTACACTAACTTTATACAATTCAGGTGTACATGTATTTAGGAAAACATGTAACTATATATATGTATGTATGTATGTATGTATGTATTTAATACCTATGCAGGTACAAGCTATGCTTGATTACACTTTAAAGCATTTTCTGTTAGTTGTTTAGAGGGCAAACTGCTTAATCATGCATTATTTACATGAGTACTTCTTGAATATTTGTCTAAGAATTTGTGAGATTTTGAACAATTGATTCACATCAGTGTTTGGTATGAGAATAAGAATACACAGGATTAACTTAGTTTTTCTCATCATTTTCCTTAACTGGGAATTAAAGATAAGAGATGGATTTGAAAATGCTACTTTAGGATGATGTAGATTATGCTCCTTATTTTATGCTGTTGACACTAGGAACTAGCAAACTTACTTGGATTAAAGACATTTGCTGTCACTAAGTGTATTGTTGCTGTTGGTGCTCAACCTAGACTTGCAGTAAGTGGCAAAAAGCCAAAATGGCTTTGTCTACATAAAAATATGAAATGCAAATACCTAAAACGCAGTGAAATTAGAATGACAGGACAAATCATGTGTTGGATGAGTGCTGAAAGCTGTGGTGAAATTCAAAGTCGTCGTGCATTGCTGAGAACTGAGTCATAGATGAAGTGATAGGCTCAATGAAGAGATCATGTTTCTGATAGAATGAATTGATCAAACCCAGAATAAGTCTATGGTACAGTATACTGATAGCATTACTGGAAGCTGTAGTGTTACACGTGAACAAGCTCCACGGTGCCATGGATAGAAGAGTTCAGTGCTCTGAATGATGACAGATGCCAAGCGAAAAGATTGCAACACAGATAAAGAAGCAAGGAGGCTGGAAAAGAGGGAAGTGACAGAAGTATTGTGCTATCAGTGCTACAGACACACACAAACACTGAAGGAAAACAGCACAAGGCTGAAAAAATCATTAGTTTGTCATACAAGTGAACTCAACTTCAAGAAAACCCGTGTAAGTGCCCTGAGCGCATTCACATCCACCCTTTGCAGAGGTTTGGCTGCCGGGGCTTAAGGCAAGCTTACAAACAGTGCAGCTCATGGTGCATATCTCCCTTCCCGCTGGAGATGTGGGAAGAGACTCCCAGCCAGCACGGTGCTGTGGGAAAGCCATGGCAGGTGTCGCTCTCTGCCCTGTGGGATCTGCCTTTAAGCTTGGTCCTTGACGGAGCTACAGTGCCTGCTGCCTGGCAGCCCAGGTTGTCCTGGGCCATGGGCTGCTGATCCAGAGCTGGACCCTGTCCCTGACCTGCTGTCTTGACTTCCCAGCTTGACCTTGGACCCCAGCGATCACTGGGCTGTGTCTGACACTGGGCACTGTCACTCCGGGGGCTGTCCCGTTCCCTGGATGAGGGCCTTCCCTGCCACCCCCATGGGGAGCCCCAGCTGCCCTCTGGCCAGCTCAGGCCACCATGAGCTCCAGTGCTGTGGGGCCTGGGCCCTGCTGACCCTTCCTGTCCAAGCGGAGCACGCCTGCCCCAAGGCTCCCCACAGTGTTTGCTCTCCACACAGCGCTGAGCCCCAGCTTGGCCCCAGGTCTTCACCTCCTCAGTGGCATCTGCACACCTCCACCCAGCCCAGAAACTAACCAGGGGCAGCTCAAGTTCCTCCCACGCCCCTGGAGCTCTTCAGGGATGGTCTGATGCCCTTGCCCCATCACCTGACCTGCACCGTATATTGACTCCCCAGCAATATCAGCCCAGTCCTGCCGGCCACTGGGAATTGATACGTATCACCCGCCCCACTCCAAGCCAGGGAGATGCATGGACCCTGGAAATAGTTCTGTGGGGACTCCCGGCTTGGCCTGGGACCCATCAGACATTGTCCAGGATCTCCTACCCTACCCTCACGGCCAAGGCATCTCACACCCAACATGTATGGCCTCAGGTCTGTGCAAAGTGTGTAAACACTTTTGAGACAGCAGTGGGCCCAGGTGGCCAAGAAGGCCAACATAATCCTGGCCTGTATCAAAAATAGTGTGGCCAGCAGGACTAGGGAAGGGATTGTCCCTCTGTACTTGGCATTGGTGAGGCCCTGCCTCAAGTACTTGGGCCCCTCAATTCAGGAAGGACAATGAGGTGCTGGAGCAGATCCAGAGAAGGACAATGGAACTGGTTGAAGGCTCTAGAATGTCATAAGAAGAGTGGCTGAGGAAGCTGAGGGTGTCTAGCCTTGAGAAAAGGGGTGACCTTATCACTCTCTACAGCTACCTGAAAGGAGGTTGTAGCCAGGTGGGGATCGGCTTGTTCTCCCAGGCAGCTAGGGACAGTATGAGAGGAAATGTGCCAGGGGAGGTTCAGGTTGGACATCAGAAAGTTCTTAACTGAAAGGGTGGTCAAGCATTGGAATGGGCTGCCCAGGAAGCTGATGGAGTCATTGTCCCCAGAGGTGTTCAGGAAATACCTGGACGTGAAACTTAGTGCCACGATCTAGCTGACAAATGTGGTGGCCAGTCAAGTCTGGACTGGATGATCTTTTCCAGCGTTACTGATTCTATGAGTCTACAACATCCTTTACTGAGGGGTCCATGTCCAAAGCTCATCCCATCCCATGGGAGCTGCTCTGAAGACAAAACTTTGGTGCTGGATCCTTAGAAGAGCCACAGACCCCACTGTGGTGCAGCCCAGCCAGTGCCTGCCTGTGGGCCCTGCTGATCCTGACCCAGATCTGCACCCATGGGCCAATGCCTGAGCCTGGCTACAGCCTGTCCCCATCCCTAGGGAGGCGACCAATGCCTAGGAATGGAGCTGTCCTGGTGCCCCTGGCTGCCCTTCTCCTGGACGGAGGGGTAGGATGGGCCCTGGAAGCCAGGTCCTACCCTGACATGAGGGACCCATGACCTGGGGGGCCATTATCCAAATGTTAGGGCATTAAGGGCAGAAACCATGTCAGAACCGAGGAATCACAAACCCTGTCTATGCATAGTTCATGTTATCTGATTGTATTAATAGTTTTGAATGAGTGTATTTTAAAGTACATGCAAATAACCCTTTCTGAGTACTGTGCCATGTTATTGAGTACAGACAGAGGGAAAACAGCTCGACATGAAGAATATACTTAAAAGGATGTTACAAATTTTTAAGAGAAGGTCCAACTGCGACGAAGTAACCCAAACTGCCTAGAATTTTGTGACATAATGTTATGATGTTATGAAAACTAATAATGAAAAGGAGCTACTGAATTACTTTCCTAATACAATGTTTTGCATACCAGAAAAGATTTTTGTGCCTTCCCAGTATTTCATCTGATAATACAGCTCTTTAAAATTGCAACACATAATCACATTGCAAAACTCTTTACACATCTCTTTAGTCTATGTCATAAGGATTGTGGAAGACACAGCTCTCTTTGCTTCAACCAGCCTGACATGGTACCAGCCCTCTAGGAGGCTGTCACTTCACATGAGATTTAGGCAAGAAGGAAAAAAGTGTTGTTGCCCTCCTGCAGCAGATTCATCTCCCCTCCTCCTTCAAGAAGGTGCTTCCACATGTCCCATCCTGGTGTGGTGGGGAAGAGACCCCTCTGCCTAATTACTATATTTTTTGGGTATCTGCCAGTGTGCAGTTCTCATGACTTTTGCTATGCTGATAGTCATTCTTCCCATAAAGGCAGTAGAAATTCATCTGCTCCTAAGCACACATATGCGCACCTCCTTCTGTGTTAAACAACTGAGATACTGAACATGTACGCAAGTTCCTGCGAGCAACGCCAGGCTCTCCTGCTCACATAAGGACTTCAGTACCGACAAAGGCTAGGTGATATCCGTTAAAGCTGATGCACAAAATACAGAACTACGCCTAAACATCCAGGCAGCAATTCCTGTGACCTGCTCATATTTTGAAAGCAGAATTTAGTAGAGTTCAAGCACTTTTATGTCACAGAGAAACTTCAATAAGGCCATTAACACATTTGCTTGTCACCACTGACATCCCAAATCCACGACATGTCAGACATACCTCTTCCAAGGCCTAATACTAGGATTTGTATAGGCTCTCCCTGCAATTTCTTTGTGTTGCTTCTGGGAGCAGTGTAAAGTGCTTCATACTTGCTCTAGCTGTGTTTGCCGCAGACCGTTTCCTCTAGAGCAGCAAAAGACTCTATCTTCTACTTTTCCTTCTTGACTCCTAACAGTGCTGCTTACCCCGTCAGAAAGCCCAAACCTAGTGTTTCCTACAGCACATACGGATTAGCTTTCAGGTCTGGCTGGTCTTCAGCCTTCCCTTCAATGGGAAACCTTCTGAAGTATTCAAACAATCCTTCACCTCCTCAGTTTTCAGGTAGGAATGCATGTTAGACTAAGGTGTGATTGAAGGCAGTTGACACTGTTCTCAGCATCATGTCAAACTAAAAGAGTGCCTAGGTTTGTAAAACTGGAGAAAGACAGTAATGTTCTGACAGTGTTTCTGAATGTTTTAGCCAACTAAGACCGTTATGTTTTCTGAGAGCAGTGAGGTGACTACAGAGATCTGTCTCACGCGTGCTTCCAAAAGGACCAGGTGGAAAGCAGATGCGAGAAGCAAAAGGCAGGGCACATCTCTTTGTTTGCTATCACCCAGCTAGACTTAGGCCCAGCAGCTACAGCCCTTTTCTTAAATTCAGCCCTTACTGCTAATTAAAAACACACCCAGGCAGTCCATCAGCCATGACTCACACACCTGCTGAGAACTGCTAACCACATTAATGTCTTCCAAAATTATCAGGAACTGATAAAGCATGATCACAGCCCTTCATGGGCTAAGTCCAGTTTAATTTGCCTTGTAAAAACCAGCAGATGAATGCAGCTTCAGAGTAGCCAGGAAGATGTTCAGTAGGAGATAAGCCCTTCTCAGCTCTCTGTTCATAGCAGGGCAAGCACTGAAGAGGAGGGGAATTAATCACAATGCTGCATCTTGCTCGTCACTTACTACCTGCCTCTCATATGAATTACTAGCTCTTGATATTGCAGCACCCTAAAGGAAGAAGGAACCTTTAACACATTTCCATCTTTCTGTATATCATAACATGGGTTAGAGTGCAACAATTTCACCTTTTCAGTATGACTAAAGTCTATCTTTGGAGAAGGCATTTGCTTCTGATTTAATGGATGAACATGTAGCCAGGAATGTGTTACTGAGTCTGCTCCAAGGGCAATTTGTTCAATATCTTAAAAGTGTCTTCATCATTCAGTGTCTCTCTTTTTGTTTTACTAAACAATCTTTTAATAATGGCTACTCTGGAAATGAACCAGTTTGGATGAGATGATATTTTTAGATCCCTTCCGTCCTGGGGTGTTCCATGAAAATAATTTTATACTAGAGTCAGCGTATGCCCTCAATTATGGTTTTCATAATCTAAATGCATTAAGTTCTTTCAGTCTCTTGCATTAAATATTTTCTTGAACTTTCAGATACTTTCTGGGGCTTTTTTTTCTGCATGTTTCAACATTCTTGTTAAAATAGGGGTACCAAAAAGGAAAGTTATAATCTGGTATTGCCCGTTCCAATGCCAGTTCTATTTTTTATTCAAAATAATCTATTAACTTTATTTTCCACCGTATATTGGAAAACAATGTGTTCCACAGTGCATTGGAAACTCACATTCAGTTATGATGCTTGAGAACTTTCTGAAAGCATTATTTTCCAGAACTGGGAATTGAGTAATCTCTATATGTTACTTTACAGTTTACTCTGTCAAAAGAAAGTAACATTTGATGCCACCTACGTAAAAGTAAGGCTTGCTCATTTACTGTCCTCAATGAAAAATAGTCATAAAATACTTAAAAATAATAAAGAAGTCTTGATAAAAGTAACAATTTGGGGAAATTGAGAAACTAAGTCATCTTAGACAAATTGCTCTTGCGCATGAACAACTGCTTCGGCAGAGTAAAATCAGTCCAGCTGGAAAACCAGCAGTTCACCTTCCAACATTAAAACATATTCCTCCTAAAGATTTTAAAACCTGGCATTATGCCAGAGGTACCTTTTTTGATTTACTGACCAACCGTTCCTGTTCTGTGCTCTGCTTAATTCCACACAAGCAGCCAAATGTCTTGCAGAGTGCTCGGAAAGAAAACCATTGGTTTGTTCTTAGAGATTATGATGGAGAACACACGATTGCCCTATTTAATTTTGTGGTGCTATCTATTTTGGCAACCAGAGCAAAATAAGTGCTTTCTTGTAAACAGTGGCTTTCATGCCTCTGTACTTAATCATGTCCCAGCAATGTTTGCATACTTGCCTGAGAAGTTCTCAGGCTGAAAAGCCAAACTCCAGCATACTTGAGGACAAGAACTAAGGCAATTACTCCTGCAATTTCATTATGAAAGTGGTGATGTCTGAGGAAAAAACTTTGCTGTTTCTTATAGCAGTGTGGGATCTGCAGGTTCAGAGAATAAAAGAATTTCATTAGCAGGGTGATGGTATTTATACATGATTACACATTGTGCTAAAGTTTGTAATTTATTGTTGTTATTTCATTTGGCTTGGGAATGGAAGGATGGGAGTAGGAATGGGAAAAAACACCACTGGGAAGTTTTTGCTGGTGTAGTTGAGTACTGATAGTTACGTTGTCCAGAAGCTGAATTTTGGCAGGAATGAACACTGTACTCCTGTGTGAAGCTGGCTTCTCAGGGGTCCAGAAGCAGAGTCCAAGGGAGAAGAGTTGTGCCTTCTCCCATTTAGTCCTTGGCCCTGGGCTGAGGGAATTCTCCTTTTCCTCTCCCTCTCCCTGGTTCCTTCCTCCTGAAACACAAGCTGATGGCAGGACAAGAAAGGGAAGAGAAAAAGAAAGGAAGGGATAGAAGGAGAGGGGAGGATAGGGCAAAGGATGACTGCAATCGGTAGTGGTCACTGGGTAGCACTGATCCGTTCCTCAATATCAATGTGCAGCTTCTCCATTATGTTCCAAAAGTCTATTACCTGCATTTGTTGTTCCTGGACACCCTGAGACAAACCTTGGGTGACTGAGCTGACCGGTGCTACAGTCCTGAGTCTGATGGAGAAGAATCATGCTCCGTGGGGAAGAGCTTTGTAACCATTCATATTGTCTGAGTCAGCATCACCTCCTTGTCTGAATAATCTTTGATTCATCTTGCATGCATAAATTGTCTTTTGTCTCTGTTTAATGCTGAGTTCTTTATTCACAGCCAAGTGATAATTCAATCTGGAAGCTCTTTCATTTTTCAGGAAGGATGATAATAGAGTGTTTAAAAGTGATTATATACAGATGTAAGGCAAAATAAGACTGTTGACGACTTCAGTGAGCACAGAAAAAAAAAGGTTTTTCATTTGGGCTGGCAACTACAATCTTTCTGAAAACTCTGTCTCTCCTTGGCTCTGCCAAACTGGTTAGCTATTGCTTTTTGGAATTTGGAAGGGACTGAGGGACCTTCTGCAGCAGGTATTTTACAGTTCTCTAATGATGTTGTACCAAAGCCTCTACCATGTTACACATGTATTCCAGATGTTCCAGTGTTTAACCCTGTGCTTTTCAACAGATTTGCATTGGGCTCAGAAAGTAGGGGCATTTGTTTAGACAACTAGATGTTAGTAAAATCTCTTGTTTCCTATGAATAGCATGTCCAGTTCATTAGTGGTGAAAAGCATGCTCTTCGCAAAAAAGAAAAAAAAAAGAAAAAAAAAGTTTGAATTACCATTCTGTCCTGATATTCTTTCTTGTTCCAGTGTGATAAAATCCATCATGCTGATTCTTACAAGAAAATGCATTTCTTGACAGGTATATACCCATTGTCTGACTCCTCGTTGATGATTTATAATCTCCTTAAATCAGTGGTTTATTTGGGATTTGATGGAAGGGTGTTATGTTTACTGAGAAGGGCAGTCATGAGAGAAGAATCCTGAAGTGCTGCCTCCTTACTTGTGGAAACTTACAAAACCTCATTCAGAGGAGAGAGACAAAACACATCCTAAAGTGTAAAATTTTTTGTCTACCCACCACTCGTAGCTGCACATACTTCACAAATCTCCACCCCAAAGTGCAGCTCCAAGAGCAGAGCCTCATTTGGCCTGAGCTGCACTGAGGCCAGTGGAACTGCCCTTGGTGTTACCACCTTACACAAAGCTCATGTTACTCATCTGGTTTATTTCCCTTTCATATTTTCTACCCACTTCAAGTAATTGAATACTATCACTGCTTCTCAAACACAGGAGGACTGAAAGTCATGCTTACAAAATGTATCTTTTATCTCTTTTAAATGAAAGCATGGAATTTGCGTCTTTGCCATTGAGTACTTCCCTGTGATAAAACTAAGGTAAGGATGTGACTACACATACAAGCAGTGAAACAAAAATCAAAAGTGAAATATTTATTTAAGGGGATATATACTGTTCTAGAGAAAAAAAATATGAGGGTGATTCCTATCACTAATATGATAAACATATCATTACTGTGATTCATGTATCATTAATGTGATTCTCATATCACTAATATGATAAGATTGCAAGAAATAAGGAAGGAAAATGTGCCTAGACAAGAAACCATCTAGGTCTAAGTGCCTTAAAAGATGACCTGCTTGGGTAACATGCGTAAAGACCACCTAACTTGATTTTGCAGAGGAACGCAAAGCTTGGAAATCGTATTTAAAAGATAAATAGTTCTGATAATTTGGAATCGCTGTTATGGAATCCAAAAAGGATGTGATGATTTGGCAACAAATTCCTTTTGTGGTTTCTGTCTGCTCTTGATGAGCCTCTTTTGCTCTCTCTCTTCTTTGTTGATAATGCTGTGCTAGCTCTTCCTGTTTCTTGACCAGTCCTTTGCTGCACGTCCATTCTGTAATATAAAACCTTGGCAGATACACATGGCTGTACTTGCAAAATGTTAGCTACCTGAGCTGCTTTACTTCTCCTTTTGCTCACAAACTTTCCAGATATATATTGAAAACTTACTTCTTCTGTTTCCTTGGTAGCCGTAGAACATATAATTTCTGACTGTGAGAGATGACAGATTCTTCTCCAAATAGTAATTAAGCATCAAGAACTAATGTAATTTTAAACTTTATTTTGAAATGTGTGCTTTGTGGTACTCTGATTCTGGAGAAAAACTTCAAAATAAGTGGTCACAAGATGATTCAATTTAATAGAGAGGGACAAATTCAGGGAGTTTTGAAAATAAGCTCCCTGATTTTGAAAGAAGTAGTGATAAATTCATAGGACTTATCCATAACTGCATGAAGTTCAAGAACTTGAACGTAGAGGAAGTCTGTAACCTGCAGATATACCAAATGGAAGAAACAGCTTCGACCTAGTGCATGAATAGGAAAAAGTGATTAACATAGACTATTTTAGCCTGTTAAACTACTTCTCTGTAGTTTAGACTGCAGTGGGACAACATTAGGAATGCCTGAAATTGAAATGACTCCAAGCTCACCGAGAACTTCAAAGTAAATGACAAAAGGTATTGAGATACAAAGTCAGAGAAAGAAAATGTGAATCACTTGTATGAAAAGAAGGAGGTACATACAAAATGCTATGCTGGTATGAACCCAAAATGAAGGGTTGGATCCAGTAAGGGACATGGGTCGTCCAAGAGTCAGCATCCAGTCAGGAATGCCCTTGCAGTTGTTTGTTATGCATTGACTGAGGAGATATAAGCACTCCAATTGGGATTTGTAGCACTGGAAGAGTTAAGGCATTTCTGAGACTTAACAGAGAGTATCAAAGGGTGTTCTCAAATCCTGTTTGTTTCCTCGATTTAAGCACTCTGTTAAGGGCTACAGGAAGTGCCCCAGTGAAACCTGGGTCACTTCTCTGCTTTGTACATACATCATATATTAGGATGCAGGTGACAAGGTCAGGATTCCTTAATAAAGATGGGGAGGAGAAATATATGGAAAAAGGCAACAATCCATTCTGAAAAATTACGTGTTAACTAAAGCAGTTGACAAATAGGTGGAAGATCCGTTCCTCGACTTATGTAAATCCAAACATCCAACTGCTAGGTAAATCCTGCAGACTATGTGATCAGTGGATTTTGGAGCAAGTGGAATGGAGAAACAACTCAGCCTCTGCCTTACGCAGCCACAGAGCTGCTAATGCAAAATTCATGATTTCAGGAAAGACATCAGACCTGACCCCAGGGCCCAGCAAGTAAAGGACATAGATGGACTTAACATCATCTCATCTTTCAGTTCTTGTATATTTTATGCTATCCAGTGTAACAGGATAAAAAAGCTGAAATAATTTTGGTGTGAGGAACCATCTAAATACAGGCTAATATAGAGAGCCTGTGCTTGTATTTTCTTTATCACTCAAAATCAGTAATGCAGATAAGCTTCCATCTGGTTTCTTCTCCCCTCATGATTGATATCAGCACTTGCTAGGACACTCCTTCGGCAGTTTGCAAAACTTTTTTGAGATTCTTCAGGGCAATATTAAAGGAAAGATGACACAACATCTTTATAATTTCCACATGCATGAGGAAATTAATACCTCCTGCTATACACTTCAGAAGCAATCTGTGCAGGGTACACTTTCTGTATGCAGATTTGGGCTCTTTCTCTTCTGGCAATGCTTCATTTCCTCTGTATTCTTCAGCTTCCAAAAGGTGCCTGCAGTGTGACCATGATGCTGGAACTTCTTTCTACCAAGGTCTTGAGGGACTCATTGTCACTGGGCCAGTTTTACAAATTAAAAAATTCCTGCATCTCTAATGATGGTTTCATCTGCAAAATCTTTTAATCTAATTTAAAAATGTTTCAAAGTAACAGGAGTCCCATTCTTTGAGGCCAAAAAAGGAACAGCAGGTCTACCAGCCATCTGTTTCTTGAATAGTTTGAATGGGAGCAGAGCATTTACCTTACTCAGTCTTAAATCTTTTGACTACCTCAGGGTTCAGATGGAGAAACCCCAACATTTCTAAGACATTTGACTTGTCCTGTATTTATAAATTCAGGCTCGGGTTTCAAGAACACAATGTCTACTTTAAAATTTCTATCTCTTGCTTTCAATGCAGTTTCAAATTGATGGACTACTTTAAACTGATAGGCAGTTGTGCCACTTTCTATTTCAAATGCAAACAAAACAATGTCTTAAAAAGCCCAGTTCTTCTCTAAAACTCTGTTATGGTGATTTTGTTGAAAAATCTCTAATGGACTCAATTCAGGCATGCCACAGATCGAGCCCATGGAGGCTAACATAATAGTACTTAAGATGTTTATTGCGTCTCACAGTGTCCTGTTGTCACTCATGAGGATACGTACTAAGATGCTAATCCTAAAATCCAAATTGATTTTTTTGGCAATTGTTTTTGCTGTGGTAACAAGAGACTCGGCTTAATGTGCAAGTATCATCACTCATCAGTCATTGCTCATGTTTGCAAAGCCCACAGACTTAGTCATGCATTTATATTACATCACCTAAATTAATGTAGGGCCTAGGCACCTACATATCCCTGCCAGTCTCAAATCCAGAGGTCACTGTTCTATTACAGCACTTCTGGGAATGCCTTCAAGGCCGAGGTCCTGTGGAAACAAATGCAACAGGAGGAGTTAACCATATTAAAAACATATTAATGTCACAAGCATTAGCAGACAAAATAGAAAACAAAATTATGGAGTTCATGAAGCAGAGCTGAGCAATGACCTCATGCTGCTTACCAGACTGTTGGTATGTGTCAGCTGCTGCTGTTAG
Source organism: Falcunculus frontatus (assembly GCA_013398115.1). Lineage (NCBI taxonomy): Eukaryota > Metazoa > Chordata > Aves > Passeriformes > Falcunculus > Falcunculus frontatus. The sequence continues at coordinate 302,823 of VZRV01008971.1, read as the reverse complement.
GCTGATGTCATTTTTAATGCAACAACTAAACCACATTCTCGGGTATATGTTTGCCTAGACATTGTCCCTCTTCCCCTATTTCTTATACAGTAGCAAGAGTCTCAGCATAGGCAGCACAGTAGGCACCAGAATTGTCTAAGGCTGTAACACAGAAACACATGAGAGAGAAAAGTCAAACATTATCCATTCTTCATGGGTCTTTTCTTTTTCTTCTCATCCACCCCATCACCAGGCCTGCATCACAGAGGTCTCAAAGCTTGGCTCTGCACTCATCTGCTCCAAAAACTGCAGTGATAACAGGCTTCAGAGAGACAAGATGGCATAAGATGACACATAAGCTAGCTGTCTTCTTCCTATCTTGTTTCTGACTAGACTGGACACACAAGATGGAAACACCATTTACCTATATATCCTAGAATTGTGTCCCTGTCACTGCTTAATTTGCTAGTACAGAAGTGGTGTTGTCCTATTAAAGACATCCCCAGGAGAACAGCATTAGCAAACAAGGCTTTCAGTGTTGGCTGGACATCCTGCTTCTCCTCTGCAGAGATGCAGCCACCCCCACAGTCTAGCTCACTTGCTCTGGAGGAGGGAAAAATACTTTCCAGGACATTTAGAAATTCACGCAGCCTGCCAGAGCGGGCCATGTAGAACGGCACCATCTCTGACAGAAAACAAACTTCGCTCTCCCATGTTTGAGAAAAAAGTCTTCATGGGTTTCTCCTGGAAGAGTACCAGAGGCTGATTTTGGCAGGGGGATGTGCCTGCAAACAGACTGTGAGCTCCTTCTGCAATGAGGGTGAAAAACAGAAACAGGCCTTAAGGCACTGCAGGGAGCCTAGAGAACTTGTTCTATCCTTAGGGCTTTCGCATTAGATAGTTGTGTGATGTTCTAACCACATTACCTGGCTGAGCTTCCCAGACTGAATTGCCAAAGGCAAAATACACATTTAATTCAGGAGTTTTCTGAGAAAGGTATAGCCAGGAAAGTTTCATCTGATGTTGTGGAGCCTTTCAGACCCCTGGCAGTCAAAGCCAACCATCCAATGCCAAATTCCTGAGTTTCCTGTGGCAGTCTGAGTCTGAGTGGCATGACAGTACCCATGTTATGCCACCTCAGGAAGACTACAGGGAGTGTGGGATTGCCATTCTTTGGGTGCTGGTTGTAAGAGTCTGAATTTGCCCATGGTCTTTGTGAGGAAAATGAAATTATTTGTCCCGGATATGAACAATGGTAACTGGCTTTTGTTGGGTGAAAAACATGTTTTGTTTCAGACTGGTTGTACTGCCCGAAGTATTCCCTTTCCTGACTTCACCTATGTCAGCCAAAGAGATGCACCCTGTGCTCTCCTGCAGCTCTCTGAATCTGGAGCAACCACAAAGAGGGGGGCATCCAGGCATTTTGACAAAAACCAGAGACTGAGGGAAGCACATGGCTCGCTGTGGGATAAGGTGGGGTGGCAGAAAGGTCCTACCCCGTGCCAGCATTTGGGCAGGCTGGGCCTGAGGGAATGGGTTCAGGTCAGCGACCCAAGCAGGGCTGCCAGGTATATCCCAGTAAAACTCCTGGGGAACAGTATGGAAAGCTGTTAGCCTGGAGAGCTGCATGTTGATTTTTACCTCCCATTTTGCTATTAGACCCTAGTGGATAAAGGCATGAGGCAGGAGGGTGACATGGTCAGTGGGTGCTTATGGAGCATAAGGAGAATATGAAGTATAGGCACCGTGTGGGAGAGATGGGGAGCATGGTACAGGTATGATGCTCCAATTTGGGGTTCTGTCCCTGTGAGAGCTCTGAAGCACACACAGTGCTCTCCTAGGGAAAACTGCCTAACTGAGTACTGTTTCCTTTTTAGAAATGGTTGTTGGAGATGTTATTGGTGCTGCTCATCAGTCCTACTGTGGTTAAAGCTCTTGTGCATGAAGTGTGTATTTACGGTTTGAGACAGTACAGCTAAGGAGAAACTGTACTTTTAAAGCATGTTCTCATGGATGTTGTGGTACCCATCAAAATTGGGCAGTTGGTAATAAAGTTCTGCATGAAAAGAGGCAATAAAGAGGGCAGGAATAAGTTGTTTCTTATTTCTTTGCAATTTTCAAAAAAATACATTCACACTGAAATATTTTACGACTTTTGTGGCTTTTTTGTTTCTTCCTGTGATATTTCATATGTCGGATCTATTTCTGGGCAGGAGAAGAGACTAACTGCATGGAGACAGTTGTGTGTGGCTGTTTAGGAAAGTGCCTGTGTCTGTCTGCATAAGAATATGTCCAGTGCATGCTTTTGATCTTGACTGCATCCTCTGGCTAACACAGAAATGCATCCATGCAATCATGAAAATCTGCTTATAATAAAAATGAAAAGGTTAATTATTCTAGTTCCTGTGCAGATGTTCTTGATTATGTCCTTTATATGAAAGAACATGAGCAAAACAGACCTCTGACTTTCAAAGAGACAAAAGAAAGGAAAAAGCCCAATAGTGTGCCAATTTTTAAAAAGAGAAAACCTTAAGGGAAAGAAAAATAAAAAAGTTTGAGAGTGCAGAGTGAAAAAAGCAAGTATTAAAAACTATGAAAGCAATCTTGTCATTACCACATTCGTTAGAAAAATTCCATTCTGAGTATTCTTTGCAAAATATCAAATCTTCATATCCCATCAACCAATAGGGCACATAAATTACATCAGGAGGGTTGACTTACGTTATATATTGCTTCAGTTAAGTCTTCAGATACTTGGATTCTCAGCCTATAGATACAGGGATTCTAGAAGATAATGCTCTTTTATGGGATCAGACGAGTAGAAACATTTAAAACAGATTGTGGCTAAACCCAGTAATAAATATAAAATCCTTGGTTTGAAAAGCCATCATCCTGTTCGGCATTTTACCTTCTGATTCCTCCATGGTTCTTCTGGTTTCCTTGTGGTCCTGCTTGGGGCAGCAACTTGCAGAAGGATTCACGCACAAAGAAGTGTGAACTTAGCAAGAGTTAGTGGCCCCCAGACCTGAGCAAAGAAGGAAGGAAGGAAGGAAGGAAAAGAAAAAGAAAGAAAGATTGTTGTTTTCTTGATATATGAGGCAAAATGTTCGGTAGTCTTTTATGGAAAGAAGTAATTCTGGCAAGATAATTCATTCTAGATTCAAAGAACTCTGTAAAAAAAAAACCAAATTGAGAATCACAGCAAAAGACAAGAGAAATATTAATTTTTTATGTTAAACAAAATGTTTTGATTCTTCAATTTGAAATCACTTTTTCAGTCTAGAATTTCTTTTAAGATTAAAAATGTAAAGTGTTCAGATTTACAGGCTTAATAAAATGCTTTCTTCAACCTGAAATTAACCTCTTCTATGAAATTATCATCAGATAATAATAACAATAATAAAAAAGTATCATTCACATAGGTTCATCCATCCATCTAATGGCCAAAAGAGCATCCTTTTTTCCACTTCCCTTACTGCTTTGACTCTCTATCATCTGACATTTATTATTTTTTAATTGTGCTGCCATTCATCCAAGCCAAGGCTGAACTGTGCTAGCTGCTGCATGATTAGGTAGCAAAACCTTTAAATTAACATTTTCACTAAAGAAACCTAATAGATTAGAGATATAAATAAAATGGTTTTAATCGAATATTTATCCAGTGCAGTCAACCAGAAAAAAATGGTTACCATGGCAGCTGGAATTTCCCTGCACAAGTCTCAGGAGCTTGGTCGTTCACTGGTCAAGCAACAAAGTTAGGAACCCCTGCTTCTTCTTTGGCTGTGGAAATGTATCATCAGTCTCTCTCTCTGACTTCTTCTTTATTTGTTCAGCTGCCAACAAATTTAGGTGTGGGGTCTTTTAAGTTGCTGAAGTCTGCTATAGAACAAATTTGTCTCTCCGTTTCGATCCCTTGTTGTCATTCATACAAATTATGCCCACTCTAAATGTAATTTGCAAATTATGCTTTTAGCATCATGTCCCATTAGGGAGCTAAGGATGTGCTTAGCCTAAGCATTTTGCTTTATGGCTGTCATAGGTCTCAGCTAGAAGTAAAACTCTAAACTTCTCTACTGGTTACTGTAAGGAAGCATTAGCAGAGACCGAAATGCAGGTTTGTATCAGCTTGGCATTTGTGGCATTAGACTGTATTATATCACCACCGCATTATTGTGTGATTTTTTTCTCTTGTGGCAAAGACAATGAGAATTACAGTTCCATGTTTCTTTTGTAAGGTTGCCACACCTTTAGAGAAAAGTATACTATTTGAAGTGTCACCTAATTCACATAGAATGCCACCTATTTCACACAAAAGGGACAACATCTATCACTTTATATCTCTGGACTCCCAGCAGCTTAAATCTTTCTGAATAAGTAAGGGCTGCAGGGATGTTTAGGGATGCATCTCATACTTGGACTTATCTGAGGAATTGTACAATGAATGGGAACAGGCTTTGGAGCCCACTTGGACTTTAGTAGGATGCTAGATTTATTTTGATTTCCAAAAGTCCTATTTACTCCTATTTACCTGTTTCGATGCTGTCAATCTAATTTATGTGCAGATATGTCCAAGGAAACAGCCAGGTTTACTGAGTCACTCCTCCTGAATAGAAACTCTGTAGGAGGAAGTGGAGAGCACTTCCAGTTCACCTACTCACAAATGTTCCAGTGCAGAACTTACTAATGCCATGGTTGTCTTATGCTGGGTGGGCCTTCTTCCTTCAAATAACGACCTTCCTATAAGGAAATATCATTCATACAAAATTACTTAAGGAAAATATTTTTTAAAATTTGGCAGGTTAAATGACTCATTCAAAAGGATCATTAAACAAAGTGTAGAACAAAAGTTGGCAAAACGACTCTTATTCTTTTTAAGTGATAACGTAACTCCTGAGAATCCTGGTCCTGAAGCAGAAGCTCTATGCCAATGCTGGACAATTAAAGAGTGAAAACGATTGTCAACTCCCAAAGGAGGTCAGTTTTAATACATGAAAGCAGTGGTTTATCCAGTCCTCTTGAAACTCTGCATTATAAAGGTTACCTGGTAGGAAAATGACAGAGTTCACTGAGTTTTTTTGTACTCTCCATTTTCCTCCATTGAGAAGAGCAGGCAGGAAAAGCCATCAGCATAGGTGACATTGTCAGCAGCATGGCAGGATTGTGGAAAACTGATTCTTGTTGTTAAAGGATAATCATGGTGCTGCCTGCACTTAGGAGGTGAAAAGCTTTTGTATATCCAGAGAGGGAGAGAGGGGTGATACTTTTGTGCAGCCCTGTGGTGGCTGGTCATCTCATTTGAAGATGATCTGGAGAAAAAAGCACACATGGTGGCACCAACTTTCCCTGGCAGGAGGGATGACGGTGTAAGTTTGCTGCTGTGAAGTGTATTTTGAAGGGTATGAAATGCATTAATTTATGGAAACAGAATTACAGCTATGACTTCTGATACATCCTAAAGCCATTCCATGTGTAGAGGTATCAGTTTATACACACACAGATTTATTCCACCTATTCCTGCCTGCCCCTGGTCAAAACTGAGAAGATTTGTAAAGAAGTTTTCTCTCCGTTTGGTTTGTTGTCAGGTGTGATGCATACACTTGGCTTGTAAGACAAAGCAGCTATTCCACACTTTACCATCTGCTGGTCATCTTAGTGCCTGACACAATCATCCTCCTTCCCTGTCCCCCTTTCATGCTTAACCTCACCTCTCTCTTTTTTTTTTTATCATGCTCAGTTTTCCATCCCTCTACCTAGTTTTCCTTCTTTCTTGCTTTGGTCCCACCTTTGGATTCACACTCTCCCCAGTCCTTGGATAATACTTCCCTCCAGCCCTTCTTCTCTTCTTAATCTCTGTGGTTCACCTAGTAGACCTTACTGCCACAGCAGTTGTTCCTACATTGACTTTTCTAACTTCACGGTTGTTTCTCCTCCTTGTGCTGTGTCTGGAACCACCATTCCTCTTCTGAAAACATCTGCAGCCTTTTTATATCTCTCTGACACAGAGTATAAAGGTTGAAAGGCCATCAGAATGAATTTGCAGGCAGAGGATTCGATCAGCAAGGAGGTGGACACTAACAAAGAAAAAGATAAAAAGGCAACAAATGCAAACATGGCCACAGGGTTCCCAGGAATGCTCTGCAGCTTCAGAGCAAGAGGAAGAAGTGCATATGTATAGGTTTACATCTGGCCAATTCAAGTCATGGCATGGGATTGCTCCTGAATTTTTTACCAATGCTAAAGTTTTGTGTATTTTGTACAAACATAAGTAGCCGTTTCTCTTATCTCCCACATAACAGATGACTGTGGCTTAGTTTGGTGGTATGTATCTGAAGCCATGGTATTCTTCTTTCCTTTTTTACATTTACACATCTGCCTGTTCCCTCTGGACTATACACATTCTTCGCACTTGGACATGAAGCCTTCAGCCCATAAGAAATACCACAAAGAGCAGAATACAAAGTGCACATCCCTGAGGTAACATAGAGTATTATAAAGATGTCTGCTGTTTGTTCTCTTCTATGTCTTCCATACATAAACTAAATGCAAGATCTCAGCCCTTGCCCTCTAAGTGCACTGTTGCTTCATCTCAGAGATCTAAACAAATGCCAAAGCAACCAAGGTAAACATCTTCCCATGACAGAGGAAGTAGAATGTCCCTCTGTAAGAGCAAGCCTCCCTCTGGGAGACAAAATTTTCCACCTTGGTTTGTGTAAGACTGAGAAACAAATAGTCATGGAAAGGGAGCACTAAGGAAGACTTCACTGCCTTCTCCTCTAACAGCAATATATATTATGCCAACCTTTTTTCTCTAACATAAACACAGCTGTGAGCATATTAGCTTGAAGCTGCACAAATCAAAACAGATTAAGAGCAAGAATAAACATGGTATTTAACATGTTGCTAGAAGATACCTAGATGCAACAGTGATTAAGGCGTTGTAAGATTCTACACGCAGGAAAACATATACTTGGTGCTTGTGAGTCAGTATTTATAAGCATTTGAGTCATGGAAGCATCGTAGAATCGTTTAGGTTGGCAAAGACCTTTAAGATCACTGAGTCCAACTATTACCTAATGCTGCCAAGGCCACCACTAAACCATGTCCCCAAGTGCCACGACAACACATCTTCTAAATATCTCCAGGGATGATGACTCAACCACTCCCCTGGGCAGCCTGCTCCAGTGCTTGACAACTCTTTCGGTACAGAAATTTTTCCTAAGATCCAAAATAAACCTCTTCTGGTGCAACATGAGGTCATTTCCTCTTGTTCTATCACTTGTTACCTGGGAGGAGAGACTGACCTCCACCTCACCACAGCCTTCTGTCAGGTAGTTGTGGAGAGCTGTAAGGTCTCCCTTCAGCCTCCTTTTCTCCAGATAAAACACTTTGTAGTGTCCGGGCTTAAATTTGCCATTTTAAAGTAAACCAAATAAAGGAAGATTTTAGCATTAATTATTATATTAGAAATCTTGTAAAATTCTGACTCACAAAATGCACGTGATTCAGAAAGGCTGCCAATATTCCTGGTATGTAGTCCACCTGTGCTTGCAATACCTCAGAGAAGTGTCAGGCTGCCAAGAAAGAATTAAGGAATAAGGGCCTCACCCAGTGGTGTGTCGATAGGAGTGAGGAGGCCAAAGGTATGTGGACAAAACAAATTGCCTTTTGGGAGTTCTGCGTTGGCAGGTACTTGGTGTTCTGCTGATAGCTGTGCCCAGAAGTGTCAGAGAAACTTTTGTTTCTTCTCAAACTGTGGGTGCCCCAGGAAAAGTGGGAACTCTGTGTGACCCAGCCAAAAAGTCGGGCTGTAGACCTACGTGTGCTAGACCCTGGTGAAAGAGCCAAGGGCTAAGGAAGGCCAAGTGATAACAGTGTTGACAGACTGTGTTCACGGCTGAGAGTAACCATATTTACAGTCATTTTACATGGTTTGTGCTCTGATTTGATGGTCTATACTTGCTGGCAAGCGCCTCATACCCAGGTCAGATGTGACATACATTGAAGATGTCTCTGCTGGCCTTAGCTTATTTCTTTTAGAACAGAATTGCTTTTTCCCCTTTCCATGTGCCACTAGCTTTCCAGGAAAGTATTGAAAACTGAGTAAACTATCCTCTCCTTTCTCAGCAGAAAAATAAAGAAAAACTGCAAATTTTTGAAATTATAATTTTAATTTTTTTCCTTTTTTTTTTTTTTAAATTTCCCGTCCTTAGCATCTTGTTAGAATGCCTGGTCACTTTCTGTGCCTTCTGTTTTCCAAAGCTAATTGTACACACAGAATTGTATTTGACTTTGCCTTATGAGGTTCTTATTAAAGTTAGAAATCAAGTGTGCTGTGTGTTTCATTTCCTACTGAAACTTATGTGATTTTATGATCTCTAAATATAATTGATTTAGCAGTATTCCAGCTTTTTTCCATCTTCATCCAGGATGCTGGATGACATCAGGCTTTCGATTGGTCCATTGATGGCAGCAAATACTCCCAAGGCATCTCAGAAAAGGTGAAAAAACAGTTATCGTATTTTTTCAATTCATTCCTATTTGAAGAAAGTGTAAAGACTGAGAATCTCTACTGGCAACATTCAGAGTTTCTATTGAAGAAAAGAGTATTCTAAGAGTATTTCTAAGAGTATTGCCTTATAACAACAGAATTTATTTTAATTATGTCCAACATCCCATCATAGTCAGTAACCCCCCAAAGGGAAAAAGCCAGACTTTGCCACTCATTTTAAGCAAGGTTTTCTTCCTTAAGAAAGAAAAAAGATCTATGCAGTAATTTATGATTTTTTTCTGTGTTGTCTTCTGTCCCCTTGCTATTGCCAAAAATAATTTTATTAAACTTCAGGCTGGCAATGACAAATGAAACACAATCAGGATCCAGACGATCTTGATGGTGATGTTTCATTCTGAAAAGTGACCTGTGTGTCTTTTCCTCTGGAGCTTGCTGCTTACTCGTTATTGCTAGGAGGGAAAATAATTCTTCTGGAAAGAAAGACACTTTTGTTTGACCATCTGTACAATGTCTTTTTTCCTGATTTTAGCATGTAAGTAGAGTGGCTTCAAATAAAAACAGAAATATCTGGGCCGTAATGGTGGACCTGCTGACTGATTTGCTCTCTGACTTGTAAATTTGTGAGTGCTCACTATTTGCCTTTTCCTTCCTAATGTAAAGGAGAATGTCCATGCTTCCACTTTTGATGTCTCTCCTCTCCCTTTTGCCCATTTAGGTTAAAAACAAATGAAAGAGAACATGCAATGGAAACTGTATTCATATAAATAAATGGGGAAAATGAAAAGAATGCCATAATCAAGAAAAGCTTTGAAAGGAGCACAGATTTACTCACTCCAGTGAAAGAATATTATTTGCCGGTAGTTTGTTACATGTCTTCACAGTCACTTTTGAAAATAGAGCTTTCTTACCAAAACCATTTAAATTCTATGTTTTCCAGTGTTCTGTGTCCCAAATTTTGCTTTAGAAAATCAGGACAAAACTCTTGGGCATAAGATCCTCATCCCTATAGCAAGAGCACAATACCACTGGAATCAGATCTACATGAACTGAAATGAACCATTCACCTCCAGGCTGAGATAAAGTTTTAAAAAGGAATTTTTCCCTCTGTTTTCTGGAAGTCTTGGTAACACCCTGGCAATCTTGCCCAGTCAAATGAGTCCATGGACACTGGCATTCACAGAAAGCACAGAAGTCAGAAGGGCAGACAATCCACTCCCCACCCTCAGACTAGGTTGCCTATGTTGAGCAAACATCATGACAGAGATTAGAGAATCATTGAATCACAGAATATCTCAAGTTGGAAGGAACCCACAAGATAATCGAGTCCCTGCTCCTTGCAGAAGCAATCTGACTTTTAAAAGTCAGGGATGGGAAGTCTTCATTTCCCTAGGCCATCAGTCACAATCTGCACAATATTTGTAGTAGGTTGTTTTTGGTTTGCTGATTCACCTTTGCCCTGAAACTAAATGAATTTCATTTTTTTGTTACTGTAATTCACTGTTACTTGGAGATTATCCCAGGCTGTGTGCACTAGTATTAAGCTACAAAACCAAGAGATCAGGATAGGAAGAAGGCAAATAAAGGGCAAGATTTGCTGTAACATATCAGTTGATAGAGAAAGTGAAGAAAGACTTTGCTCTTCAGAACCTGTATTATCAATATTATAAATGTGGTTCATAAAGTAGAAGACTTGAAACTGTAATGAATAGAAGCAGGAAGATTAATGTCTATGACCAGGTGAGAGCAGAACAGTGAAATGAGCTCTTAGCTGCTTAGGAATGGAGAAGAGAGGGCTGCGTAGCTCAGGACAGCAATACTGTAAATACATAAGTCAGTGTTTTAACTAATAGCACAGGGACCTGCTGCCGAAGGCCAGCTGCAACCTCATCCAAATCATCCTACAGAAATATCAGTCTCTAAGTACCTGTGCATGAAGTAAAAGAGATGAAATTTTTAAGGGCAACTGAACAGGTGGTAGGTGTGTCAAGCTTAACTTTAGTACAACATTTTCTGATACTTTTCTACTGCATCAAATGTTCAATTTAATAGAAAGTAACTGCTTTGAATCTTATCTTAGCAGATAATCAATAGAAACTACTTGCTATAGATAAAAGATTTTAACATAGTTTTGTGTAAGGCAGATGAGTGGACTTGCAACTACAGTCATTTATAAGGCATCGGAGACATCACCATGGGATAGGCAGGCAAAGCACCACCAAAGGAAGGCTGAAACCTTCTGGAATGGTAACTTGTGGCCACATGGAATACACCCATCCATGTCTAAAATGTAACTAGGCACCTATGCATAGGCACCTGAATCGCACCATAATTTAAGGAGAATGACTAAGTCAATTAGCACAAATAAGAAACTATGGCATGTAGAGGACTGATATGGGGATGTAGAAAAAAATTATAGGGAAAATAGAGATGGCTAGGGGGGTAATGAGGAGAAATAGGAAAAGCATCCAAGGAAGACTGTTGACATTACATACTGATGACCAGGTTGAAACAGCAAAATTACAGCCTGGTTCTGCAGCACTGCCATTTCTGTTCCGCAGCTGAACAAGAGCAGACCAATATGTTTGTATTGCAGAAGGATGAGCACTATTCCCCAGTGGATACATCAGCCAGATGATGAGTCAAGCCACTGCGTTGTGACAAGCTGGGCTCCCAGCCAGTGGGACAGCCTGCTCTCCTGCCAGCAGCATGGTGGGATACAACACTGCCCATTTAGCTTGTCAGGCAGGCATATGGTCTGCCTTTCTGCCTGGCTTCAGTCAAAAACATTAAACTCCAACAATGTACGGTTGCAAAGCCTTCTCATTCTGCTATCACAGCTTGCCTTTGGAACACTAATCCCTCCAACACCTTTCAAACAGCTTTGAATTTGATTCTGTCCCTAATACTGCCTCAGAGATACCACGTGGTGCTCAGCAAATCTTTTATACAGACTTTTCAAACACACTCATCCACGACTTTTTGGTTTTCTAGGTGCTCATCTCAAGGCCCTGGGGTATGATATGGAGAAATTCTTCAGCCCTGAAATCAATGGCTGCTTGCCTGAAAGGGAAAGGTTATAGTGCTACATCCTCCAAAAGACTAAGCTTTAGGTTCCTTTTGCATAACCGGGACCAGTGCGTACATTTCACCTTAAGATCCACACGTTTTATTTACCATCTGGGAAACTGCCCAATAATCTTCTAAGGGTCTTGAGAAAAGTGGATGTTTATGAACTCTTTAGTGGTAAGTGCCTTAAAAATGCATATGACAGACAGTTGTCAGTCTGACCGTATCCAGAATGAGAAGAGAGTAGTGCAAAGAAGGCATAAGGCCACACGCCATAAAATGCTTGCTTACTGACTACTGTCTTTCTTGTGCACTGAATAAATAGTGAATCTCATGTTTTTGCACATTTGTGACATCCTCTGTGATCTAAATTTATTTCCCTAGAACAATGTATATGCACAACAAGTTTAACTTAGTTGCCACTGCCTTAATTTGGCTATTGCCCTACTTGAGTAGTCGGCTTTGCGAGACCACTACCCATACGACTATGATAATTTAGATTTACTAAGTCATTTTGATTAGTTTGTTACATATCTTGTTCTCTCCATATGAAAATAGCATTGCCATAGAAAAATATTCAATGCATAAATTGGCAGTTGCTTTTCTTGAACCCTAAAATAGAAAGAAGATTATTAAATTCATTACTGTGCTGTTTTCCCTTCCCTTTCTCTCCACGGGCAGTCTGAGGTTTTCTTGAGCACTTTTTTTGCTAATTGCTTCACACTTTTTTATTACTGCATTAGCTTCTAATTGCAGATAGAATTACTCGGAAGATAGAATTACAGGTTAATTTGGCTTTCAGGATTTTTTTTTAAATTTTATTTTCCCTTTCCCTTTTAGTTTTTTCTTCTCCAAAACTTCGTAGAGTGTTTTGGTTTGGACTCAGGAGTAAACACTAGTATGTATTTTAAAATTAAGTAGCGTCAGCATTTGCCAATGATAATGCTGGCAAAGGAAAAATGTGTTTCTTGAGGATTGCTTTTTGTCCTTTTCCCGCCATCACAATAATACAGAAAAAAGTTATTTTAATATTTTGCTTTAATACTTTTATCTGCATTCTGAAAATAATTACTTGTTCATGAATAGTTTACTACTTCCTTGCCCAAAATAAGAAATGTTTGGGTAATCTTTCAGTGCACAACTACTTCACAAAGCTAAAGTCAGCTTTAAGATTCATGTTTTCCTTTCTCCCTCTGCCTGACCCAAACTTTATTGAAATTTTGGGACTTCCATTATGCTGTCATAATTCACTTATGAGTATCTAGTGAGACAATTTTGCCTCACAGAAATCTAAACCTGTCAAATTTTGCTGATGGGCAGAGCTTTTCTTCACACATTTTGGGAGATTATTTAAATTTATTATCCAGGTTCTGGAATACATAGGCACTATTTTGTTAAAGCTTTCCCTTTCAAACCACTGCACCCTTTCCATAAGTTTTTTTCCTTGTTTCAATCTGGAAGGATCTAGAGAAAACTGTCGACAGATGTGCTATTCAGTGTTTACAAAATTCCATGGCACACAGTCCATGCACAAGCAGTGCATGCTGTTTCCAGCCTCATCAGTGCTCACTGACAGCAAGCTTAAGCTGGATTTGTCTGACATATGGTTATAACGTTCCTCCAAGCATGAACTGATGCTATTTATTAAATAATATAGTGTAGCCCCAACCCTCTTTTATCTCAACAACGTCTCAGCTCTGATGCCTATAATGAAAGTCAGATGCCAGTCCTGTCAATTGTTTCACTGGCAATACATTTCAGCAGGAAGAGATAGGGCTGGTTGCTACTGGGGACATGAAATGAATACACAGAACATAAGAATGGTGTTTGTTTTGCAGCTGGCTCAGTTGGAGAGGTAAGAGGAGGCTCAGTTGGAGAGGTAAGGAGTCTAGGAGATCAGGGTTGTGATTAGTTGCTCAAAATCTAGTTGGAAGTCAGTAACTAGCGGGGTACATCAGGTGTTAACATTAGGTCCAAAACTATCTGACATCTTCATAAATGATCTGGATGAAGCAGAAGGCACCCTCAGGAAGTTCACTGATGATCACAGAATCAATCAAGTTGGAAAAGACCTCCGAGATCATTGAGTCCAACCTATGACCTAACACCACCTTGTAAACTAGACCATGGCATCAAGTGCCTCATCCAGTCTTTCCTTAAAGACCACTAGGGATGGTGACACATAACTGTGAGGAGTGGCTGATCAGTGACTGATAAAACTCCACAGACTTGTGCTGCCATCCAGAGGGACCTCAACAGGCTAGAGAAACGGGCTGACAGGGAGCTCACAAAGTTGAAAAAAGGGAAGAGCAAAGTCCTGCACCTGAGGAGAAACAACCCTAGGCACCAGTATGGGCTGGGAGCCAGCCCAGCTTGGGGTCCTGGTGGACACCAAGTTGAACATAAGCCAGCAATTTATCTTTGTGTCAAAGAAGACTAATGATATGCTAGGATGCATTAGAATGAGTGTTTACCAACAGATTGAGGGAGGGGATCCTTCCTCTCTATTCAGAAGTGAGGCCACCCCGGGAGTCCTGTGTTCATTTCTGGGCTCCCCAGTAGAAGAGGGACATGGACATACTGGAGAGACTGCAGTGAAAGGTCACAAGGATGATGAAGGGACTCTGGTGACCCTTCCTATGAGGAAAGGCTGAGAGAGCTGTTCAGGCTGAGAGGGACTGTTCAGCCTGGAGAAGAGAAGGCTCAGAGGGGTCTCATCAGTGTGTATGCTGGATGAAAAGAGGACAGAGCCAGGTTCTGCTCTGTGGTGCCCAGTGACAGGGCCAGAAGCAACGGGCACAAGCTGAAACACAGCAGGTTCCATCTGAACATCAGGAAAGACTTCCTCATTGTGGGGGTGACTGAGCATAGGCACAGGTTGCCCAGAGAGGTTGTGGAGTCTCCATCCTTGGAGATACTCAAAAGCTGTCTGGACATGGCACTTGAGCAGCAGGGTTTGGACGAGCTGACCTCCAGAGGTCCCTTCCAACCTCAGGCACTGTAGGTTTCAGAGACTGCAGAGAAATAACAGCATGGCAGGGAACCATTCTGCCACGGAGATCAACAATTCTTTGGTTACTTGAGATACATGTCCCGCATTTCTATTTCCTTAAGTCTCTTGCAGTTTCCGCTACTCCTTTTCATCGTGGTCCCTGTGGCAAGCCACGGGCGGCATGACTGGAGAGGAGTTTGGTGATCACTTGCAGAACTTTTGAGAACTGCCAATTTCAGTGATGCACCACGTCCTGAAATTAATTAGCTACTCTATTTTGTATCGTCAAGCTCTCCTAAACGTTGTTCTTTTGGTTTTGTTTTCTAATAGAAGACTATGCAACATCTGGGAAGGAGCGCTGACAGCAAGCGTTTCTGATGGCGTTTGGTCCCGCTAAGCCTGACTTGTCCCTGACTCGCGAGGGATTTTTCTGTCCAAAAAAGCCGTGTGGGCACCTCGCTTGGCGCTGCGTGCACCGAGGAGATGCATTCCATCAGCAAGGGACACACACAGCCGCGAAACGAGGGGGAGAAGAGCAGAGTGCGCCGACCGGGACTCGGCCCGCACTGAGCCCGCCCCAGCGGAGCAGCTCCCGGCGCCGCCCGGCATTTCCTCAGGCTCCGCGGGGAAGCCGGGCCGGCAGGAGGCGTCCTGCGGCGGCAGAGAGAGGGAGGAGGAGGAGGAGGAGGAGGAGGGCCGAGGTGGGGGTGCCGGCTCTCCCGGAAACAGTGCCAGCCGGGCGGCAGAGCGGCGGCAGCTGCCGGCAGTGGGAAGTCGCTCGTGGTCCTGCGTCCTCGCCGCACGCCGGGCGGGTCGGGGCGGCGTGGCGGGCGGCATGGAACCGGTGCCCCGCGAGGAGAAGCCTAACCCGCTGCAGGATGCCAACCTCTGCTCCCGGCTGTTTTTCTGGTGAGCGCCCGGGCGATGGCAGGGGGAAGGGCAGCGCCGGAGGTGCGGCGCCGGGGTGCCCGCCGGCGAGGAAGGCGCTGGGCTTAGCGCCGCTGGCTTCACCTCGCCCGACCGCTCGGGAATGCCGAGCCTCGGCTAAGGGTGCCCGGGTCGTACTTGAGCACGGCTCCCGGGGCGTCCGGGCGCCCCGGCGGCGAGAGGCGGGGAGCGAGCGGGGAAGGGAAGCGGCGGCCGGCGCTGCCCCGCTGCGCCGTCGGCTGCCGGTAGTGACTGGGCAGCCGCGGCTCGGGCGCGACCCCGGTGTCAGCGCTGCTGGCCGGGGCAGCCCCGGCTCACAGGTGGGGTGAGGTCTCCTGAGGTGAACCCGGCAGCCCGCGATAATCCCCGGCTGCGGTCTGGGGACGGCGCAGCCGGGGGCCTGCCCATCTCGGGCACGGCAGCGCTCAGCCGGGCGGGCGGCGCCGAGCGCGGCCCCGTCGCCCCCTCCGAGCACGTGGTTGGTTCCCTCGGTAGCTGCGGGGAGGACGGGAGCCTCTTCTGCTTCGTGGCGCGGGACTGGGTGCAGGACTGCTCCCAGGCATTGTTCTGCTTCTCCATTTGCATAACGGGTCGCGGGCAGGGATTGCTCATCCCGGCGAGGCGTGCTGGGCTCGCCTTCGGCGTGGAGCTTTCCCCTTCCGCAGTGAGGTGGGGTTTCTGACCCGCATAGCTACGTGAGAACTTCCCTGCGCAAGGGATGGCTGGGCAGCATCCTGGCTCCTCTCACCCGCACTTCTGCTGCCTCCGCTCCGGAGGGGCTTGGGGTGTCACAGAGTCGTGAAGGCTGGCGATGTTGCCACAAACTTTACGGGACCAGATGGCTACCATCAGTCCAGAGTTAGTGCTTGGTCTCTTATTAGTGGGGACCTCGGCGTGGGTATATATCTGTACTGAAAGAGGTGAGGAATTGCAGTCAACAGTTTAATTGCTTTGAAATGCAGTAGAAAAAGATGTGCAAAGTAAAACGGGAGAGCGCCAAGCTTTTTTTGTCTTAGCAGATCCCATTTGGAAGAGCATTTACAGAGAAAGCAGAGAAAGCCCTTATCCTACTTCATCTACTGTAGCCTGAACCAGGGTGCACATGTTGCGTGGTGGAGGAGGGGGAAAGAAGAGAGGGCATGGCAGGTGAAGCTCTTTTTTAGGAAGCCTCTGAAACACAAATAAAAAACTCTTTGATTCTATAAGCAGCTCTGAGCAGGTGCAGAAGTCCCTTTGGGAAGTTAGGGGGATTTTAAAAACATTGACAGATTTTAACTGAACATATTTTTCAGTCAAGGATATGTCCTCAGAGGTGCTATATGCAAAAAGAAAGAAAGAAAATAAATAAGAATAAAAAAAGGCAGCTTGTGTGCTTGTGCAGAACTCCCTGTGTTCAGCATTTTGACTTTTACTTTGACACCAGGGATGCCCATGTTGGAAACAGCTTTGTTGTGAAATCCAAGCAGGATGGGATGAACCTAAGTGGGCCATGTAGCATTCCAGGACTGCTTCTGTTCTGTTCCCTTTCCCTTGCTGGGATGTTGTGGTGTTACTGGTAGTTCTGCCAAAACCAATCCAGCTAGATGTGAAAAAGGAAGCATGCAGTGCACACAGCCAGCTTTCTGGCTGCTCCTATCACTCTTTTTTTAGGCCTTCTGTATCACTTTGCATGTATTGCAGAGAAG
Source organism: Falcunculus frontatus (assembly GCA_013398115.1). Classification (NCBI taxonomy): domain Eukaryota; kingdom Metazoa; phylum Chordata; class Aves; order Passeriformes; genus Falcunculus; species Falcunculus frontatus. Next base: position 285,665 of record VZRV01008971.1, on the reverse strand, counting down.
CATTCAACAGCGACAGTGAAGTACCTTAAATTTCCCTAGTTTTGGGCACGCACCTGAAAGGCTCCTTTTACCCCAGATGTGTTTGTAAGGTCTTATTTTGCAAAATAAAAAAAAAGAATGGAAATTAAAATATAGGGAAAAATAGGTGGAAGTCTGTGCTTGGGTGATGATAGGTCTGCTAAAAGTCCGGAGATCGACTGGGACTTCAGACTTCACAGTCAGATACTGGTGTACAACCATAAGGCTGCTTCGGGAAAGGGTTTAGTGGAGCATGTAAAGCTTTAGAATTTGCCCAATGTCCTGTTTTTCAGGCTTTTATAGCACTGTAATTTACAGCAGTGAAAATAGCCTTCTAAAGTCTCGTCTCTTACCTGTGCTGTGTGTGATCATGACTAGCATTGGTATATCCTTGTTATTTACTAATCAACAAGCATTACTGTTTTCTGGGTGAAAATTTCAGCTGAAATGATAACTTCAGTGGGGTAAATTGAATAAGCAGAGGCTATCAGTTTTCTGCAAGTTAATACTGTTTTGCATGAAACTCAGGAAGTGTTAAAACACCCTCTCATTTAGCTATAAACCTAACTTTAAGGGTAGCTCTAAGGATTACTCTCCCTTTCTACAGAGACTGTAGCATCTCACAGCTGTGTGAGTACTGCTTCATTTTAGCTGCTGTCTTACACAGGACGTTCTGACATGTTTTCATCTGGAGAACTGGAAATACAGTGCTTGAGGAAGGCCATCCTGTGAGTAGCAGCAGCCACCACCCTGTGGTTGCTGGAGTGTGCCTGCTCTGCTCCACATTCCAGGTGTTGGCTGCTTGTTGTCAATGAGGGTAAAAAGTACAGCATTGCAAGTAGCTGGGCAAAGGTCCTTCTTATTTTTATTTTGTTTATATTTTTTACAAAAGTGCAATTTTGCCATTGTAAGGAACCACCCTCCCATTTGTTGCCAGTGGGACAGAATAAAAACTTACATTATTGCCTGGTGCAAACAGGATCAAACTCATGGGAGAAAAAAAATCACGTTTTCATTGAGTTATAAATCTCAGGTAATGAGTGTGTAGGCTGAAGAGACATTCTTGTCCCATTGTTCAAAGCTTGTCTTCTTGCTTTTGGGTTGTGACTTTGGCAAGTATGAGCTTGATGAACATTAAACACTCTAGCAGTACATTCATGGGAAAGAGGAGCATCTGGATTGTGTGTTAATATTGTTACTTTTATAATGCGTCCCTTGTGTAATGTTACAAGAATGAAAACAATTTACTACAGAAGTATGAAGATCAGGGCAGTTGCAAAATATTCTTGTTTTACATGTCTTTCACTGAATTATGTATATTAACATAGATTTATCAAAGCCCAAATTTGTCATCTGGATGTTTCAGGTATTGCTGTAACTTGTGACTTTCAGAGTCACAATTTCCATGCTCACCAAACTTTTTAAGGCCCGGGCTGGTATTTCAGTTATAGTTTGGAGTGCTTGGGTGTATTTCTGATTTACTTAATCTATGTTGTTAGGTTGTTGGGGTTTTTTTTGTTGCTGGCTCAGCTTACTGGTGAGAATGAGGACTCTGAAGGACAGATAGGAGGATTTGCTTTCTTTTTTAGTTTTGTCCAAGGAAGAGAGAACTCAGTCCGGTGTTTTTCATGTTTAAAAAGCTATTCAGTTGTAGAAAGTTTAGGAATTGAAAAAGCGTTATAGCCCCCCATGCTTTCTGCAGTTGAGAATAGCACTTTTTGCATCTTTTTTCTGATGTGGGTGGTGGGGATTATTAAATTAATAACATTAGAGGGTAAGAATATTTCTCATTTCAACCATTAACCCATCTTTGAGCTTGCATGTTCATTAAGTAGGAAGTGTATCTTTATTTGCTTAGAGCATTTGTTCCCTTGAGTTACTAAAGATGTTTTTCTTACACAGCAGTTGAATTTTTATGCATTCTGCTATTTGGACATCAAATCCACTTTAATGGAAAGATGCAAAACATAGGCTATGATTAAATTTTTGAAAGCCTGGATGGCTTTTATCCTGTTAACATCATGAGAAGGAGGGCAGGCTGGAACACCCCAGAAAGAGTATCCAGCGTTTTTGTGCAGAGAAGTCAAAGAAGTTAAAGTCCTTCTAAATTTAATATAAATTTATAATTTAGTTTTAATAATAATAGTAATTACTTACCTGTCACAGACTCACCATGACTGTGACAAGTCTTTGGGTTTTTCGGAGCACTGAACGCTGTCATCATCCTCAGGCTAGGTGCCTTTTCACATCATGACTTGACATGTGGCAATTGCCATTACAGTAACAGCATTAAAATGTGATCTGAAAACTTGCTCCAAGGCATCTACAGAGTTGTTATTCCAAGGAATAAGTCGATGATTGGTTTATCATTACCTGTTAGTGTCTGGCAGCACTGTCTTTGACTTACTAAGTGTATGCTTTAGGGAGAATGACAAAAAACTAAGTCTTCATGGATCTGACATGAAGTGCAGTGGGAGAGAAGAGTTAAAAAAAAAAAATCTTCATCTTTGGGTTTGTGTCAGTTGAATGGGGTGAACATAGACATGTAAATCCCAGGATTTTCAGTGAGGACTGCACAATATGTAGCTGCTTCTCTGACCAAATGCAGTCATGTCACAGATCTCTCTTGTAGCAGTGTAAATACCTACACTCCTTACTTTACTTCTTCCTCCTCTCTCGCCCCGTGGCTTAGAAGTGGAAAGGCCACTGACTGATTTCACTGGATTTCTCAGGAAGCTTAAGTATTGCCTTCTTGTCTGTCTTCAAAAGTCTTTCTTGCCTTGCATTGAAAGAGGTTATGGAAAGAATTCATCATTGTTCTTGGATATTTCAACTGGACTGCAGCAGAGCCACCAATAAAATTGGTTTGTGTTCTTTACTGTGTCAGTGAATAGATTTGACTGTGAGGATTTTACGTTTACTTAACATCAAAATATCAGGCTTTGTAACTTGCCTGGGATCTTGCCTGATATCTAGTGAATTCCCACGGTCAATTGCGGGTGAAATTGCTGGTGGTGATCTCTGATATATATAAAAGATATGCATATATATTATAAAGATCTCTGAGGTAGCTAACTTCAAGTTCATTTATTGACTTAATGGTGCAGGACAGTTGTGGTACTATAAGAAACTCTGAAGAAATATGTAAGCATCTTCAGTACAGATAAACAGAAAACACATTTTCTGTATCCAGAGATTAAAATCACACTTGCTTCTCTTTTTCTCCTGCTTGAAAGAAGACTGAGGATCATACATGCAACTTTTTTTTAAAAGATAATGCCTTGTTTGTTCATTTATCAGGTATTTAATGTCCTGCTGTCGAATTTGACTCATTTGCCCTCTTGAGCTGCTGCATTAATTTTTAAGTTTTTCATGTTTATTTGCAAGATGGTTGTGTTATGCAAAAGAAAATACTTGAAAAATATTGTTTATGAGGTAGTAAAGTTAAAATATGCGGATAAAGAGTGCTAAATAGATTATATGGATTACGACAAGTGTGTATAAACTGTTGAAATGTTAGCATTTGCTATCTACTGTAAATATCCGTGCTTAGATATGCAATTAGATGAACTGTAGAGTATAATGAAACACAGACTATTTGCCTTTGGAATGCTTATGTAAAGCCTGCTGTGTCATTTATTAGAGAAAAAGTCTTCTAATTCCTGCAAAACTTCAAAATTAAGATTATGTCATGCTGTTGTTTTTGTCTTCTTTTCCAAAAATAATTTCCCTATCCTACTTCTAGAAAAGTAGGCCTTTTGTAGAGTGGAGGAGGGAGATAACCCAGTTAGATTTTGGGAGTGGAAGGCTGAAAAGAGCACTCATCTATTTTATTTAATTGTTTTGTATCCCTGGCACCCAACCACTTGAAATAACAGTGGGAATTCACAGGGCATTTTCATTCTCTCTATTTCCATTGCTTGTCGGAAGGGATGTTAATACAGGACTTGCCACCATTAGGTCCTTTTTCAGTGAGTGGAAGTTTATTTTTATAATTCACAATCTTCAGACCTTTACAGCAAATCTTTGGTATTTTGGTATTTTTCTTGGCATGTGGTTGCTGGGTTTGGAATTGGTATTTTAGGGATCGTCTTTGGAATGCCACAGGTACAGGTGATGCCACTCCTCTCTTACCTGCTTCTAGGCCTTGCAGAAAATGTTAGTTGCAGTATGCAATGCACTTCTTCTTGCCATATCTGTGCTTCTTGCTGTCTGAAATAACAGGAAGTATGTTAGATTAATGAGGTAATTTTGTACCTGGCTGATCAACAGCATGAAAACAGTCTGCAATAAATGTAGTCAAGTACCAGTTGTGTTACTGTCAGCATCAGAAAGTGGGTGTTCAGCAGCTTAGCTGCTTACACTGTGCTGTGGAAAAGCAGCAGCTTGAAAGATGAGATGGAGCTGGGTATCAAAGGTTAATACAGTTGGTACTGAAACTGGAAGCCTGAAGGGAGTTTTTGAGTTAATATAGCTTTGAAGTAATTTCATTGTATTCCTATTTTTTCCCTCTGTAAGCAATGAGAAAATCTGCTCTTTAAGCCACAGTAAGCAGGGGAGGGAAGTTGCAACCAAAACACCAGTTAAAAAGCATCTGAAGAAATACCAGACTTACTCTGTTTCCTTTATTACTTTTGGATGACTGCCTTCATCCAAAGGGGAAGTGGCAGAAGGCAGCGTACTAACGAGAATGGATGAACATGTGAAATAGAGAGAGGTTAAAAAAAAATTAAAATCACATGATGACTACGAACTGTTGCTATGGTATTTATGAATTCTTGCAAAATAACTCTGGAGACTGTCAGTGTGTGTATCCTTCTTTCTGTACATCTCATCCAAGCAGTGATCCTCTGGATTGAGAGCAAGCACATAGCAGTGTAGAATGTCAAATCACGAAGGTGGGTAATGAACAGTACAGAGGCAGGCAGGCTCCTGAGGTGAACCGGGGAGAATAAGCTACGTGCATTATTATCCAAACAGCCTGTGAAGAAACCCCATTTATTTTACCAGAAAAGCCATCTCCAAAGTAGGTGATTAAAGAGAAAGAAATATGTGTTACTTTGCAGCTTAGTAGTTGAAGTAGTGCTTCCAAGCTGCTCAAGGGAGACAAAATCCTAGTGTTATGGAAGAATTTGAGTAAACAAAGACTCTCCTGTGCAACTGTTGAAAAATAACTGGACATTGAGTGTAAACAGATGATGCTTGTGGTGTAATGCACAAATAAGCTTAAGAGGAATGGGGAAAATGCAGTTCATAAACCACCTCTTTAAGGAATTAGTCGATGAGGGTATACTGGATGTGGCTTTGACTGGGTGCTGTAAAATTATTACTTAAAATTAAACTTGAAATTAAACTTCTGCTTATTATTAATTAAATTAAAATTCTGCTTCTTATTAAACAAATATTTTCATAATCAGAAAAGCAATCTGTGTAGTCTGATTTTTCTGACTTGTCCTGTGATAAAGCAGGAGATCCTGTGAAGCTGGTGAGAACAAAATTTTGCACTTGTGCAGAGGAAGGTCCTGTAATATGCAAGTGACTGACTGGGATGACTGTTGTGGGGCTGATCAAGGCAATTGAGACCTGTGGGTGCACCCAGGGCCCTGACAGACACATCCTTTGATCTTAGGACATTTTTTATGTGTGTCAGCTTTGTAATGTAATTGCAAATGCTTCTTGGCTGATGTTTTCTGACAGAGTTTATCAGTTCGTGAAGAACTTGGAGTGTATGCTTGGATTTCTAGAAAGCTCTGCAAGCTTGCTCTGCAGTGTGAGAATGGTACTCTTTTGAGTATTTGCAAGCAGGACGTGATATAAATCCAGAGGTACAGCAGCTCTCATCCCTGGGTTAATGAACCAGTTGAGCTGGACACTGCTATTACTTTCATATACCTGTCTGTAATGTATTTCTTCCTTGGCTGATAAGAGATTATTTTGGGATGATAGGAAGTCTAATTTACAGGCTTACTTGTTTAGGAAATACTATTTCATGTATGAAGCAGGATAGCATGACTAGCCTTAATGATCCTGCCTTTTGGATAGCAGGGCTGGTTTCTCTTACATGCTGTCTTTGAAGAAAGGGATGGCTTCTCTTAGGAGGATAAGCAAACACTGTCTTAGTTTTTTCTGCAGATCTCAGAGGCTTTCCAAAATCTTGGTGGAGTTGCTCTCCTAACAATTGGTAAAAATTGGACTTTCCCAAGCAACCAAGTAAATTGTGGCTGGTTGACTGTGTTGTAATCTTTAAGGGTGTGTAATGTCAGGGCCCAGGAGTAGGGAAATGCAGGAAGTGAATGTTTATATTGTAGTCTTTGTGTATCTGCTGGTTCAGAAATGAATCACTTTCTTTTTTTATCAGTGCCCAGGGTACTGCTGCAGAGGTGAAAAGCCTTTTGGGGTCAGAACAATGATTTACTGTTTTGCAGTTGGCTACCTCTGGGTTTGCACCAGGTTACAGAGTGATTTTTAAATTTTTTTTTTTAATCTTTATTCCGAGTGACATCAGTATTCCGGCAGTAGCAGGGACTTATTCTGGGCATATTTCCAGACTGATGTCTTTGATCAGCTAATCGTTTTGATAGAACAGAGGCATTCCCAGCAGAACACAAGGTACTCAGGATTCTTACAGATACTCACACTTTTATGTGTAGGTCATGCTAGGAAGAATTTGGGCTAAGCTCTTTGAAAGGCATCATGTGAACCCTATGTTCTGAAAGAGTAACTAAAATGAGGCAATATGTAAGAAAAAATTTTTTTTTTCAAAATTCTTAGCAAACAGGAAGATACCTGGGAAAAGTAAAGACAGTGACTAAGGAGTCCTGTTTATATTTGAGTTGAACAGCTTCTTCAGAAATGCAGAAGTACAGAAGTACAGAAATGAGGTGTGAGTCTTACCTCCCAGCACGTTGTTCCTCTCTTTCTTCTGGTAAAATAGATTGGTAATGAGCCCGTCATTGGGGTGAGAGGAGGGGTTCACGACTGTCTGTGTATTTCCTCCATTTCTTTAGTTTAGCTTATTACTTTACCTTTTTTATTAAAAAATAATGCAATTTGCACAGGTTCTGTTTTCATAACAAATGCAGATTTTTTTTTGGTGAGCTCTTTTTAATAGAAAAAAGGAACTTTTTTTTTCCTTGCAGAGAATTGGTGTTAGCTGATCTTTGTTTGGACAAAAGACATACCGCTCTAAGGAGTAGTCTTTCTTCATGACGGCATTGGGTTTCAGGGATGTTCTTTTTGTAGGCATTTGCTTTATTTGTCAGCTTCCTCTAACAATCCTCTGGCAGCGCTCTAATTTACCTGAGCCTTCAGGCAAGAGAAGGGCTTGGTTGGTTTGCTTGTTACAAGTGTGTAACAAGTGAGCAACAGCAGGCCGTGTGAAATAGGTTGGTCTCAGTTCTGCTGTGGATGCAGGGAATTGCACAGGGCATACTCTGCATGTGGCATTCAGGTGGAAACTTTTACTTTAATGACTGAATATGAACACGTGCTAAATCTTCTGTCTGGAAGTAGACCTTCCAGCATAAAGTTCAGGATGCATCAGTGAAATGGTGACGCTTGAACTCTTCTTGCTGTAGTTAGAATTTGCAGAAGACCTCTTGCAAACCATAAGAACTCCTCAGTGGAGGTGGGCAAATCATCAGTAAGTTATTTTGAGAGTTTAAGGACAAAGGATTAACTAGATGGCTCTTACAGTCCTGTACACTTGAGAGTGTTGTCTTTCAGCTGGTTACTTTGCACATGGACTGCACATCTGTGGTCAGCACTTTCTGCTCTTGGCTGTCGTAGGGAATCAAATGCCATCAGGATAGAGCAGTTGCTTTCAGCAGAAGCATTGTTCCATTATTCTTCCTGTTGCCTGCCTGTGGTTTTTCGAAAAGTATAAGTAGAGGAATGGTGTTCCACTGAGTAACATTAATAGCATTGTTTTTATTTTTTAAAACTGTATATTTAAGTCTATTTCTAGACTGTTTTTTGTTTTCCTCTGTGCACTCATCTACATGCAGAAAGTACTATTAAGCCCTACTGAGGCCAAAGTTGGGGTCCTTAATCCGGTTCTGGGTCCCCAGTACAAGAGAGACATGGACATACTGGAAAGAGCACAGCGAAGGGTTACGAGAATGATTAAGGGTTTGGAACATTTCTGCTGGGAGGAAAGGCTGAGAGAGTTGGAACTGTTCATCCTGGAGATGAGAAGATCAAGGGGATATCATCAATGTAGTTAAATACTTGAGGGGAGGAGGGTGCAAGATGGGCAGATCCAGGCTCTTCTCAGTGTGTCTGGGAACAGGACCGGAGGCAGTGGGGCACAAACTGAGTAACAGGAGATTCCCTCTGAACATCAGGAAACACTTCTTTGCTGTGAGGGTGATTGAGCATTGTCGTAGGCTGCCTAGAGAGGTTATGAAGTCTCCTTGGAGATCTTCAGAAGCTGTCTGGACATTGTCCTGGACAATCAGCTCTAGGTGGCCCTGCTTGTGCAGCAGGGGTTGGACCAGCTGACCTCCAGATGTCCCTTCTGACCCAACCCCTGCCTTTCTGTGATTCTGTAATAAATATCCTAATTATGTTCCTTGTCAAATGTCAGAACCGGTTTTGTTTTCACCACGTTGGCAGCAGTAGCCAGTGAAATCTCATAACCATTTCCATAGATCGGAGAAGGATTTATCTCTATATTATCCTGAAAGGGCTGCCTCATCCTGATTCTCATGGTAGGGAAAAGATAATTCTACCCTCTCTGTCTGAGTGGATACATCATAGGCTAATACTGATGTTGCAAGGAGAGGAACACTGAGGATATCGGCCTCAGGAGTCAACTGAAGTCTGCAGATCTTTCCCATAGCTCTGTCCTGGAGCAAACAGTCTCTCTCATCCAGCAGGCAGAAATTATTTGAATGGCTTTGAGGTTATTTGCCTCATACCTGCTTTTTACCTGTGGTCAGCTGCAAGAACTGAGGCCAAAGAAGAAATGTATCAGTGGAGCAGATTCCATGTGTCAAACCAGGCAGAAGTTCTGCTGCTGGTTGGAGAAGTTGGTATTTGAGACCTTTTGTCAGGACCTATGGGGAAGTAGTGACAGTGATTTGGGCCCTGATGCTATTTAACCATAAAGTCCAAGCAACAGACTTGTCTGACAAGTTCTTTCTGTTTATAATTGTACCTTTTACATACATTTAGGAGTTAACAGCTCACATAAACAAATCTTCAGTACTGGCTCCAAAAGTTTAAAAAGGGCTATTAGGCATCAAAGGTGCTCCTCTAAGGATCGAGACTTAATTTTTTGAATGAGTCACAAAAACACTGTGCTAACATGCTAAGTAGTGAAGGAAAAATACTATAGAATCCCATTTGTTACTTGCAGTTGTGCCATGGAGCCTGGGAAAAAGGTTTTTACAACAGTGCTATCTTTGAAGAAACTCTCTCAGCCCCCTCTCTAGGGTTTTGCCTGCCCATCTACCCTCTCTAAAACTAGCCAACAACCTTCTTGTAAGCCAGTGTGTACAAAGTTTAATTGGAACATGCCTGAGCAAGAAATGTAGCGCTAGTTGATGAGTATTCATAACCACTGTTTTGGTTGTGAATAAATAAATACCTTCATTGTAAACCACTCCACTCCAGTTTTGAGTTCTCACATATAGGTCTTCCAGAAAATAATACATTTCATGTAGCACACCACATGTTCTTCTAAAAGCTGTGTTGGTGAAGCTGGGGAATAATTGCCAGAAACTAAGCAGCAGTTGAGAACTTTCACAGGCAATTGAGATCAGACAGACAGCTTACCTTGAGTGCAAGAGTATTTTTTTCCAAAACAGATCTGTCCCTGACCTCTTGATTTTGATGGTGTTAACCAGTTGAGAAAGTACTTTCAGGAAATAAGCCTTAGAGCCAAAATCCATGTCTCCTGGAAACAAAATACCACCAATACAGTAGAGAGACAAACTAAGTGGAAAACTGCAAGTTCTCTAACTCCATTGTTCCCACTAAGCCGTGCCTGTTTTGCACGTCATTCCCTTTTTCTCATCTCATGGACAGCTTGGTCACTTTTGCTTTATGCCACACAGCCCTCACTCTGTGGAGCACATCTGAAACTGTTTGGACCTCTCTGATGTATTTCAGGCTTGGAGAAGGATCTAGGTGCATAAAACCTAGTCTTGCTGTTCCCTGACGATTTATTTGATCTAACAAAATACAGTGTTTTTCAACAAATCTACAGTACTGCTATTATAATTTATCTTCAAAATGCTCTCGTAAAATACTGAGCTTTTAAGAATCTTTCCACTAAGGAAACTGAGCTGTTACACAGTATTTTCCTTTTTTTTGAACCTACATACACACTGTGTCAGTGTGCTTCTGTTTATATTTCCAAACATGAGTAAGATACAGTAATAATCCATTATTTTTCAATTTTTTACATTTCAGTGATTGTCTTTAAATTACTGACCTTTAATACTTGTCAGGATGTCAATTGAACAGCAGCTAGTTTTCTCCTGAAGTAAATGCTACAAAAAATGTCTTTTAGTATGCCTTACAATTTTATTTACAGCTGTCAATATTTTAATAGTTGGATTAAGTTCTGGTTTTTTTCTTAATATTTAAAGGAATGCTATTTTTCCTCGAGCTTAAGGAAACACTGTAAGAAAACAATTGCCTTAAGGCCGAGAAGGGTTATGCTGGCTGTCTGGATGCCTGGGAGTAAGGTGCTGTGGGCATTTAGGAAGTGGGAAGTGCTTTCCCATTTGCAAGACAGGGGTTGACTCAATTCTTAGATAAAAGTGCAGTAAAATTTGTGGATGTTGAATGATTCAGAAGGAGGAAAGAAGTTGGTAAAAGAATTAAATTATTATGTAAAGAAACTACTCTTTTGGTTTGCTGATCAATTTACTAATAATTTGTATTTAACTAGGTGGTTGAATCCCTTATTTATTATTGGCCATAAACGGAAGCTTGAAGAAGATGATATGTATAAAGTGCTGCCAGAAGATTCCTCAGAGAAGCTTGGAGAGGAATTGCAGTGGTAAGGAGAAAAATTATAGAATACTTCGGGTTGGAAGGGACAATTGTTCTCTTTTATTGTATTAATGCTGGCAAAGGTAAAAATCTTATTTCTATTCTAAAATTAAAAGAGGTTATTATGAAGTTTAACAAGGTTAAAAATGCTGAAGAATCAAGAGTAATAAGAACTAAGAGAACTTGTTTATCATAGAAGCTTTTTAGTTTTTTTCAAGTTACACATAATGAAAGTGCATTAGAATATTTCCATTATGTCATTCATAGTTAATTTGACACTTTGCAGAATGCTTGGAAAAGACAGCTTTACATCGGCTGTAATGGCAGTAATCCTCAGTAAATGTGTGAGTCTTCTGGTCTGTGGTAAAATAGCTGTGGAAACTTGAAATTGCTCTGTATAGAAGTGGAGAAAAAAAGTTTTATATTTTATTTCTTTGTTGGTTTTTTGTTTAGAGTGCAAATAGAATTAAATGACTCTTTATATATGTGTATGTATTTAAATGTATGTATGTCGAAAATATGCCACTCACTGATAAAGTGGGTAAGATGCCTTGGACAGCTTAACGCTTGCCTCTAGGAGGTGTTTTTATTTGGTTTTAAATACTTTTTCGTGGACTGTGTACCAGTTCATAGTGTTATGGACTCAAAAGCATCTAAATTTTAATAGTGAAATACCTTCAAATAATAACTGTTCATGTAAATTGTCATGAACCTTGCAGCAGAGGGGATTTTTGTCTTCAAATAATCTTCTGCTAAATATAGTTAGAGGAAAAGATGTCTCCTAGTGAGAGGTGGCCTCTGTAATAAGAAAGTGTGGCCTTGCTGTTTCTTGCCTTTACACTGAAGGCAGAGCAGAAGGACTTTCCTGATAGTTTGATTGGGATGAGAGACTCCTCAAGAAGCGAAAAGAATCCAGAAACGAAAGGTTATGACCAGGTCTGACATCATCCTGCTCTGGATAAATTAGGAAAGAGGGTGGGTGATAAGCTCATAGGAGTGGCCGCTTTTAACGTCTTTGTAGCTGGAGAGCTTTGCCAAATTCCATGATTGTGTCTTGAAGTGGTTCAGGGACTTGGCTGTAGGGGAAGATGGACTCTTTCCAGTGATTTTTATAGAAAAAGCACACACTTGCATGAGTCAGGAAATGGTAGAAGAAAAAAGTGAGTGGTTTATAATTCTTCGGTGTACTTGACCACGAAGCAGAGAATATAACTCATAAATAGCTGCCTAAGGAAGCAGTCTTTTCTCTTGAGCCAATAAACCCCACAGAACCTACAGTTTCTGTTTTCAGAGCATCTAGACAATAACTCTGTAATTCTTGTAACAAAAAGAAGAGGGTAAAAATAAAAAAATGTGTTCTTATCTGTGTGCTTTGAACTTTTGTGCTTTGTTGCAAAATGATTGGCTTTCATGCCTTAGACTCATTTCACCCCTCAAACTATCAAGGTCAGAGGTTTGGCAGAAAACACTTAGCCTTCAGAAGAAAGGGGGAGGATCCTGTCTCACAGCAGCGTGTTTTAAGAAGCCTGCTTAAATTGTGATACTTTCTTGTTAAAATTATGCTTGTTATTACTGTCTTTGGTTTTTATGTGGAAAGACTGTGTCCTACTTGTGGGCAGACGTGGTTATGGAAAGGTCTTTGCCACTCTGCTGATGAATCCTTGATTCAGAGAGGTATGCAGAATGTTGGGTGACAAAATCCTCACCAAAGCATATGAGAGAGAAAAGAAAGGGCCAGACCTGAGAAAGGGTTGGGCATCACAACCCCTCTCTGGGGAAGCACAGAGCATATGGGTAGATAAAGACACTGTGCTGCCTCACTTTAGTCCATGGTCAGGAGATCATATGATAATAGGCTGTTAATTAAGGTGAGTGGTGTCTGTCTGAACAGAGGAGAAGAAATAAAGGAAGGGTTCCTCATCAGCAACTATGTCAAGGGTGGTGAATTGTTTGTGATTAACCAAGAGCAAATCGGACTATAATACTAAGTGTTTATGTGAAAGAAAAGACATGATTATCCGTTAACTCCTTTTTTAAAGTTTGATTTTATAAAGATGATCAGGGCAATCCGGCTGTAAGTGTGAAAGTATTTTATTCTGGGTAATTGCCTTGTGATTTTACTTCTGTCCTCCAACATGTTTGCACTTTGTTTGTCAGGTACTGGGATAAAGAGGTGCAAAAAGCAAAAAAGAGAGGAAAAACACCACATTTAACAAAAGCCATTATTCTGTGTTACTGGAAGTCCTATTTAGTTTTTGGAATTTTCACAATGATTGAGGTAAGTGGTGTAAAATGTCACAGGACCTACTTCTTGGCTAACAGCAGTGTGAAGCTTGTCCTCTTAGATTGCATGACATGTACTGGTGACTTCATCCTGGACTGCTCAGAGAACCTGGTAATGTTCTCAGAAAGGTAAAACAGAGCTGTAGCCCTGCAGAGACTGAAAAACTGAGTTATAACTGCAGAATTACGGAAGTGGAACAGAGCTGATTTCAGTGCATTATTTTTGAGACATTGCAAACCACTGACTTGCTTTGTAAGGCTTTTCTGTATTTTATGTTATCTGAGTGGAGTGCCCAATAGAAAAGTTTTTTTACTCTCTGTAAATGGCTGTAAAGGAGACATGGCATCTTTAAAAATGGAAGTGTAATACATACTCATGCAATTTTTATAACATCAAAGGGTCTTTTTGGTAATTGAGAGACTTCTCTTTGAAGTTCCAGCTAAATTTTAATGTGGAACATGTTTTTTTTTGGATTATGTGTTGATAAAAATTGGCTTGACATTTTAGAGCACAATAAAGACAAAATAATAAGGGATATGACTTGTGGCTCTTGTTTGCCTGTTTACAAACTTGGCTAGCACGGGGTGATATGAAATTATTAATACTTCTTCCCCTTCTTTCTCTTTCAGGAAACCCTCAAAATAGTTCAACCAATTTTTTTGGGAAAAATTATTAATTATTTTGAAAACTATGATTCCTCAGATGAGGTAGCTTTGAATTTTGCATATTGCTACGCAGGTGCTCTATCTGTGTGCACACTTATTCTGGCTATAATGCACCACTTATACTTCTATCATGTACAGCGGGCTGGCATGAAGCTGAGGGTAGCTATGTGTCACATGATTTATCGGAAGGTAAGCAAACCTGTTCACAGCTATATTTTGTATTTGACAGCTTTTCTGTTAGGGGAGTTTAAAAATGCAGTTATTTATTGTGCTCATGGTTGCAATTCCATTGAAGTCACTCATTTGTAGAGACCTAATGCGTGTGTAAGGTGTCAGGCCTTAGATGCGTACATGCGCCTTTGATTTCTCTTTGGTGACAAGGTGTCTGAATGACAGCTTCAGGCTTGCCTAGTGAAGGTGGTGAGTTGAATAGCCTTAAAGTCTTGGAGCAGCTGCTTCTTTTGCTTCCTGCTGCTTGCTGTTGGAGAGGAGCCCCCACCCCCATTGCTCTTGGAGGTGTTGCATGCTGGAGCTGTAAGAGGCATCAGCATAGAGCAGGAGAGGGGCAGAGTTCCCAGGGAATGCTTGGCAGTTACTCAGCTGTGCAGTTTGATCCCAGGGGAGGACGTGATGCTTGGATGTCACCATCTGCTGCAGCACTCTCAGTCTCCTGGGAATTGCTTTGCTGTCCAGATTTCCCCCTACCCCTGTTGTGGTTAATGGTGGAATTTATTTCTATTTTATTCCATCAGTGCTGTAGAACTAGTAAGTTGTCTCCTTTGCAGATCAGAGGTTGCTCCCCTCCCTTGGGGCATCCATCAGGTTTCCTCAGGGAGTGGCAGCAGTTCTGTGGAACTGCTGCTTCGCCCTCCAGGCAGGCAGGGATGCTTGGCATCTTCACCTTTAGTATCCCTCCTGTTTGAGGGGGAAGAGAGAGAGGAGCCGGTAGATGAGACACAGTGCAGAATCACGTGGAATCCTAAAGGCAGGGAGGTACAGTTTTGTAGTACCATTTACTGGTTTTACTGTGGGAGTACTGCAGCCCTCCATTAAAACCAGTGAAATGTGAGAAGGGATATATGTTCAGTGAGCCATGGTTTCTTTGCCGTCTCTGTGTCCTGATCAAGAAATAGCTGTCCTCAACTACAGATGGAGTCGAGGCTGCTGTCAGAGGGAAAGTGGAGCAAGAAAAGTTGAGTTTTACCTACAGGAAGGAGCTGAGCAACATCCAGGCTGAAATGCTCTCCTTGATGTGCTCTGGGCAGCAAGCAACCCAGTTGTAAATGTCTGCTTCACTCTTCTGAAGCTGTTGGCAATACCCAAACCATGGGTCTGTCTGCTTCCAAGCGGGAAGTCTCTGCTGAGAATGCTGAAAAGGAAAATGCCCCATCTTTCTATCTTTAGTGCTGCTGGAATAGTGACCTGCAATTTCACATGTCAGCAGAGAAGTTTATTTGAAGAATCAGGACTGTACAGTTTCTTTGGAATATAAAGAAATCCACGTCATTTTAACCATTAAACATAGGTACCATCCACTTAACACAAACGCTTGTACTACTGGTATAGGTCATGTGAAGTTTTTGGACAAAACAGTAAAGTGAGGAGAGTAAAAATGTCCCCATTTTAAGTGGTGATCACCTTTCATATACACATTTATTCTCTTCCTCTTTTGGTACCTTGGAAAGTATCCTCTGGGAAGTTGGCTCTAACATAGCACGATGCTTTCTTGTACATAAACATTTCTCTAAGGTATTAATTTACCAAACTGATTATCAAAACAAAATTAGTGAAAAATGTTGATGATGTTTGTTGCTGAGTCGATACTGGCTTAGAAGCTTGGAAGACAAAAGTTTGTAATATGCACCCTTATTTCTGGAGATGGGATTAAATGGAAGATTATTCTGCCTTCATGTCTAAATGTGTACTCCTGAGAGTGAGCGTTGAGGTAACAGCAGAACATTGAGAAGCCTTTCTAATAATTTGTCTTCATTATGTGCTGCTTATAAATAGGTCATATTTTCTCTTTAACCTCATATAGGCTTTTGAATGAAACTTGGGTGCTTCTTAAGCAGCAGTTTAGTGGAGTTTTTTAATCGCTGTAGAAAATAAAATCTTGGATTTGTAAGCATAAGTAAGTTGGATAAGAGAGCATTCTTAATGGAGAACTTCAAGTGTTCATAATTCTTAAGTTTTAGACCCCTTTTTCATTTCCTGGAAAGTTCAGATCTAATTTGCAAAAACCCTGTATTCAAACTCTTAAGATGTTTTGTGACCAGTAAGAAGTATTAATGATGCACGTAGGAAACTTGTAACAAAAATGAAATCTGTCTCATGATGACTCAGAATCTTATGTTTTGAAATCAAAGGCTACTTTTGGGAAACTGGTTTTTTCTGGGGTTTTTTTTAAGACTTAGCTTTTAGAAGTTTTTTGAGGTCAGTGTACTGACTTTAGCTGGGATGGAGTTAGTTTCATGCTCATGTGGGGCTATGTATCAGATGTAATAGAAAGAGGAAGGCACCAAAACAGGACTTTTTGGTAGAAATCGGTTGTGAAAGTAAAACTGCTACTTTGTAGTCAAGACAGATCCATTCAGCAAAGAAAATGCAAGTTTTATTTCACTTAAAAAAAAAAAAAGAAAAAGAAAAAAGAATCAAAACCAAGAAGGAAGCAAGGAAATACTAAAACCGCATTGCCCCTGATGATGGGAATGGCTGTCTCTTCTCTAAGAAGACAAATCAGTCACAGATGAGCATCCTCCTTTTGGCTCAGATGCTTGTGTGGTTCCTTCTCAGACTGTCTTGGTCAAAAAATGAACTGGACTCATAGAATCATATTGAAACTTGTTTTGCTGCCTGTGTAGAAATAGCTAGAAAGAAGTCAGGTGATTGTGTGGCAGGTCTCAGACAGACCCAGGCCATGGACAACTAGCAAGACACTGGCGCAGTCTTCTGATGGTTCAGGTGAACCTCAAGCAGCAGATATGTTCTACAAGAGGTGCTGTAAACACATCCTGATGGGAAACTACTCCAAATATGCCTCATGTGAACTCCTGTTATTGTGGTCTGTGGGTTTCTAACAGCTTTTCTTGCAGCTTACCAACTGTAATGTGTAGTGTGGAGCAAACATGATAGCAACATGTCTGTCCTGCGGCACTGTTATGTGCAGGCAGCTACCTGGGGGATTTCAGGAGGATGAGAGACACGTGGCTTAAGACAGGGAATGAAGCAATAATTTTGTCAAATAACTAAATCTGCTCTTTCATATACCCACTATCTTAGATTTATTTTTGGAATGTCAGAGGAATTTCTTAGTGGAGTTTCGAAAGTTTCTCCCTGCTGGTTTCAATGAAGTTAGGGTTGGGATTCTCTCTGTGATTTAACGGTATCTTTGTAGCACAAAAGTGAGGTGCAAGAAATGTAAGGAACCTTGTTTGAAATTATACTTTGAGTAGTACTTTGATGGCTGATGTTCTTCTACTTGTTACAAAATACAGGAACAGTGTTTTTGAAACAGTCAATGCTTTTCAGGTTTGATTATTGGTCAAAAAGGAACCCTAATAATGTTTGGAGACGGAGAAGTAGATGTGCACTGCCAAAAAATGCAAAGTGTTTTTGCGGAGCGAACTATTCCTCTACAGAAAAATATGTAACATGTTTTGTATATTTTTTTAACTTGTGCCGCAAACCTGTGTTTTCTTTCTAGCAGGTGTAGAAGGAAGCAGCGTGTGTTATTGGTATTTTTGAGCAATTTCAGTTTGGATCTTTGCAGTAGGGTTCAGACTGCATATTTCCAGATGCAGTTTTTTTTTGGTTGGGGGTATTTTATAAAGACATATGATTTTCTCCCGACTAACATTTTTATTAACCTATAAAAAAACTTGATATTTACTCTTCTTGTTTTTCATAGCATGTGTTAAACTTCATTTTATATAATTCAGAAAGGTTATGATTTTTCAAGTGTTACTTATTTGTAAAGGGACACTCTGATTTGCGAAGATAGGCTAAAATGATTAACTTGAGGGGTTTTTGCCTTCTGTCAGATAACTTGTTCAAAACAGAATCCTTGCAGTTGGCCAAACATTGTTCTGACTTTAATCTGGCCTTCAGGTGGAGTTTTCTGTTCCTGTTTTGTACAGAAGCTCATAGTGAGGGGGAGAACAATGCACATGGAAAGTTACAGCTCTTTTGCTTAGTGACTTGCTGTGTTGATATTTTCCTATTTTTAATCACTTCAGACATGAAGATAGGGCATTTTTATTCTCACAGTCCTTCCTTTGACTTTTTTTTTAATACTCTTTTCTTTGGGACTTTGTTTAGGATATTTAATCTAGCCCCCATTTTATCTAAGGTTCTTACTATGCCCCAATACTTGCAGGCAAAAGCTGAGATGTGCCTTCAGCTTTAGCCCTGGTACTGTATTTGTGTATTGAGTTTTCCATGTATAGGTGTACTGTGCTCTATAAGCTGTGATAATTTGAGACTGTTCTGACTTTTTTAGGCACTTCGTCTCAGTAATGCAGCTATGGCAAAAACTACCACTGGTCAAATAGTAAACCTTCTGTCAAATGATGTGAACAAATTTGATCAGGTAAGAGGTATTTTACAGATCTTTCCAAGGGGCTGAAGAAATTGTGGGGTTGGAGTTAAGAACGTTTTGTTTAAAACTGGTGATTAAATGTTTCTAATGAACATTTTTTCTAGTTGTTTGTTAAACATAGAATGTTTTGTGTTGGAAGGGACCGTAAAGATCCATCCCCCTGCCATGGGCAGGGGCGCCTTCCACTAGCAGTTTGCTCATAGCCCCATCCAGCCTGGCCTTGAACACTGCCACGGATGGGGCATCCACAGCTTCTCTGGGCAGCCTGTTCCAGTGCCTCACCACCCTCACAGTAAGGAATTTCTTCCGAATGTCTAATGTAAACCTGCCCTCTTTGAATTTAAAACCATTCTCCCTTGTCCTATCTCTGCACGCCTTTGTCAAAGGTCCCTCTCCGGCTTTCTTAGAGGCCCCTGTTAGGTACTGGAAGGTGCTATAAGGTCTCCCCAGAGCCTTCTCTTCTGCAGGCTGAACAACCCAAACTCTCTCAGTCTCTTCTGAAAGGAGAGGTGCTGCAGATCTCTGCTTATCTTTGTGGCCCTTCTCTGGACTTGCTCCAGTAGGTTTGTGTCCATCAGAGCTGGATGCGTTACTCCAGATAGGGAGAATCCCCTCCCTCACCCTGCTGACCACGCTTCTTCTGATGCAGCCCCAGGGTATGTTTGGCTTTCTGGGCTGCGAGCTCACATTGACAGCTCACGTTGAGCATCTCATCCACCAATACCCCAAATCCTCCTCCCCAGGACTGTTCTTAGTCTGTTTTTCACCCAGCCTGTATTTGTGTTTTGGATTACCCCAACCCAGGTGCAAGACCTTACACTTGGCCTTCTTGAACTTCATGAGGGTCACATGGGCCTACCTCTCAAGGCTCCTCTGAATGGCATCATATGAATATATATATTCTCTTAAATTGCGGGAGGAAAAGTAATTTTCCCCCCCCCTTAAATATTTTCCTGCCGTTTTTTAAGCTCAGAGAAATGTTGGTGCCTGAACATAAAAAAATAACCGGTGTGGTAATTTGCTTGCTTTCTGTACACCTCCATGTGTGTTTACATCTCTGAATCTGGTACAGAATTCTCACTGGATGCTTCAGTACTTGCCACAGGCAGAAGTACTTCCTAAATGTTATTAGGGGTTTAATTTGTTAGCTAAGGTCAAAAGCTGATTTTTGGTTCTTAACTATTTGTTTAGGTAACAATTTTCTTGCACTTCTTGTGGGCTGGACCACTTCAAGCTGTAGCAGTAACAGTACTTCTCTGGATGGAAATAGGCCCATCATGTCTTGCAGGAATGGCAGTTCTGATTATTCTTCTTCCTGTGCAGACCTGCATTGGGAGGCTTTTTTCTTCCCTCAGGTAAGGCTGCATGTTTTGGATTGTAGCTATTTTCTGTGCTGGGTTTTAAAATGTGCGTGTTGGGTGGAGGCAGAGAATCAGCTTGTGTCTGGTGATATTTTTTGCAGTGTCTTTTATCTTTGCTAATGTTTTTTATGGTTGCTAATGTGAGATGTCTGAATTCCAGATGGACTTGAAGTGGTCTGTCTCCCAAAGATGCTGACAATATCTGCTACTCATTAGCTACCCAGTACAGTAAAAGAGTTTGACTGTTTCTGTAGCTACCTTGCTGTACATCGTGGCATAGAATTGTGAAACTTGAGCTTTGCCTTCCTGCAGTGATTCTTAGGGAGTGGTTACTCCAAAGGTGATGAGCCCTGCTTTGTGTGACTTACTGGGCTGATACAGGAGTTGAAGTAGAAAGCTCTGGAAGTTTCTTGTTCAAAGATCTTGTTCTCTCTCCTCCATGACTATTATGCAGAGAGAAAAAGGGGGAAGGAACTGAGAGAGGCGGCTAGAAAAATTTATCATGATGGTTTTGATGCCAGCTGTGAGGTTTCCAGCTGCAGGGTTCTAGGCTGTGGAGATAAGAGTTTGCAGTAATTTTCTGTTATCAGACAAATTTAGTTTGTTTTTCTGTAACTTTGTCCTAAAAAAACCCAACGAGACTTGTCTCTGATGGGATTGGTGAGGCAAGTTCTTGCATCCAAGTTTTCTGTTTCTTATGTAATTAGCCATGCCTGACTTACCTTATGGCTTTATAAAAGGCTTTTGCATCTAATTGGAAATATTTTTGTGTTCTTTACTCTGTACACATATGTTTAGGAGTGTTAGGCATCTTTCTTTGCAACTTTTGTTGAATGGGTTCCTTTTAGCTCTTTGGATAAGTAAATTTTCTTTTAGTGAGTTACTGTTTTCTTTTTCAAGTTGTATTTCAAGACAAGTTTTTTAGACATACTGAGCCTGGCATTGCCACTGCACGGCCAGGTATGAAGAGAGAGCTGAGAATTACAAAATTAAAACAACTTGTAAACCTCTGTATTTGTAACCACTGTGGTAGTCTTCAGTCATTATGTTCATGTGCTGTTTCTCAAATAATGTTCAGGGGCTATCTCTCAAATAATGATCTGTTCAGAGTTCTCTGTCAAATTCTAAGGGCTTTTCTTTTTACGATAAAGCCTGTTTTTACCACACTTCCCATATGTTCTTAGATGTGTATTTTCACTGCATGTGCAATATGTACTCATAAGTATCAAGCTACTTCATTGTTGTTTTTCTTTAGTTCTAAGTTTTTGAGGTTTGAGTCAACAGTTAAAATACCTAGTGCTTAGCTAGTGCCTTATCCATGGTGGCAGGCTTTAACATCCCCGTTTTACAGATGGGAAACTGAGGCACAAAGAGATTAATGGACTTGTCCAGGGTCAGACAATAGGGTGACAAAAATCTCTTTTTTGAAGGTATGTATTTTAAAAATTAATCAGTGGCAATGTAACGGGGTTTGGGGTTTTTTACCCATTCAGTAACAGCCACTTGTTTGGGTGCAGTGCAATGGAAAGAATTGGTAAAGTAGAAAAACTTCTGCTTGTCTCCGTGTGCACAGATTTTTTTATTTGTGAATGGAAATGTGCAATGACAGAAGGAGTTAATGGTAAAACTGGAATAGATTTTAGCCCTGTAATGATGAGTTTGTTCACATGGCAGTTGCTGGGAATCTGCATGGATTTAAGGAAATCAGCCTAT
Organism: Falcunculus frontatus; assembly: GCA_013398115.1. Classification (NCBI taxonomy): domain Eukaryota; kingdom Metazoa; phylum Chordata; class Aves; order Passeriformes; genus Falcunculus; species Falcunculus frontatus. The sequence continues at coordinate 264,020 of VZRV01008971.1, read as the reverse complement.
AAAGAAGTAATTTAAGGATTAAAGCTTTTGCTAAAATCCAAGCACGCTCGGTGTGGCAGCTAATTTGTGCTATTATTCAGCGTTGTGCTTGTGACTCAGTCTTGGAAACACGCATGCACACCAGTTCATGATGCAGCTTTTGGCTTCATGCTCTGGGAGTTTGCAGATATGGATTCAGTATCCTGTGGAATGGTATCCGCTCTACTCTGCAGGACTGCTTTTACTTGCACAAGTACGAGAAGTTTTGCAAAACACACGTGACCTAATACAGTATTTGAGAAACAGGTCAATTATTTGACTGAAGATCGTTTTATATGTATTTTATTCACGAGAGCTGAACCCCTTCACTGCTTAGTCATGCAACTGTAGTACGGTTATTTAAAGTCCTTTTTCTTGAAGATAAAAAACTGTGTCTAACTGCTATGTCAGACATAATTAAAACCCACCAAATATGCCTTGTGAAAGCAAAAAGGAATTTTGCAGCATGCTTAATGTAGGATGTATGTTTGTAGTAGTAGTCGTAGGTAATAATGTAGGTTTTTAGTATCATAGAGGGGACTTCCCAGACTGCTGAAGAATTTTTAGGTCCTTTCTTATTGCACTCTTGACGTGCTATGTGAGCATGTGTTGGACTGATCTGTTTGTACTCTGAATTTAATATTTTTAAAACCGGGGACATGTCTTTCTCTGCTGTAAGTTACCATCAATGCACTGGATGTCTGGATACTTGAAGCCATTATACAATATCACCGAGCCCCTGGCTTCTGGTATGTACTTACAAAATACACTTATTGCAAAGTAGGGGAGTGTAACTTAAAAAAAAAATTTAAAAGACCACTCCCCCAACCTCTTGAGCATTTTAAAGCAATTTGAAACAGGATGGTTACTATGATGACATTTCAGCAGGAAAACTGAAAAATTTGTTTATGAGAACTATAGCCTTTTTTGATTCACACCATTTTAAAACAAGAAACCTCTGTTAACTGTATTATTTTCTATCATCTTCAATGTTCTATTATGTGGAGACCAAGCCTGGAAGTTAGGTGACTTTCAAGATTGTAGATGAGAATTGTTTGCTGCTGCAGAGACATGAACAACAGATGCTAAATTTTATGTTTTACAGTGGTGGTGTGTGTATGGGGAAGAAATGATGAGCCCTTATATTCTTTAAGGAATTGTTTTTCTGTTACTATTTCTTCTAAAAAATGAAAAGATGGAGTAGCAAAGATAATCTCGTTCCATGTCGGTAGGGTTGGTTTAGGCTAAGTTATTTCCCTCAGTATTAATAAGAATCCTTGATTGCACTAGGGCCAAGTTTCTAAATGTCTCTTGTCAGTTCCCTTGTACAAATATTTTTAATACCCTGCTTCAGCCATCCTAACATTTATGGAACGCTGGTGCTGAGAAGTTTTTTTAAAATGACAAGTAGGTGCTTGAAATTCTTTCAACTTGCGTTCTTTAAATATGGCGCTTTCTTCCAGTGTATCAGAGAAGTCTTACAGGGGACAGGTTAAACTGAGAAAGCCCAGTCACCCCTTCTAAAAATATTTGATTTTTTTTTTTTAATGGTCTCTGAATCGTAACTTTCACTGGTACATGGAAAAAAAAGTAATTTAGCAGGCAAAGGTGTGTTTTATCAAAATAATGTGTACCATAGCTCTCTATGTGCAAAGTGTTCCTCTACATGAATGAATTCGGAATTGTAATAGGATCTATTAGCATGATTTATGCATTCCTTATGTGGCTTTTAACTTCCAATGCTTTTTTCCTAATTAAAATTGTGGCTTCATTATTTAATTACATATGTTTTCCATTTTTTCCATCAGTGCAAACATAATGTGGAACTAAAATAGACATATATAAAGTGGTGTTAATTAAAGTTAATGCTTAAATAACATTTATTTTTTTAAAGAAACCATATCTAGATTATATAATAAATTATACCTCATGTACTAAGTAATCTCTGCTTCAACTACAGTTAATCCTAAAAACTCACAAATGAGGCCAGTTTCTTTAACAACATCAGAAGAACCTTATAACAAGGGTGGTTGTTTTGGCATTTTGAAGTCTTCTTTTTGAAGTAATTTTCTGATTTCTGTTTAGTTTTGAATGGAATAGTTGTGAATGTTTGCATTTGTGGCCTTTTGGGTACACAGATATGTTGTTTAAGGAATGCCTTGTGTTTGCACAAACTGACGCACATTTCTGAACATTGAATCAACTCGCAGTTCCCTGAGAGCCAGGAACACAAACATACCAAGTCTGTCTGCAGTGTATCAGCTTTAAGTTACTGGCCTTCAGGAGAACACTTTAATGCAGTTACAGTTACGTGAATTGACTTTACAAGTCAAAGCAAAAACTTCATAAATATGTTACGTGATCGTGAATTGTCTTCTTTAGGGAATCTGAGAATTTTCCCTTTGTCCTGTTTTCAGAAGCAAGACAGCTGCCTTAACAGATGTCAGGATTAGGACCATGAATGAAGTGATAAGCGGTATGAAGATAATAAAGATGTACGCTTGGGAAAAATCATTTGCGGAACTTGTGAATTGTTTAAGAAGGTAATCCTGGAAAGATACAGCTTGGTGTATGACCGGTGTCATTTTCCATTTTTTACATTTGAATAAGTGCTTTATTTTGTGCTTTAAAATGCAGTATACTTGCACTTTTTGAGCTTCTTTGGTTTTTTTTTTTTTTTAAATTTTATATAGCAAAAGTAGAGGAATGAAGATACGTTCTAAGGGAATAAAACATTAAAAAACTCTCCAAACTTTGATAATTCTGGGTTTTTTATGCTTCCTCTAATGGTTGTGTTTAAAATGAGCAACTAACTAAGCCATAGCAGTTGTAATGCAGCAATTTCATCCTCCTTTTACGCATTTTAAGTGGCACTCAAGCCATCTGGGAAAGGTAGAAGGCAAAAGGAGATCAGAAATTCCTTTGTTATTCAACTGGCAAGGCCAGCTGAATTTGGTATCCTAAGACATTTCATTTCAGAGGTTCGTTGACATCAGATTAAAACTTACTAATAAATTTGATTTTCAGACAGTATTTGCCCTTTTACTTGGCACTGTAGCAGCATTCAGTGCTAAAGGATAACTATAGGAGTTTGGGTGCATACTTCTCATAATCTAATTTTCATGTTGTGTCCCTCTCCAGCATATAAATAGAAGGTGCAGATTATCTGACTTTTTTGTTTTAAGTGTTTTATTTTTGAAATAGTTTTCTTTGAAGGAATTTTTTTCCGTTACGTACATGCGCAGGCTTGCAAACTTGCAAATGTTCCCTGAGATGTTTCTTCCCATGCACGTAATTGTTTCCTCTGTTGGGTTATAGGATCCTGTGCTGATTGAATGTTCATGACTGATGGGAAGCTTTACTGTCTTGCATGGAGCCAGAGAGGATATTTCTTTATTGAAAGCTTCCTCAATGGGTGTATTCACATCACTAAATCGTAGATTTCCAAGTTCAACACCTCATTAGGATTAGAGGCTTCCTTTTTAATGTTGGAAATAAATAAGATCTTCCAGAACATATCTTGACCCCTCCTTCCTTTCTTTAAATGTGTTGTGGAAAATTGTAGTTAAAAGTCTTAAATTTAGCCAGGTGATTTATTGTGCAGTGTTTCCACATTGGCCCTTGACAGGGGCTAAGATGCCATCTGAACCTCCTGCATTGCTCTTTTTTCTTGTGTCTGTCTATATTAGTTTCCTTTCATGTAAGTTTGTGCCTCAAGACAGTGTAATGTATTATAAGCAGCCTGCAGGTAGGCTGTAATTTATCTAGTATTTATGGAGAGTAGCACAAAAAACTCGCCGATTATCCACAGATAAAGAGAGGATTATTAAGGATTATTAAAGGGTGGGAAAAGAGTTTCATCCAGGGTTGTAGAAGTAATTGAATTAGACCCAATTCAGATCGTTTACATACAAATGTTCCTTCTCTGTACTCTGGAGGAGATCAGAGATTGTGAACCCTTAAGCTGAAAAAATAAGTCTTTGAAACTCTTTAAAAAAGTCTGTCGGTTCAGCCAATTTGGCAAGTATAGTGGGAAAGTTGCTTAGCTAGTTTTCCAGTAGTGCATCCTGCATCCTTTTCTTCATTAAGTGGTTACTTCAATTATTTCAAATTAAGTTGTGTATTAAGTTGTGTATAATCACAACTTGTGTTTCTAATCTTAATGTATAGTTCCAAGTGGAAGATGATCGAAATTACTGAGATTTTCCCTAAGAATTTCCAGAGTATTTGGAATGAGAAATTAGGAATTTTTAAAGGATTTTGTATTTGATACTATCAAGTGGACAAAAGTAGAATATATGGAGAAGGAGTAAGTTGTTGTGACTTTCTTGATAAAGAAAAATGTTTATTTTAATGAGGAGGTAAGCCTGAAAGCATCCACATTGTAGCAGATGATAGTGAAGTAACATTTTGATGCTTGGACTTGATGAGTCATTTAGAAGTGGAAACTGCAATTCAATTGAAATGGAAATTGAGAACCAACGCATCAGCAGCTTTTCAGTTGCTGGAGGGAGACTTATGTATCTGTGCAGTACTTTGATCACTATTTAGCTTGGGCAATGAGTGGCAGAACAATTGGCCTCACAGATCAGTATTTTCTTAATTTATGGACCAGAATTCCTAGAGCAAAACAAGCCAGGAGCAGGGTCCAAATTGGGAAGGATTTAGACTGAGATGAAAGGAAATACTCTAAATCCTGTGATACAGCTTGAGGAGCAGCAACTGAATAATGGCAGATACTTGGGCCATGGGTATACTCTTGATCTTCTGGAAATTGCCCTGTTTTTTTCAGCTGCCGAGTATGTGTTGGTCTTGTCATGAGTTTTGTGACTGAACTCTACTGGATTTTGATATTGGAAGGATAAGGAATTTGTTGGTGCTTGGCCTTTATACAGGGTTTTTTTTTCCTCTTTGCTGTTGCATGTAATGGAAAAATATTTGAAGCAAATTAAAATCTGAATTAAAATACTAGTTTGACTAGAGAAGAAAAAAATAGTACCTTAGTCTTCTGTCTCTGAAAAATAACTATTTTCTGTCACCATTAAGATATTAAATACAATGAATTTCTCCTCTCAATTTCCAAGCCTCTTAAATTCTGCTTGGTGGTTTTTTTTTTTTTGTTTTTGTTTTCTAATTTACCATATAACATGTTTTCTTCACAGTTCTTTACATGTGAGTTGGGGTGGTGCAAGGGTAGGAGAAAGGATATGAAAGTAAAATCCTGAGAGGGGGTTTCCCTCATCCTATTGTTGAGGGTAGCAATAATGGGATAGATTGATGTGATTTGTTTATGTGTTGCGTTTTTAGGAAGGAGATTGCCATGGTTATGAAAAGCTCCTACCTTCGAGGACTGAACTTAGCCTCATTTTTTGTGGCAAGCAAAATTACAGTGTTTATGACTTTCATGGCATATGTACTACTTGGCAACGTTATCTCAGCGAGCCGGGTGTTTGTGGCAGTGTCCCTGTATGGAGCAGTGAGACTCACAGTGACCCTGTTCTTCCCTGCTGCTGTTGAGAGAGTGTCCGAGTCAGTGATCAGCATCCGACGGATCAAGGTAGCGTTGTTCACTGGGAGGGTGTGTGGATTTCTTCTCTTACTCTGCTGTTGTTTTAACGTCGCTGACATACGCAGCCTTATTACGGTTTTGCGGTTTGGGATTTGTAATAAAATAACCTGTTTTGGAAACAGAATGTGTTGCTGTGAATGCAGGAGCAGGACATGCACTGTAGGGTAGGCTGACATGTAGGAGAAAAGTGTGCATGGCGAAGAGGTGTTGTAGACATTCCTGAAGTAAGAGGTGTGTATGTACAGATATGCAGGCGTGCTGGGATTGGGATTTGAACGAAGCAGGCAGGTGGGAGTTGTAGGATTCGTATCTCACACTGCACTACCTTGTCATTTGTGGAGGACAGGTGTGAGCCCTAGCTTTTGTCTTGTGGCTGCTTTCACTACTGGAATCAAGACTCAAATTCAGTAAGAGTGAGCATTGGCAGTCCCGATGTCTGGTGCTAACAGAACAAGAGTGTGTTGTACACTATGGACGGCTTGACTTCTCATCACTCTCTGTGACAATACCTGCCATCTGGAGCCTGAGCAGTACCTCTGTGCCTGTAAAAGCCTAGCAGTACACTCTCTGCCTTCCCATGGCTCCTGATATCCTCCTCCTGCTTCCTCTTAGTTACTGCTTTCTGTAAATCTTCAGCAGCTATCTCACATCTGCAAACTCTTAGCTAAGTACTTGTTAGCTAGTCTTGGCTTCTACAATTAAGACCTTCCTTCTCTTCCCAAAATATTGTCTGCTGCTGCCTATTTAAGGTCTTTACTTTTGACTCTGAGTCAAAGCATGATAGAATTTTTTGGGTTTTGTTGTAAAACTGTGGTAGCTGTTATCCTTGAAAGTTTTCTGTGGAAACAGTCCCTTTCCTTTTTAAATGTGTTTGGGCTATTTGTAATCCAGCATCAGGCAAGGTGTGTTAGAAATGTGGCTGTGGTACAAAGTGCATGCTTATGCAAATGGAAGGAAAGGTTTGCTGACTGGGGTATGATGTAGAATAGAAGTTCGGCAGTAAAAGTGCAATGAGCCGGTTATGCAAATGTAAGCAGGTTTCTTTTTTGGTTAATGTCCTGGACTTTAAAATGAGGAAGTGTTCCGATAGTGTGCTGTCTTCTCTTGGTCGCTTGAAGAATGCCTAATAGAGACAGTGGACAGCTGCTTACTGTGTCCTCAGCATTCTTCCAATGAAATAACATAAGCCTTTGCCATCAAAGCACTGGAATGAGAAGGTGGTGTAATGAGGGTTTCACCTCTTCTCTATGGGAAGAGGGAGTTAAACAATTTAAAAGTTGTTAGTGATTCAAGGAAAAGACAGGACAGGTTCTTAAGGTTCAATTTCTTTCTGGAATTCTTTATTGAATAGGTGATTGTTAGAGTCCTTTCCTATTAAATCTGCACTTTTGGAGGTTTTTTGGGAGGGAGAACTAGCTCGTTAGAGGTACATTGTTGTGGTTGTGCATTGCTTTGGAAATGTAATTCTTTGATCAGTTCGTGGTTGTTTTTTCCAACCCCATAATTAATGTTCTGTATGCTGTTTTGTAAAAACGTGCTTGGGTTCCTTTTCCATTCTCAGTCTCACATTAGGCAATATCCTCTGCTTTTCTTTCATTGCAGAACTTTCTGATGCTTGATGAAGTCTCGCACTTCAAGCCACAACTGCATGGCAGTAATGAAAATATCATTCTTCATGTTCAAGATTTGACTTGCTATTGGGATAAGGTAAATGTACTTAAGTGTATTGGTGCTGCTGCCATTTGAAGTTCAAAATGCAATGTGTGTATGTATAGTGTGCTGATATTTTGTATTCCATCCTTTGTGTATCAGAGTCCTTTCAGTATGTTTAGCTAACTCTGTAGAACAGTACTGAAAACACTATCAAGTGCATCTTAAAAGTAGCTATTCCTTAATATTATACTAAATGAAAAACTTTGCATTTCTATGGGAAAATATGTCCTGTTATTAAGCAGCACTGTATTATGGCTGAGGTACTTAAACTGGAATTAAGGACAGACAGCAGAGCAAGGTGGGCCTTGTCGTGTGGGTTTTTTCTCTGTGAGCTGAGTGCTTGATCAGTGCATTAGTCTAGAACCAGTACAATATTGTACTTGTCACGACAGATTTGAAAGCTTTAGAGACGGGTCAGCATGTATTTGTTGCTCTGTATTTTGAGACTGTTCAGCTGCGCATTTTTTTCTGCTTAAAATGCACCGAACTCGCCAAAATGGCTAGAGAAAGGGACAACAAAGAGGTGATAAATTTATTATGTATTGCTTTTATGTAAGAAAGGCAAAAGTTGGCTGCTTCTGTTTTAAAACTTTAATTGCTATGGTAAGCGGCAATTTGTGATGAATTGTTGGCGCTATTACAACCTGCCAGTATCCTCACACAAGGGAGACTTCAGTCTCCATTACAAGTGCTGGAAGCTCTAAAAGTGACTTTTGCATATAAATGTAACACAAATAAGGCATCATATATTTCCCTTTCTAAACCCTGTTCCCCTACCTGTGCTGTGTCCCAAGGAAGATCAGGTGTGAAAACATATGTGAGGATCTACCTGCTGCTACTCAGCTTCAAAAGAAAATTGCTGTTTTATTCTGCTTTACTTTCTCAGAGTTCTCTGTGACGATAATATTTCTGAGGCATTGACCAAGTTTTTAAAAATTAATTGATATGAAAGACTTGATTGTGAATACATTCTAATGCAAAACGCAATGTATTGCTTAATCTTTGTTTTCTTCTCAAACTGACTTTGGTACCGCCATTAACAATTTATAGGAAATGGTGGCATAATGTGCCCATAAAACACCTTTTTTTTCCATGAGTTGTTTATATTGCATAAAGCAGGATAGCATGACTGGAATTACTGATTTCCTTTCAATTAAAAAAAACCCCCAAACCGACAAGCCTTCCAAAAAACTGTTAATGTAACTTTCATTTTGTATTTAATTGCAGTGTGCATGAGAGAAGAGCAGTTCTCTCGGAACTGTTAAGACCTGCTCAGAAAGTTTCTCTTATATACTCTTACAAGGATGCAAAATAATTTTGTAGAATTGCTCACTGAAAAAAGTGATAAGTTCTGATAGAGACAAATTATGAAAGGAATAATGTAAATATGTTATCCTTTGTCTAGTAGCAGGTTTAGCTTGCTGCCCTGACTAGGTTTCTCAAAACACTTTGGATGTCTGTACAGACACTGTACAGCTAGATGATAATTTTTTTAATTTATAGAGATTGTGTGCCAAAAATGATCCTAAAAAAACCTACCAACAAGCAACCCACGAATCCAAAATCATTTGAAATAAAAAAGGGATTATTAGTTACACTTTTAGGAAAACAGCCTAACATGGTGTATTACAGTTTCTCAAAAGATAAACAAAACCAATTAATTCCTGGTCACACTCTTGTTTTACTAAGGCAAGTATTGTCTTGAGTACCACAGGCTAGTCTGATAGCAGCATGGAACTAGGGATTCTTCAGTACAGCTTTTTACTGATGTTTCTTGAGTTTACGAAACAGTCTGTCTGCTCAACTGAGCAACTTCAGATTTAAAATTTCAGCATTTGAACAGAGGCCAAATTTATCCCTTGTAATTTTATTCCTTACTAAAGAAAAGCCTAAGTAGTATAGTACTTCTATGCAATATATGACCTCTGTATCCCGTAGGTGGGCAGAACTATTTCATTTTCTTGTCTGTAGGACATGTAAGGTCTGCCCAAGCTGACCTAAGGAGTTGCTGCTCCTGAAAGGATCATTCTTGTGTCCTCTTGTCCTTGCATTCTCTGCCTGTTGCCTCCCTTATGTTGGTTGTTAATGCTGGTTTGTATGACCTTGTGATGAAGCAGTTCAGAGGGATAAAGCAATAGAAAATGAATCACTTTTAATGAGATTAATTCTGATAGCTGAGTCCCATGAACAACCTGTGCAAGGTTAGGCAGAAGGAGGAAAATTAAAAACACAGCAAGTTGACAGGGCGCAGGGGAGCTGGGACATATGGGGTAAAGAGCTGTCAAGTGAACTTAGCTGTAATATTAGTCTGTGCTCTAATTTAAGTGCCTCAGTTTAGTGCCTAAAAATAGATGTGATGAATTCAGGACAAATTGTCTTTAATTATACGGAATGATACTTTGCAAAGAGGTCGTGCCCCTTAGGTGTGTGTGGCTGTGCTGTTTGCTTGAATTACTGCTTTTGTGTTGGCTCTATGATATCTTCCAGTACTGCTTTAATATATAGTATGGCAGTAATAGTTTAAAAAATTTCAAAAACTTTTCAAAAACTTTTCTGTAATGTCTTTTGGCTCTTGTATTTTAAAAAAAAAATTGCTCTGTGGGGAAATGTCTCTGCACTTCTGTGACTACAGAAGCACAACCTCGAGGTCTGAAGAAGGGCCTGTGCGTCTGAAAGCTTATTTATTTTTTCCATATAGACATTGATTTAGTAAGAGATATTTTCTCTTCCTACAAACTCTGTATTAAAAAATCTTTGGCTGCCATAAGTAGGTAGAAATCTCCCGACCTTAACACTAGGTTAGCACCTGAGCTGTGTACTCTGGACAGAGGAATGAATCAACTTCGTGGTCAGATGCTGGTTGGGGCGGGTGGTTGGGTTGTGTGGAGAAAAGGAAAAAAGTGCCACCCGTTGATGCCACCTTGTGGAAATGTACAGTAGTGGCAGAAGTGGTTTAGAGCTGCAAAAGGAGCGTGCGTTCAGCTTCTTGCATTGTGAGGATCTCATGCGAACCCTGCGGTGCTTCCATGAGCTCTGGCAGTGGGGCTGCCTGCCTGGGATTTCTCCTGTCACGAGTGAGCGTGAGTGTGCTATCCTGGCTATCCAGCCGTCATAGATATGGATGGATACTGGACTTCTGTTTCTTCCCAAATAATTTGAAGTGAATTGCAGGCTTCCTCCTTTTGCAGTCCCAGAACTTTTTTGTCTTGTGTTGTCTTTTTTGTGGAGTTAGGTGGTGGCTTGCTTCTTCAGCCCCTTGAACTTCAAAAAGTGGCTGGAGATTTTAAGGTATTCTTAACTTTGCTCTTCTGTTTTTGGAGCTCAAGGCTGGGTTTTTGTTTGGTCCTTTAACGGAAGTACTTGTTTGGGGATTTTTTAATGCATATATTTTACTGTTTGCATTTTAGTGTCAGTCTTGTTTAGTGCAGGCAAAGATGCATGTAAAGGCAGATTCTGTTACAAAGGTGTTTTGCTTTAATGAGAGGGAGATGCACTGGGTCCTTAGATACCGCTGTTTAGAATAGCTGTTAAAGACATAAGCGTCCTTTCTTTCCACAAGTAGGCATTTTTGCAACCTTGATAGCAGAGGTGCAAAATATGTTGGGAAATAAGCTCATATATAACGTAAGGGATAGACGTACTAGAAAGTAAAATTAAACAGACAGTCCTAGGGTAGTATATTTTCACACGAATAGCCCACTACATTGTCCTCGAAAAGTCTGGGAGCATACCCAGCATACAAGATGACGTTCTGTAAAATCAAACGGCATTTTTCTGGTTTTACTTTAAATCGAGAGAGCCTTGACTAGAGCACAGACCTGGCTTTCCTGAGGTTCTAAGAGCCTCAGCCCTCCATTCGTCTGTGTGCTCGGAGTCGCTGAACATCATGCTGGGGCTGGGAATGTCGATGTGGTGGCCAGCACAGAGCTCGTGTTTCCCAGGCTGCCACCCAGATATGTGGGCTCTGAGGAAGCACTCCTCCTGCTGCCTTTGGCCTCCTTATTCCTTGAATGCTGTTTTATCTGTGTTGCATGTTTGTGGTGAAGGATGAGGGTCTTTCAGAAGTGTTTGTGGATTACCGAAGAGGCAAAAACCGTATGCCTGAAAGTATGGTGGGCATATGGACTGGTAGTTTATAATGACGTATACACATTGTTTTCTCTTTCGAATTATTTATTTTGATGGTTTATATTTCATTACTGAGAAATCCTGACTTTTTCTCAAATCCACAGAGTTTAGAAACCCCAGCACTTCAACAAATTTCGTTTACTGTCAGACGAGGGGAATTACTGGCTGTGATTGGTCCTGTAGGAGCTGGAAAAGTAAGTCTTAATATTTATACCATCTCGTGAGGCTTTTGAGTCTATTAGATGTGAAAACTAGAAACCTGAAAAGGTACAGTTCCTTTATGTGAATAATCACACATTCCACATCAAGATAGTGGCATTCAAGACAGGCTCATGTCCTTCTGGATGGGGAGGAGATGATGTAGAGTTAAACAGTACTTGTATGTTGCTTCAAGACTGCATGAAAAGGTACTAGTGCTTTTCTACTGTTAGCAGTAGTTTGAGTGACAGGATGAAATACGACATCATGCCAGTAAACACTGCTCAGTCTCTGTGATGTCTTTAATGTAACCAAACTTTTAAAATTTTTTTTTTTTTAAATCTTTTCCAGTCTTCTCTCTTAAGTGCCGTGCTTGGTGAACTGCCTACAGGCAAAGGTTTGATAAATGTTACTGGAAGAATTGCCTATGTTTCTCAGCAGCCTTGGGTGTTTTCTGGCACTGTAAGAAGTAATATACTGTTTGACAAGGAATATGAGAAAGAAAAATATGAAAAAGTTTTGAAAGTCTGTGCTCTTAAAAAGGTAAGGCTTTCTCTTTGTGTATTTTTTTTCCATGATCGTTATTTTTATTTTAGTGTTCTTTCAGACCTGTGATGAGTGCTGCAATGTAAAATATATGGAATTGATTGTTATTAGTAGCATGTGAAATAACTCCTGTTGCTTATAAAAAATATGTGCAATTATTTTTGCCATCCCTGTGTAAGCATCCTCTTTTAATTCCCAAAACTTCCACTAGGGGGAGGTATAGCTTATGTGAAGCACTGACAAATTTGGGAAAAGCTGTTCTCTATTATTTCATTTCATAATTACATTTTAGCCCTTTTCACGCATATTATGGTAGGGGTGTGTGCAAATGCAATAAGAGGCAGAAAACAAATGATCAAGCTAGCACTCTTTGTGACTTTCATTTTGTAAATATCCTATATGCTTTCCTTTGAAATAAATGTCATGTTTGCCATGTATTATGCGTTGCCAGCAGCTATCAAAAGAACCTTAGGGCTATATACTGGAGAACTTGCTGAACACAAGTAGTTTTATGAAAAAATATATTTGAAAGGTTTGTGGGAAAAGGAGTTTGTGACATGAGATATAGAAGAGGATTAAGCCAGATTTGTCAAGAAACAGACATTTTGCTTGGCAGCTAAAAAGGTTTTGTGCAGCATGTTGTGATATTTCTGTCAGCAGCGACACAGGTGAAAAGCAGATGGTTACTGTAATGAACATTTTTTTGCAGGATTTTTACACTTGGCAGATAGAGTTTTAGTATCTCCTGCTGATATTCAGTCATGCTGTTGTCTAAACTTAAGGTTTTAATGACTTTAAAAGACAGTAAACAGCATTAAAAAAATCCCCACTTCGTATTTGATAGTAGATTTGCTTTCATAGTTTTCTTGCAAATTTATGTATCTTATAAAAGCTGTGAATAGGCTTTCAGAATATGCTTTGTAGCTTAATGTAAAACTTCTGTATTTCCTGAACAGGAAATACAGTAATATGAAACGCTGTATAATTTTGTTGTCTTATCCACAGTCCTGAGCTCCTAAATTAACCAAATCTGTGTGATGAATGTTGTAGTTATTTCTGTTGAATACATTGCAGTAAGAATAAAAACAATGCAGTTTTTAGGGACATTGACAAGACAATTTAATGATAATAGTTAGTTCAGGTTTTATTTTTTGTGACAGCTAATTTTATTCTAATGAAAACTAATAAATTTACTGTTAGACTTTTTTGTATTTTATTTGATTTCCTGAATCATCAGTAAATACTCCTTGTAAGACTAAGGACAGTAGTGCACTTTCTTCTGGCCCAGCTGTAGAAAAAGTGAACTTTAAGAGCTCATCTGTTTTTTCTGCTTTCTCAATTACTATTTGCTGGAAGTATAGTGTCATAAAGTAACTGCAGATACTACATTTGGTATGAAACTGTGTATTTTAATGTGATATGTTAATACCTTTCAAATAAGTAAATGTTGTGTTGAAGCAGCTTTGTCGGTCTTTGAAGTTAAAATGATTTAAAAAAAAAATTATCTGTTCTTTCACATTCACAGGACTTGGAATTGTTAGCAAATGGTGACCTAACAGTAATAGGAGATCGTGGAGCTACTCTGAGTGGGGGACAGAAGGCCCGTGTAAATCTGGCCAGGCTAGTGTTTTTTGCTGTTTCTACAATTTTTTAATTGTCAGACTCCAGTGACTAAAGTAAAATAATGTAAAACTTTGTGAAACTGACATTTCTTTTAACCTTTTAGAGCTGTGTATCAAGATGCAGACATCTACCTTTTGGATGATCCACTGAGTGCAGTAGATGCTGAAGTCGGAAGACATTTGTTTGAAAAGTATGTTACTGCTTTATTTACGTTTAAAATGCAGTTAAAAAAAAACTTTAAAAATTCCTTATAGAAAAACCTGAGAAAGCATTTCTGGGGAGATGGATTTCTTCACAAAACTTAGTACATTCACTTTCTGTTTTGTTTTTCCCCTATTTTATGTAATTGAAAGATACAGGGTTTTTTTCCCCTCTGTGTTTTGTGGATTTTGTTCTTTTTTTTTAAAAGCCCTGTAAAAATCTGTTTTTAAGATATTATAAATAGAATTGTTCTTAAGGGAATATATGCAGTTTTCTTGAGGAGAATGTCATATTTCATACATGAGTATTGGGGTTTATGAATAATGGGATTTATGAATACTAGTACTGAGTGAAGAATAAGATGGGGCGGGATTTTAAATTGCATCCTAGTTTGCTACAACTTTACTAGCTAGTAAAAAGCATTTAATCCGAGTGGTTGAATGAAAGGACAGAACTGTCTTAGATTCTTGAATAATTTTTCTTTTTGGTTCTTGAATGGTTGAAATTTCCCTTGGGTGAGTGAAACAGGGCATGTGGCCTGCAGAGTAGACTGCAGAGAGCAGAAATAGAGGGAAAGAGAATGTACAATGTAAGAGAGGAATACTGGACCTTCCCCCATTCCCAGAGAAAGAGGAGAGTGTTCATTAAAAGTCAGGTTCCCTTCTCAGTGAGTTTCTTCATCTCCGTCTCTCTGAAACTGTCAAATATAAGGCACATAGGGGAGCATGAGAATAATCTGGTTAACACAGCCGGTGTTTTGTCCTTGCTTCTTCACAGCTTTCTACTCTCTATTTTAAAAGGCATAATTTAGAATTTGTTAGAGGGAAAATCTTCCATTGATAAAATTCAGTGGTATTTGGTTCGGGCCTTCAATAAATGTGTTTTGTTTAGCATACTTGCATCCTTTGAATTCTATGCTCCAAATACATGATTTAATTTGGTTTTACTGTTGTTCTCTCCTGTCCACCCCTAGATAATCATAAAAATTTGCAGAAATCTTGCAGAAATGGTCATAGAAATTGCACTGAGTAGCGGTGGCATGCACATTCTTTTTTTCGCATACAGGGAAGCTTTTAGTATCTAAATTTGAAAACTGTACATCCTTTTGATGTTTGCAGTTTCAAATCTGGACCCTCTGAAACCCCATTAACATTTTGCTTTATTTTATCTATTTCTTCAAAAGGCTACTGTTTGTTTCCATCAGCTAGTATGGAGTGAGAGTTTTATGATGCATAGGCTTTATGTTCATTTTTCACCTACCACGACTGATAGATGGAGTTCATCACCTCTGTAGTTCACATACGCTATCAAATTCCTTTAATGCATGTTGAAGCTTTCGAGGCTTCAGCTGCTGCTTTTCTGTTTTTGCACAAGATCTCTCTGCAACTCCAGCATTTGACTGTATTGGTGCCTGAGTTCTGAAGGTGCACCCACCTGAGCTGTTAACCTGTCTCTTCCTGAAGTCTTAAGGTCTCTTCATGAAGAGGGAAACGGGAAAGTACCATCGTGCCTTGTGAAGGAGGTCAGGCTGCCTCTTCAGCTTATTCTACTTTTCATGTGAGCTGTGACATTGGCAGCATCTACATTCTACTGCAAAACTGGAAGTGTGGATTTTTGCATGTACAAAACCACAACAGAGATAGAAGCCTTTGCTCTGTGAGCACAGCATGTGTTTTGCTGATAAACGTGTGGAGATGAGGAGGAATGAGGAGGTTATCTCAGAGAATTTGAAACTCAGAAAAGTAGCTGGGGTTGTTTCTGTACTTTCATTTTTTCTCCCCAACTCCAGATCAGATTGAGCAAAACACATAAAAGTGGAATGAAAGCATTTTTTAGAAAGTGGACTGGGTGGAGTAGTAGTGGGAAGGAAAACTGAGCAATGCCTCCCTGCACAAGATTTTAAAGGAGGGTTTTTTACAAGCAGAAGTGGTCTCTGAAGCCTTCATGGAAGCTGTAAAGGTACTGGGGGTAGTGGGGAGAGTGTTATGTTCAGTAAGTTGCTTTGAAAAACAAGGCAAAGCATGTACTTTAATGCTTCCTGAATAGTGTCAGAAATGTGGAGAAGTCAGAGAGGACTTGGGCAAGAATGATTTCTTAGAACATGGTGCTGAGGAATGTCCAAAACACCACTTCATGCAGGCTGCTCCCCCAGGAGTCCAAACCGCGAGGCTTAAAACAATGGACGAGATGGAAGAAACAGGGGATTTTTTAATGAGAATCTGAAGTGGATATTGTTCCGTTCACTCGCTCTTTTTTTTCTTGTAATTTTTTTTTAAAGTTTAATTTTTTTTGCAAGTGTCTAGTCTATGTGTTTACATCAAAGATAGGTATGCTCCTAGTCATTCCCCAGAGCTGTGGTGTGTGGATGGCTGGTTCATTACATTTGCTGCTTTTCTGTGTTCTATTCAGCTACTGCAGTAAGCAGTTTAAAATATATAAATACTTTTCAAATGAGAAAGAATGCAAGTAGCACAGCTGCAGTGGGAAAAGAGACCATGATATTATTAATAAGGGATTTTGGCTCTTAAGAATTTCTTCGTGATACAGACAAATTGTTCTGTGGATGATGGAGCAGATAAAGCCAGTTTTTCAATTAATTCCTCTTTCCTGGTCAGATTCCTTGGGACCTAGGAAGGTATAAACTGAAGATTTCCTATTTTTATGTTATTTGTTGCCTTTTTTCCTGTGAGTTCTCTTGATAGTTAATAGTAGGCATGCTTCAGCCTTTTTCCAGTGGGGGGTTTGCCAATATAGTTATATGGTTTTTTACATATTTGTATGTGGAGATGAAAATATGCCTTTATTTTATATTTATTTAAATAAAAATAGCTTTTAATTAACTTCTAAGAAATCCAGTATTTTGAGACCTCTAGCTTCAAAATGAGGGACAGCCATCACAGATTTAGTAGCACATTTCTTTGTATGGTGAAGTTTGGAACAGCCTGTGATTTTTGAGAAAATCACTCAGTTGCACTTGGATCCCAAGGAATTCCCTACTCTCCCTGTTTATCTGTTTTTTTGCTGAAGATGATATGGTTTCAGATCACCTTTAGATAGAAATTAAATTGTGTCCCACCAGTGGTATTGACTCAAAAATCATGTTTTTAAGAGTGAGATTTATATTTCGTCAGTCTATTGAGGCATGCCTTTCTCTAGGTGTTGTTACTTCCCTTGTATCTTTTCCAGTGACAGGAGCTCTGTGCCAGTCTCAGTTGATGATCAGCCTGATTTCTTTCTCTTCCTCCTCTGTGCTTGTGGGAGTAGACAGAGTTGCAGGACAGTTTAGGAATCATTTATAATCAAACCCAAATTGTGATAGTACTTGGGAGTAGTATGCACAGATGTATCATTCCTAGTATCTGACAGAATTCTTGTAGGAAAAGTTCACAAAGATCTACTTAAACACCAAGATCTCTGGCTCAAACACTTCCTAATATATGCACTCTGGAAGTTGGAAATGTGTGCCAGAGACAGCATCTCTCTGTGTTTGCTTATATACTTTCTCCAGCCATCCAGTGCTACCTGGTGCCTGGAACAGGTCAATGGATTTTGGGGACCAGTCATACTTATGCGTGTCTAGGAGTTGTCATGAGATGGAGATAAATGATTATCAAGGTAGGCATAGAAACAGAAGCAGCAGAGTAGAAATAGAGACAGCATAGTAGAATGTGTAGGGTGTGTGGGCTTTTTGTCTCTGGCAAGCGTAGCACGCTTTTTTTTTAATTTTGTAAACTTTGAAATGTGCAGAAATAACTGGGGGATTGTTCTGCCTAAACCACTTGAATTTGAAGGGAAGGGAGAGGAAAACAAATATAGGAAGTAAATGAATATAACAAAGGGTTTATGCCTGTGAGCACTTCTGCATGTGCTTTAATTTCATTTCAGTGGTTGTTTTCATTGAAATGAATATAAGTATTAACTAGAGTAAAGTTAAACTTGCATGTGAACTTCCAAAAAGGAGAGGGAGAAAGAACGGTAAGGAAGAAAGTAGAATCATTAAAGAAGAGACATTTTGCAGAGGTGAAAGAAAGCTGGTTCTTGGAGATAAAAACTTGAAAAAGATTAAAGAACAACTTGTCTCAAAGAAAAGCAAACCTGATAGGGAGGGAAGAACAAATGAGGAATCATATGCACGAAGTGCGAAGACTCTGCCTTTGCACAGGGGAGCACTGTGTTGTCGTAGGTCCCCTTCTCAGTGTCTCCTGCTTCATGCTCTGCACTATCAAAGCTCAAGCTGTTTTTTTTTTAATTGTGTAGCAGTTTTCTGTCAAAGTGCAATGGGTTTATTAAATGGATTATAGTATACTGTTACTTACGTTTGTTAACTTAAAATACTCTTTGCTTATTTTTGTTGAATCAGAACGGTGTAATTTCTGGAGAGGTCTGTCCTGATTTTGGTATTTATGATGATGTATGAAGGTCATTGATGGTACATTTTCAGGCGATAGAAAGCCAGGCAATACTAAAGGCTGTTCAGGAGATGGACAAGTGTTTTGAAAGTCTTGGCTATGGGATGTGAATTAATAGGTGCAAGCAGCAGGGAAAAGTGTGAAGTGTTGAGTCCATAAACACAAAATGAACAGGGATAAGTAATGTGGTAGCTATATGGAAAAGGAGGTGTAGAGTGCAGTAGATCACAAACCCAGTATGACTCAGTGATGTCACGCTCTTGTTAGGGAAATGGTGCCCTGGGATTTATGACCACTACTACATGTGGCAGTACAACTAAAATAATACTCCTATAATATTTTGTACATGTAAGATCTCAGCTGAAATAATGTTTCAGTTTTGTGCACTTAAACAAATTTATAGACCAGCTTCATGCTCCAGTACAGGTGGTCAAGAACATTCAGGTGTCCAGGGCAGGGAGGCAAAAAAGAAAGAAACTTATTTGCAACTTTAATGTCGACTTGGGAGACTTCTTTATTACTTTTATTTGTTTGTCTTTCATGTCTGGAGAGAGGAGAAGGACTTTGTGTATGAAGGGACTTTGTACATAGGAATGAACTGGTCTAGGGGCACTTGGGGACATAATGGGTTGAAATTGCACCGAAGGATGTAAACTTGAACTTCAGAGAAAAATTTTGTAATGGACAGGGTAGCTTGTCCCTGGAATGAATTTTCAAGGATGTTGAAATTTCTGTTTAGCTTAAACATGGAGAAGAACCCATTTAACTTCTGCCAGGAACATTTTTACATTTAAATTGGTTCTTAGTTGGGGAAGAGGATGCAACTTTCACAGTCCCTTCATCTCACTTTTTCTTGTACTCAAGAAAGGCTGGAGAACCTTTGGGTGTTCTCTGGATCTCCTGTGGCTGTGCACGTGTGTGTGTGCTTGTGTATTTAATAAATATGACAGTGGCGACTGGAGTTTGTGCAGCAGTTTGTCCTGATGTCATGCATTAAGTGTGCTCACTAACAAAGTGTGCCTCTGGAGAGCAGTGGAGAAACACAAGGAAGGTGGACTTCATGGGATTTTAAAAGGCAGGGAAAAGGATGGTGGCAGTGCTGGGCATGCTCCAGCGGATGTCTGAACCCTTGGACCAGTTATGTCCCCTGCTGAGAAGGCTTTCTGTGGGTTCTCTGTATCGTCAGTGAGAAAGGGACATAACTATCAGGTTGTGATTCACCTAGAATTGGGCTTTTCATCTAGTTGTTTCTCTTCAGTTATACAGAGCAGTACTTCTAAAAGTAGATGGATGGTGAAGCTAAGCCTTAGTGAACCAGTTAGAAAAAGAAACACTTACGGACTATTTTGAAATGTTTTGGAGGTTTTTTCCGTTCTAAGACAATACCAAGTTTTCACTAACAAGGAATTCAGTGACGTTTCTGATTTTTGTACCAGCCCTTTCATTACAGTTTTGCAGAGCCTGTCTCTGAACTCTGGCTTTGAACTCTGGCTTCAGTCATCTGTGATAGCCGAGGCACTTGTACAAATGTAATGTTCACTGCTGCAGAATGATGTTGTCAAATGGGACAGTGAATATTTAAAGAAAAAAATTAAGAAAAGGTTTTGAACATAAAACTCAAGTAGATTGATGTTAAGTATCTACTTAGTATTTTGTTAGTTTTCTGTGCTTCATAATGACTTGGTACTTTAATTGGCAAATTTTCTAGTGAGCTACCTGAGCAGTGAGTTGTTTAGATCTAAGTATACACTCCTTGTTGCAAGTTTTCCTGTCTGTGCTCCTGCCAGTGAATTGTGACAACAGTTTTTCTATGCACCTGTTACTGACAAACTGTTCAGCTCACTTCTTTCTACCCAAATTGAGAGTTGTTCTTTTTTAAAAAATTCTTAATTGAGTGAACTGATACATCAGTGGAAATACAAGTTTCCACAGAGATAATTTTTGTCTGCTCTCCTGCGATCAAGATCATGCATGAAGCTGTGCTGACAGCTCTCACAGTTTGAATTGGATTCCTCTATGCTGCAATAACTCAATTTTCTTTTCTTCCCTCCCCCTCCCCAGATGCAAAGTTTAAGTGCAGGGGGTTCACTGTGGCTCAGGATTAAGATTTCAAGGTTTTGAGCCATTGGATTTTCTAGTGGCTAGTTTGTCCCGGTGAGCTGTTAGACATACACCTGGCACATGGTAAATTCAGTGATTGGAGTGGTGTGTAGGCTGGGGGACTTGTGTAAGGGGAAGAGAGATCTCTTCACAGTAAATACCTGGTATATTCTCTTTTGGCAACTTTCCTGTTAAGCATTTCCTGTAGCCTCTCTGATATTTGTCCAGTTCTCTGGATAGGTTTTGTGGAAGAAAATGTTTTGTTGGGTATCCTTCAGCTGGTGCTCTGGTTACCATATGGCTTGTTTCAGTGACCATGTCGGAGTAATGCTTCCACAAAGATAAATACACACCACAATACGTATCGTGATGTATAAATAGTTGCAACTGCTGGAAATACCTTGATTAATTGTTATTTTGGCCATGTAAGAATATTGTGGGTTTATAGTTACTTTTGCATATCAAGCATGTAACTTTCTCAGGAAAAGTGTTGCTTTTAACTTCATTTTTTCTGCCCAGTTAACACTATAATATACTTTGTGCATGTAATTATGGTAATAGTAGTATTAACCATCTACTTCCTACAGTCTGTGTAGGAGTGAAAAAATAGATGCTGAAACCTGTGTAGGGAGTTAATTGAAAGAATGAAATGCAGTAAGCAATGGGATATCATTGCTGTTAAGGTCATGTTCTTTTTCTGCCTTACTCCCTTTACTGCTTATTTGCATTTCAGCATTGAGTTTGGACCAGATGACCCACTGTGGTCACTGGAAGGTGACCTTTCCAGCCTGACCCATTCTGTGAACTGGGAGATGATGGCCTTTGGAAAGGCATTCCTGATCCAAACAAAAATGCTAATCTGTCACTGAACACTGTTCTAGAAAATACCAGTTTTCCTTGTTAAGACAGGGAGTAGTTGAGAAAGGGTTGCCCACATGAAGGGTTTGTCTCCCTGCTTTGTTTCTGTGGGGATGAAGGCAATGAGGGTGTTGGGTCTCAGTTGTGTCTGTACTGTCCCTGTTGTACATGAAGAATGTGCTTACAAACCTCTGCATTTGTAAACCATTGCTCCACTGCTGTGTTTTTTGGGGCTTTTTTTGTGGCTCCGGTGGCCTTTCAAGGCTCTGCTGAAAAGACACCAGGTATCTATTCTACTAAAACTGTATGGGTTTCACCTGCATTTGCTGACTGGTTCTAGTGTGCCCAGTCCCTTCTTTTTTCCCTCCAAGTCTCAAACTTTTGTAAGGTACTGGAGAGGAAGATAAGCTCTGAATCCATGGGAAAAGTCTGGAGGATGGTTCCACAATCTCGCTCCTCTACCTCAATACAGCTTAAATGTAGTTTAAATCAGCAGTACTGTTTAATTCTCCAGAACTCTCAGTGGCTCAGTGTTAGACCTGGTCTGAAAGCTTCTCTCAAAGAAGTTACTTTTACTGGCTGTATTTGTCCATAATTTTCACAGTGTCTTGCTCTTCTTTCTCTTTCCTTTAATACAATTTTTTTTAAATACTCTCTTTGCAATTCAGCTTATTACGTGTACATTTGTTACAAGAATGTTTAAGACAATTTTAATGAAATGTCTTCTTGGTTCCTCTTTTTTTCCAGACCAGAAGTAATTATATTTCTTTTCCCTACCTTGAAAACTTACAAAGTTAAATAAGGAACATGGTTGTTAAGTTTTTATATAGTTTCTATGAATCTAGTAAGCATGGTCATCTTCTTATTTTAAAAACTGAGTAATTGAATAGAAGAGGTTTTCCAGAAATAATTAAAATATTTTAGGACACTTGATTTTAATTAATCTTTCCATCTCTTTGCAGATGTATTTGTCAGGCCTTACATCAGAAGATCTCTGTTTTGGTCACTCACCAGTTGCAGTATCTCCGTGCTGCAAATCAGATTCTAATTTTAAAGGATGTAAGTGATTTCAATGACTATACTTACATTTTGTAATTATCCTTTTTAATCTAAGAAAGGGGGAAAAAAACGGTCAGGTGTTTATTTTTAGTTTTTAAATATATTTTCTGTCTACTTATGATGACATATGGTTTTTAAGTTTTACAGTTGTTAATAAGTTGTTTTTTCTTGGAATACCTTCCTCGAAAAATCTGTTTCTGAATTTTATCATACATATAAATAACCTTAAATATTTTAAATATGTGATGTGGATTAAAAATTCTTATTCCTTCAAACATTTTGTCTGGTTTTGAAATAAAGTTTTAGCCTTCTATTGCTTCAAAGTTAATATACTGTGAGAGAATTTTGAGAGAGACTGTGTTAATGCTTTGCTTTTGTTTTTGTTTCTTACACTTCTCTGTGAATTAAGAACTGTGTTAATTTTGCATCAAATCCATTTTTAAATTAAGGATGAGAAATAGTCTCAGATGCCTTTGAGAATGAGCATGCCTTCAGTGCAGCTGGTTCCTTCCCAACTTTGTTGTACCAGATACTTAGAGGTACAGGGGAAATGCAAGGACTGCAGTTGGGGCTTTTTTTCCTAGTTTTTTTTAAGGCTGGGTAGTGAAATACGTGAAATTACTTTTGATGCGTCACGATGGTGCAAAAAAGGACACTATCCCTCTTTTTCCTTCCATTTAGATTGCTTTAAAAGTTCAGTAGCTCTTGAGAAATGAGTTTGTGGTAGAGCTGAGAGAAATGTGGACGTGGTCAGTGTTGCTCCTTGTAAGGCTCTGCAAGGATCAGAAAATGAAGATGCTGTTTACCCCTGGGCTGGAGCAATATAAAAAGACTGATGGTTATGTATGCAGTGTAACAGGTTGTCCTAAAGCTGCATGGCTTTGCTGTCTCCCACAGCTTCTCCAGGGAGGCGGTTCTCCCCTGGCTGTGACTGGGGCTGTTCTCATCCCATTTATGTGTTTGTTGGCCCTGTTAGCTACTACAAGGCAACTGGTCAGAGCCTAAAGAGCTTAGTTCTGCTCCTCTGAGTGAGGAACTCATCGAGGCTTCAGCTCAGGTACTGCAGTAGGATGTGTGCCCAGCAACTGCCCAGAGGTAGCAAGGACAGATAAGAAAAATTGTACTTTATGGAAAGTGTATAATGAAGATACTAAAAGTTTATATTAATTGTAGGGTAAAATGGTGGGGAAAGGTACCTATGCAGAGTTCCTGAGATCTGGCATCGACTTTGCTTCCCTTTTGAAAAAAGATGAAGAGGTGGTAGAGCAGCTGTCAGTTCCAGGAACCCCCAACCTGAAGTCTGCCCGGAACCGAACCTTCTCAGAGTCCTCTGTCTTGTCCCAGGATTCATCTATCCACTCACACAAAGATGGAGCCGTGGAACAACCACCTGTGAGTGCTCAAAGGATGGAAGTGTCTTGATTCTTGTCTGGCTGGTTTTTTTCTTAAGTTTCGATATGGGCTTTCCCTGCAGCATTGGGATTTCAGGGATTAATGGGTTGCATTATCAGGTGCGAGCTCGCCTGCAGAGGACTTGCCCCAGCTATGCTCAGCTGGCACCTCACAGCTCAGCATGGTTCTCCTCAAACCCAGCAGAATCCGTCTGTGCAGTTCAGCATCAGTTCTGCTGGGTGCTGGGAGTGTTCCTTGTATGTGTCCAAAGCCACCACGCTGTCTTTCAGCCTGTCCTCTGACAGCAGTTCTTTAGATGGCCAGTCCCACTGTATTGGGTGGGTTCAATGTGTTTGTGCAGTGTTGAACTGAAATTAACACTTTCCCTGAAATCCTGAGCTCTGGGAAGTGCATGTAGAAGCTGTGGCTTTATGCAAAGTCTGTATTTGCATGGCTGGCATTAACATACCCATACACGTACCCGCATGATTTGAGCTGGCCCTGGGGGGGTAATCCTGGGACACCACTGCCTTGCTCTCTCCAGCCCTTTTGTTGGTGAAAACAGAAGGCTTTGTATGGTGCCACTGTGACTTCCAGTGCCTCCTTATCTCTTGGCCTGCACAGTGCAAAAGCAGCCCTAAAGTTTCTGTACCAGAGGTTGCCTTCTGATGGTGTGTTTGCATTCACATCAAACAGTGCAGGCTCCCTGTAACCCTGCTAGGCTTGTGCTAGCACTGCATCTATGGAGCAAGCAATCCCTCTATGTCCCTGATGATTGTCACCTTTATGCTGTGGGTATATATTATTTCTGTTTCTTCTCTATAATGAAAAGCAATGAGTTTAAAAAACGAAAGAAAAAGGCTATGGACTTTTTAATACCTTTTTGAGGAATGGTTTTATGCTCCAAAGCAGTAAACTTATATTATTAATGTCCCAATGGCAACTCCAGTTTAAACTCTCTTAAATTTGTGGAGAAGTACCAAACTTTTTAGCAGCATGGTGACCTTTGCATGGGGATGGGGAGAAGTGGGAAGGTGGAGCAGCGGGAGAAGCAAAAAGCCAAGATAGGCTTCTCACCTTTTATGGATGAGTAGGTTGGATTTCTCTTTTCACATCTGTCAGGTCTCTTGATTCCACTGCTCTTGTACAGCCATGTCTTGTGGCAACAAAATCCACTGTTACATGTCCATTTAACTGACACTAGTTTTTATATTGCATATACTGTAAAAATTAAAAAAAAAAAAATCCAGATTTTGTTCATTTGTGTGGTTCTTTTACCTTCTTTATGCTTGTATTGTTTTTTCCTTCTCTGTTTTTCAAGGTCCCCCATCCACTGTTTGTTTAGTATGGTTTCCCATTTGTCATTTTACTTGTTTTCCCTATTAAGGGATGCTTTGTTGGTATTTACAAGGAGATGATTAGGACTTTATGGATAATTTGTAAGTCTTGGGCATATGTTGGTTGATTTTGGTACATACTTGTAGAAGAGTATTAACTTCAAATACTTTTCTGGAAAGGAAAGGTTGCACACACTTGCATTCTGAAAACAGAATCTTCCCCAAGTAAAGACCTTAGTTTCTGGAGCTGTTAGGAGTGAAGGTAGTGTATAAGAAAAGAAGAACCTGGATAGTGGTCAGAGTAAATATTTCTGACTATATGTGAAGTTGCATTATATTTGGTGATGCAATGCCGAATAAAATCCTTTAAGTGTTGCTTTGCAGAGTAGATTTTTCAGTATTACTGAACTGAAACTAATTTTTTTTGTCATAACTATAGTTTGATATTTGAAGTTCTTATGTGCATAATCACTTTATCTCCTTGTTTAATTGTTTGCTCATTCTGAGCTGTGACTTTCAAGTGGCTTAGTCTGAATCTGTAACTACAAGGTTGATGCGCTTTATTCTGTGGGCTTTTTTTCTTTCAGGGTGAAAATGCACTGGCTGTAGTGCCAGAGGAGAGTCGCCATGAGGGAAAAATAAACTTTAAAGTGTACAGAAAATATTTCACTGCAGGAGCAAACTGCTTTGTGATTTTTATACTCTTAGTATTTAATATTTTGGCACAGGTAAGTTGTTGGGAGCTGCAAATAATATTGAATGTATTTTGGGTTTGTGAGGGTTTTTTTCTACCCTTTTTTTTTTTTCTTTTTTATATAGTGCATACTTGTTGCTGTAATGTTTCATCTAAAATGTTTGGGAGTGTGGTGTCCTTTAGTAATTTTGTAGTGTACCCAAGTGTCAGCATGGAATTTTGGCACAGCATTGAGAGGTCTTGCACTGATCCTTATTTCAACAATTTTAATACTTCACTAAAATAGTTATTTTGATGACAACTTGGCACAAAAATTATAAGCTAGTGTACTTTTTTGAGAAAGAAAAGAAAATTATAAGGTGTATAAAGTGGTGTTTAACAAATCTAAACAGTCACTATGTTTCCAGTTGAGGAGGGTAAAGAGATTTACTGAAGGACAGAGTGTGACAGAAGTGTTCAGAGAGCAGTTCACCTGTTGGTAAGTGCAGGTTATGCAAAGAGTTTAGGTGGAGGGTCACTGTTTAGCAGAATAAGAAAGCGAGGGAGAGGATAGGCAGATATTTTGTGTAATGCAGACTGTAGCAGGTATGGAAAAGAATTTTTAAACAAGGAAAATTATTTTCAAGCTTACTGAAAGAAATGGTGAGCTGAGGAAGCTGAGTGAAGATACCTTATTGCCTTTTTCTCTGCTTCTTGCTGAGAAAGCTCAAATTCATTCCATGGAAATGATTTGTCTTGGTTGTAAAAAAATAGTCTATATATTTTAATATGTTACTTACTTTTTGCTTGTTCTTGAATTGAGTCTGTTGGGAAGATAGCTAAGCAAGATCAAATCTTTTAGTAGACTGCCCACAACTTCAAATTCACATGAACAGAAGTGTATTTTGAGATAAATAACCCTGTTACATGTTTGTAGTCACCTCTTGTTACAGAAGGAAGGTGGCAGTAGGAGTTTTTCCCTCCCTCTCCTCTCCCATCCTCCTTCAACCCTGTTTCTGGTAATTATCTCCTGTAAACACAAATTTCTGGACTGGTAACATCAGAAAGTTTGTTAATCAAAAAGCATTTTGGAATATCTCTTGTAGCAAATTTAGGAACTGCGAAAATGAGTTCTTTAATGTTCAATTAACATACATTAGGAAGAGCTGCTATATTTTGTTTGCTAAAGTGTATTGCTTTCCTTTAGTTTGCTAAGATGTAAGGTAATTTAAGGTAACTTCTTTCTTTGTAGAGCACCTTCTAATGTGCTTGGCAAATTGCTGCTGGTCTTGAAAGACTGGATGGCATACTTTTCTGAATATGTGATGTTTTCCCAGAGAGCTTGAAAGAATAGCAAGGAAATTTAATTTTCTAATTTTTTTTTTACATTTTGTAAGATGATTCTTGTATTTGCCTCTTTTGCTCAAGGTGGCCTATGTGCTCCAGGACTGGTGGCTTTCTTACTGGTGAGTTGATGATAATAACTGGCCAGTTGTTTCTGCCTTTTCAGTCAAGTACTGTTTGTTTAACTGAAAGGGAATGGAATCTGCTCTATCATAGCTCAGATTTTCCTCTGACTTCCACTTTTTTTGTGGGGGAAAAAATTTAAACTTTATGCTAAGTGTAGACTGTGATTGCATCTCTTCATGTTGTGATGCATGACAGCATTGATACATGAGATCTTTTGAACTAAAGATTTCAACAGAGTTGAATGTAGAAACGGCTAAACACACTTATTTGATGATGGTTATCTTCTGTGTGCATTTCCACAGGGCAAATCATCAAGAAAAGCTGAATCTCACAACAAATGGAAATAATGGAACAAATGAGACTGAACATCTAGACCTTAACTTTTATTTGGGGATTTATGCAGGTAATTGCACGTGCAGGTGTGCGTGTGTCTAAGAATTATTTATTATCTGATAGAGAGTTTTGAGAGGTGCAAAGCAATGGCAGTGTGGGGAAATGTGATTTCTGGCAGTAACTGAGCAGTGTCTTAACAGCTTAGGGGCCTGAGTCTTGCTTTCTGATTCAATTGATTGCAATAAATAAAATAAATCTGACAGAAGAAATAATTTGAATGCAGTCTTAATTTGCTTTGCCTGGATTTTGGAAAGTAAATCAGGTATTGAATATTGGAAAAGTCAGTCACGTTAAGGTTGTGGTTATTTTCTATATATTAATAAGTCATTTAGCTAAATCTTCAATCATTATATGGATGGCAAGAGGGATTAGAAGTGGATCTTTGTTCTGTGCTGTTCTAAAACTTGGCATGGCTGTATTTCTTCTGAAGTGCCATAGCAAAAGAACAAGTTTTTAAAAGGCATCCTAGATGGGTATGCAAAGCAGGTTGTTAAAAAGCATTTCAATATATTTCAATAGGTAGCATATATGCTTCTGAATATTCAGAAAAGGGCGTTGATCCTTGCATTCAGGCATCCAAACATCTTGAAAAACTGCTCCGAGATGTAGTAAAAATTGCCACAGAAAAATCACGTGCATGCTCTCGGATTCTGCTATTTAACACTCCTAGTGAGGTAGGGTTTTGTATGGCATGGTAATTTCTTCATGGAGATGTAAATGGTTGGTGTGAGAAAACAGGTGGAATGCCAGAGGAATATGCATTGAATGTATTCAGAAACATCTCCATGGGTGAGAGAATAGGTGCAGGATTTTTTGTTTAGTTTGTTTTCTGGAATCCACGGGATCTAAGTGGCTGACAGAAAGCAGGAAAGCAACAGTTTAGGAGCCATATGAAATTGGCTCTTACTTTCTGTGTGTAATGTCTTATTTCATGAGCCGTTCCAGTGGACTGCACAGTATGATTAAATGTGGCAAATTTCACTTTCTCTGACCAGATAGCCTAAACCACATTAGTGAAAACTTTATCATTTAAGGAATATTTTGCTCTAGATAGCAGAACAACAGAAGTTACCTTTATGTTGAAATGTTCAGATGACTTAGAGATATTTGCAATGGTTGAACAGACAGCATTGACTTATCTACACGAAATTGTAAGGGAAGTTGACAAAGTTATTAAAAGGTATTACATTTCATATGAAATACATTTTAATCCAACTTATCTTTTTCTATAATCTCTTAGACAGTATAAAATAATTTCACATTTTTATTTCTGATTCTCAATGTTTGGAAAAACAAGAAAACCCCACCATTGTAGTTCCTTCTTAGTCCTTGTTGCTTCTATGAAACAAAGATTTAGAAGAGTAAAATTGCTGTTAATAGGAAACACTGTTGGCCAGAACCGAGGTACCAGTTCCACACCTCTTCTATAAGGTTAACATACAAAGGGCCCTTGTCTCTCTCATACTGAGATTCTGAGCTCATGAACAGGGAAAGCAGAGACAGACCAGGTGAGGGACTTGGAAGCATGTCTTGTTCCTCCTTCTCCCCAGCTGTTAAGTCTGTTCAGGTGTTTTTTTTTCGAGGGTCATACCAGCAGCTTCCAGCTGCTTCCAGGCCTGAGTAAAGTTGAACAGAAATGTGAGGTTCCCAGGATGTGGTCCCTCTCTCCTGTTGCTCCCACAGACTGCTGTTAGGAATGGGCTATGCCGCAGCCTCCTTCTTTGTGCCTCTTCTGCTCCCTTTTTGCTCTCCAGCTTTCCTGTTTGGGTATATGCAGTTACTCTTGGAAAAGTTGTCTTCTCCTGCCTGGCCTGGAATGCAGCAGCTGGGACAAGGCAAACTAACTCTCATCCCACCCACCATCTTTTTTCTTAAAAACAGCACCTCACAGAATGTGAGCAATAAACTGCAAACAGACAAATGAAATAGCGATGATACCTTTTCTTGCTCCCTGGGAGGATACAGAAGGAAGCAGGATGGGATATCTTAACATTGTGTCACATAATCTAAAACCTCCCTCTTTCCCACTCTTGCTATAGCTGTTCCTGAATTGTGTACAATTTTAACCTGCCCTTAGAATAGGCAATGTTTTCTGCTCATAGTTGGGGTCTAACTTCAGCATGTCCTCAAGACCTGAGGTAGCTATGTTGGTTTTCTGAAGCAGATCATGTGGAGCCTGGAAGCTCTGCCAAATTTTTTTTGTTTACATCTTCACTGTTCACCTTTATTGACATGGAATTTGTGCAGCCACACTGGAGATTATGCACAGCAAACAGAGCAACAGCAGCCTCATTATGTATTTCGGTTTTTTGCCCTGTAGCACCCTTGTCTTGTAAGCAGAGTTGTGCCCGGAGGAGAGACAAAGAGTCTGCAGACCAATTCCTTGGAAGGACTCTTATTTCAGGTGGCATAAGGAATGCATCTTAGAAAGTGTGAAAGAAATACACGTAATTTAAATGATTTGGTGTGTTTTACAAGGGGAAGAATGACATGAGTGGTTTGGGCTGATTGGGAGTAACTTGAGGTTGTCTCTAAATAGCCATGTATATATTACTTGTTTAATACCTTCTGGCAAGTGTTGAATCTTGACAGTGACCTCTGCAAGCCACAATTATACATGGGACTGTGAAATGAATTTTTTAGTAAGGCTGTTATGCGGAAAGTTTTAATACAGATTTATCTCATGGGTTAGCAGACATTTCCTACATTTCTATGAAGTACCAATTCTTTCAAACAGAAAAAGAAAAATTGATTAAATTGATTCTGGGATAGTAACTGAAGCTAGTGACAAATATATCTGTGTTCTGCACTCAGTCTGAGTCCCCCTAGGCTTAATTTGGATTCTTGCTATATGCAGAAGTCCAGAGAATTTGGTTTTAGTTCAGTTTTATTATTAACTTCTTTTTCTTCTGAAACATCCATATCTTTTTGGAGGCTCTATTCATTTTTTTTTGTTGGTTTTTTTTTTTAATTTCAGGTTTAACAGTGGCTACAATACTATTTGGCATAATAAGAAGTCTTCTGGTGTTTCAAGTTCTTGTCAATTCTGGTCAGAATTTGCACAACAAAATGTTTCAATCCATTTTGAAAGCTCCTGTCTTGTTTTTTGACAGAAATCCTATAGGTAAGTTTATTAGTATAAAAAACCCCTCAATATTTAATGTATCTCCTTGATTGCATAAATTATACCATTTCTGGTCAATTAGAATTTGATAGTATTTTTGCACTTTCGTTGGGTTCTTTTGCTTCTTTTACTTAGACTCTCTAAATTTAAATTTTTACCTAAACACTTTAATTTTAACAGTGTAGTCTTTTTCAATTTCAAACTCAGACTGCTTATTGATGTTTCATCTTGCTGTCTTTAAATGCAGCTTACAGAACAGTGAATTACCTGTAGCTTTGGTGTTGTGCATTGACCTGTATTTGCACTGCTGTTCTGATGTGGTTTCACAGCACGTCTCCCATATGCTGAATGTGTATGAATGCATTTTGTAAAACTGTGATCCAGATCCTTATGTTGTTCAAAAGAAAGGAGAGAGAAGCTGGAGCAGAGTGAAGAGAGTGGGGAAGTGGGTGGTACTGATTGACTAGCCGAAGGTTTCTCTTTTACATGAGAAACAGAAACCTGATGGTCTTCACTCCCTTGGAAAAAAAGGGACAAGAGCTTGTTCTCATAGCACCAGGAGGCATTTAATTGTACGGATATGTAGGGATGGCTTTGTTTCAGAGAAATTAGTAGTATTTTCAAGAAATAGATGCTCATGTGGAGAAAAAGTTCCTGCCCATATGATGAATGAAATGTGTACAATTTAATCTTTAAAAACACCCCTACAACTGCAGAAGTTTAGGGCTGTGTTACATGGCCTACTTGTACTGTGAGTATGTGGAAATGTAAATTCAAGGCCACTGCAAAGGGTTAGAAGGGAAGCTAAAGAGATGGAGTAGTGGAGAGCTAGTGAGAGTACATGCATCAGAAGAAATCCTAGTGCTGATGTCTCAGACAGGGATTTTCCTCTTCTGTCTCTGGTGTACGTGTGTGCAGCATATGCATTAATGGTATTTTAGAGGGAATACATAATGATCTTGTAAGAATGCTCGTATATCTGGCTCATAATAACAAACTAAGAACTAGAGAGAAAACAGCAACAATATAGAGTAACATCAGTTTGCTTTGTAAGACTCTGAAGCTCTAATTAGTGGTGCATTGTAAAACTGACATTCTTAAAACCTGCCTGTCGCTGGTATTCACACACTGTTGTGACTTAGATGTGTGTTTCTATTAAAAGATATTTATTATAAAGGAAGATTAACTTCAGGATGCATGCATTTCTTTCCCTTCATCTTTCTTTTGGTCCTGGTAGCGTGCGAAAGTACTGCTGTTCTGATCTCTGCATCATTTGAAAAAGGAAAAAACGGAAAAGATGGCGCATGAGACAATGTTCTTGTTCAGAATTGCAGCATTTAGCAGTTCTGAAATCCTGTTTGTAACATCTGTATTTCATTGTCTGATTTACATGGGTTTTTAACTGTTTATTTATCTTTCAGAACTTCGCATGCTATTTCTTGCATTGAGATGGGATGTATTTTTTTTGCTTTTTCCCCTTTTTTTTAATAGGCCTATGAAAGACATACTAAAAATAAATTGTAATTATTAAATGCGCCTTTTTCTAGGGTTGTGTTTGTAATAGCTAAGCCAAGCTATTAGTTATCGTATCCCATGTTAGCAAAGCTGATATTGCAGCATCAGATCTGTCATTTAAGCGTCCAGCATGTTCTCAGTGTTTGTATGAGGTCTCTAAGACATCAGCAGAAGCAATGCTGAGCTGAATTTTTCTGTTTTATTTATCAAAAAATAATCAGCAATTAAAAAATGCCACGGCTAGTATTTTGAACACATGGTGATCTGTGTTCCAGAGTCGAGGAAGGAAACTTAAATAAATAGACATCCCAAGCCTTTGGTAGTTCTTACTGGGGAAGCAGAGTAACGAGGAGCATCAGGGAGTCGACATTAGGAAATGGAAATATGTGGTGAATCATGACAAATCTGTCAGCTCCCAACAGTGTAGATAGATCCAATCAGTCTTGGTGAATAAATGAGATGACTTACTTGTAAAAAAATTATGCTTTGTGAATCAGTTTAGGTATGAGCCCAAGATCTCTCTTTATGGATTGCATTAGCAATATATAGGGAGGGGAAGGTTGTAAAGGGAATAGTAACCAGCATCTTACCCAGATGATAGAAGAATGTCAGTGTATTTTTGGAACCTGGATTACATAGCAGAGAGAAAAAAAGGAATATAAGGACCCTTCTCCTTTCTCCATTCTCAGCCAAAAACATTTGTATGTACACAGATTTCACCTTTCTGTAATTTGGCATAGATCTAAAAATAGTTAAACATTACTGCAGATTTTGCATTGGAAGAACCTTATAAATAAATGACTGTCTCTTTCTTTCTTAAGCATTTAGCCTAACCCTACTGAGCTGATAATCCTAACTGACCAAAGTGTCTTATCCAGCATTCAGAAAAAATTGCCGTTTATTTATGACTGAAATGCAAATTTATCAGCAGCTATCACTACTGCATCACTTACACAGCTATCGTGAAAGCTTGATGGGTAGTTGAAGTGTTAGTATTTTGGATTTTGTCACATCTGACTTGTCTGCATTTGTTCACAAAACTTTTTTTTTTGAGTGTAGAATTTGTCTCTCTGGAAACTTCCTTTGCTCTTCTACCCAGATCCCAGTAAGGGAATGACATGAATGTCAAACTATCTGTAAAGTAGGAAGGTGTGGACGTTTTCTGTTTCATAGTGAATGCTTTATATATTGCTCTTCACATGTCATTTGCAGGAGTAAAGGGATTGATTTCTGTGCATGTCTAGCACAAGAGGGCAGCATGATCTGTTTTATCCCAGTCGAGCATTACAGCGGCTCGTTAGAAGGATAACAAAATTCATCTGTTGTGTTCTTAGAGATGATATTTGAGGAGTGAATTTTCAGTCTCTCTGCTGAGCAGTAGTAATGTGGTTCCATTCAGTTGTCTTCATTATCTGCAGGAATAGTATTTTCTCCTGATATTTTACACAATAAGCTTTTGGCTTCATGTAGTGCTGAGTTCAGGAACTTTTTTCATTTTGGAATTAGTGGCCGAAAGCCAGATAACCCTCTAGAGTCAGAAGAGTCCCATCAGGGAGACCTTCTTCAGCCATTATTCCTTTTAATTTATTTTTCAAGATGTTTGTAATGCTTCCAAACAAATTTGTTATACAATTAGGTGAAAGGGACCTGGACTTCAGTGGCAAAGACTGATTTGGGACTTGTCTCTTTTGAAATTAGTTTCTTATTGAGTAGTTCAGAGAATCCTAGTTTTGACAAGCTTCAGAATTTGATTCAAGATTACTTGCTTAGCTTGTAAACAAATTGTTCTTTTCTGGGATTTAGGGACAGAGATTAGAGAAGGGATGCTAATGTATAACATGCATCATTTCCAGTTATGGTACTTTTAGTGTAAATTGTGTGTAATTTTGAATTGCATTGAGTTTAGAAAGCTGAAACCTGCTGCTGCTCTGCTGATGGGTGCTGTAAGAAGGCATGAATGATATGCATTAGTTTGTTCAGATAAAGTGGGAATCTCTTCTCCTTTAGAGATTCTGTCTAAAATTTAAATTGAACCAGAATCACTACACAAATGCAGCTTTTTTTTTTTTTTAACCTGAATTCTATCTCCCCAAACTCTTGGTTCTGACAGTTCATAGGAGGAAAAGAAATATTTTGGCAGACTTTCCAGCATTTCTGGCCTTCTTAGAAATGGGAAGCACTGAATTGTGTGATGGTCATCCTCCACCTGTTAAATTAACAGATTTTTTTTTTTCCCCACAAATGCTTTGTGGAAGCATTAAATAAACACTGATCCTTTTGGATGCTTACCTAGACTTTGAGATTTGACCTGGTTATAAAGAGAAATACTCTTTTTTGGTTTTGGCAGCCAGAAATGACATGCTGAACTGATAGCTAATAGCAGCACATGAAAGCAAACTCCAAAT
This sequence comes from Falcunculus frontatus, assembly GCA_013398115.1. Lineage (NCBI taxonomy): Eukaryota > Metazoa > Chordata > Aves > Passeriformes > Falcunculus > Falcunculus frontatus. Next base: position 229,289 of record VZRV01008971.1, on the reverse strand, counting down.
ATAAAAAGATTAAAATGTGAAAGAAAGCTGTTGTTATAATGAAGAGTTTGTTTTTCTTTAAGGCATAAGGATTTTAATTATGGTGTTCATAAATCAAGTGTTGAAATGCTTATAATTTGACAGAGAAAGTTTCTTTATACGATTAAAAGCATGTTCATCAATGCACAAATGCCTATCTGCATTTTATCTGACAGAAGTGTCAAATGGGCAATGTTGTTAAAGTGTTTCAACCATATAATATTTGCAACGAATATGGTATTTCATCAGTCTGAAAATTACAGTGCTGATAATGAGGCTGTTAAATTATACTTTATCAGTTGGATAGTGAAACTGCTCTAGTTAGTGTACATTAATGTATGCTTGTTCACACAAGTGATTCTGCTGAACAAGTAGCATGTTTAAACAAGAAATACTGGTCTTAAACCGTGTGATTTACAGTAGGTGGTGTTTTGGCATATCATGCAGTTAACAAGGCAAAGCTTCATGTTAAGATATTTCGTTTGTAGTCTCATTCGTCACTGATATAAATATTCAGTAGCAATGCCAGGAAATGTATTGTATTCCTATTTGACTCAATGACTCAATTGCTTTCTTTTTTTTTTTTTGGAAACAAGATCTGTGCTATCTTTCTGATGCAGTTTTCAGATATATCCTTGTGGTCAAGATGAATTCTGCAGGGTTATGAAAAACTATACCAGCTCTTTTGACAGCTTTCATGTTCTCTTAAGCTAATACAAAAAAATACATCGTCCTTAAAGCAGCAGTGGCTTTGTTTTCGACTCCTGTGCCAAGCTCTAAAGCGCCTTCACATGTTCTCAGGTTTGTTAGTTTACGTTGAAAAGAAGTCCCTATAGGACAGCCTTTTGTTGTAAAATAAAAACACAGATTCTCTCTTCCGTGTTGGTAATCACTTGCATTTGTTGTTATTAAGATGGCAACACAATGGGTTCCATCAATCATCAAGATCCTTAACAACCACACAACGTTGTAAATATTATGTTTGGGTGTTTGAGTGGAACAGCTCGTCACTGAAGTAGGTGTGGTAATTAAAACCTGTTAGGTTGCTACATGTGTTAAAGAAAAAACCCTTTAATGTTTTTTTCATATAACAATGGCGATATGTACTTTAAATCTTATCAGGGCGTGATTATTAAATGATATTTTATGGGAGTTGCTCATTTACTGTTAGTATTATCATGGCTTTGTTAAGAGTTTAAATAGTCTTATTCTTCCATGTGTTTTATCACCATTACGATTCTGTCAGGAGCCTTATAAAGTTGATTGCTGTAGGAGTAGTCTTTAAAGTTAGTAAATGGCACTCTGGAGTTATGTTTACATTTATTATCTGTTAGTGTAACTCGATTCAACTCTATCCTATTCTTTTCTGCAATAATAATTGAATGAAACTTGGCCATAAACTGAGGAGACAAGCCCATTACATTTTCAGTTCACCGAGTCAGAGCTCACCCCGTTTATGCCTAATACAGGAGATAAAATTAAAAGGTTTACAGAAAAGCTGTTCGTAGGAGGGGACGAGACATTATTTGATAGGGAAGTAGCGTGAAGCTTGTTCTGACAGCCACTTCCAAGTGCAGCCTCCTGCTTTCCCGGCACAAGATTCCACGTCCCTTCATAGGGATTTTCTATCTTCTTCACATTAAGATCCCCTGGTGGGGAAAACAGCCTGCTGCGAAACTCATTTCTGACCATATGCTGACCTGCCCAGATACTGCAAAGTCTAGTGTTTTCATTTACTGAAACAGCTACAGAGAGAGCTGCTCTCGCCCCACAGCCGAGCAAAAAAGGAGGCATGGAATGTCGAGCAAGACAGAGAAGCCTAATTAAAAATACTGGCTTTAGAAGACTGCACAGAAGCTGTTCAGAGACATCCCTTTCTTGCAGGTGTAGTGGGAAAATAAAAACAAAATTTGGTTTTAGTCTTGCACAGATGGCATGCTGTTTTGATGAGATTTGTGGCAATGAGGAACTAAATGTTGGTTGGAGACACTTGAAGACAGAGGGAGAGACTGCTGTAATATTGATGGAAAACTGCAAGGGGCTTAAAAATAGGGCCCAGCTGAGGTGATGCAGCTACAAATAAGCTTTTAGAGATAATCCAAAATGGAGGATTTTTTTTGTTTGTTTATTTTGATAATAACTATTTTGAATATGTACCTTTTTTAAGTACTTTTAATCTGCTTATAAATTGTGGGATGCTGCTACGACTGCTGTGGATAGTGGGGACAGGAGGTGCCAGATGGATTGAATGTCCTCTCTTGCTGTTCATGGATGCTTGTTTTGGATGGGAAATAAACTTCTTTGAGAAATGAGGAAAAACTTACCGAAACTCACTTCATTCCACCTTTGAACAAGGCATAAGCATTTCCAAAAATAAGTTGGAGAAGAGTTGGGCAGGGATAATGAATAGCCAGGTGATAAGACCACATATATGGAATATGGGAAAGGCAGCCCAGATCTTCTCTCTCTCTTCTTTAACGTGAACCTTGAACATGTGGTTCCCCTGTCCCGGATGAAAGCCACACATGTCAGGCTCTTGGCTCTCCTGGGCTCTTCGCTGTGCCACAACCTTCCATTGCTGTCTCTTATGGACACACAGACACAGTTAGACCACTATGGTCTGTGCAGAAAAACTAGCCCCCTTTGGTGGGGTGTTTTGGGTTTTTTTTCTGTTTTATCTGAGTAGCTGGAAATTAAAATAAAACAAACACTAGCACAGTGCAAACTCATTTCATTAGTACTGTTCTGCTTTATACTGCACAGAATTCTTTCTCCCAGATGATCCAAAGGTAATCTGTACTGCAGCATCTGGGTGAATTAATTAGTTGAGGTTTCCTTTTTTTTTTTTTTTCAGATTGCCAGCATCTTGCAGATTATGCAACAAGTGAAGATTAGTTTGTGTCTGTGGTGATCTTGTAGAGTGTTTGGAAACAAAGGGTACTTCTCGATCCAAAATTAAAATTTTAGTGTAGGAAAGAATGGCTGTTGTATGTGAATCTGCCTGTTTTGGCAATCCAGACTAAAGCCTGAAGAATAGAAATCACAGAAGCAGAGGAATTGAATTGAACTTGACTTCAGTGTGTTGTTCAGTTTAACAAATACAAACTTTAAGTTATTTACAAATAGTACAACATGGCATTACTTGCTGTCTTCCACCCTGTCTTCCCCAGATAATTGTTTTTTCCTTCATCAAAATCATTAGGTACTTTGTCAGAGGCTTTTTGTTATGTATTCAGGTGAATATATACGCAGAACCTCCTTCAGGTTTTGATTTTTGATGTCATTTTATGGAAGATAATGTTGTATTTGGAGAGGGCAACATTATTACAAGTTGTATATGTTGATAGCTACCAGCTTTAGGAGAGCTTTTCAAAGTGTTCTAAAATACCATCAAGCATATGAAGAACTTTTGTTTGTTTGTTTGTTTTATTAGTTACTGGACAATAGTCCTGTAATTAGAGTGGTAGTGTGTAATGGACATTAATTATTGCTTGTGGCTATACCAACCTTGAGGCAGGTAGCTTGAAACTGGAAACTGCAGGTTCATTTTTGTTTGGGGTTTGTTTTAATGTTCATTTAAATTTGGGCTCTTGTTGAACATTTTCCTAGGTGATTCTTATATTTTGTTGCCCTAGCTTTTGATTTCGTATTGAGCAGAATATTTAGTTGTGGTGGTCCCCAAGGCAGGTTATGGAGTGAGGAGGTTTATGAAAAGTCTGGAAAGCCGGGGCTGCCTTAGCTATTACTCACCTAATGCTGCGTAGGAGGTTGTATTCACAGAGGCAGCATGCAAAGCAAGCTGCTGTATGGCAGAAAGGTGGCAGAGTCTTCATTCTTGGCTCTTTGTTCCAGAGTAGAGTGCCTTTTGTGCTCAGGAGTTGGTTTTGGTTTTGTGTTCAACTTTGCACTGTTACAGAAGACTTACGAATTACTTTTGACCTGTTTGTCTTCTAGTTGTAGGATCCTCTCATTCTTCCTCATTTTCCAGTTAAAAAAAGATTTTAAAATCGCTAATGTTTCTCAAACTTGAGCTTTTGTCATGTGCTACTTGTGCAACATCTATGACATTTGAAAATTCAAAGGAAGTTTAGTGTTAAACTTCTCATAAGGTCGTGGTTTTTCTGTCCACTGACATGGTTCATCCACTGTGTACCTGAATTCATCCTCTGCTTTCTGTGTCCAGAAATGCTACTTTTCCTGCCCTCTTTCAAGCATAAATCTTCACTAGCTGGAGTTAGTGTTGGGGCAGAGAGTGCAGAATAATCCGAAGGTGTTTGGAAATCTGAGAAGGTGAAGATTTGGAGCTTGGACATTCTCGCTAGCAATTATAAGGAATAATAGATGGAACAGAGATGGTCTAATTCTTCCTCAGTTTTCTTTTTATCAAATGTGATGAGATTTGTGTGTGTGTGGTAAACCTCTTTTTTCTCAATGAAGTTATTGTCTGTTTAATATGTAAATGATGCAATGTGGAATATTGCTATTTCATGTGTAGGCAAGAAAAAACACTGCTTTGTGGTAAGCTTCCCTTCATTGGGAATACATATTTCTTTGTCCCTGTGTGTATTCATTTCTCAGCATAATTTCATGTTCATGAGTTCAAATGTTCACAACCCAAAATAAATAGTTTAGTCTACATTTTAGGCAAAATTCCTACATCTGTTCTTAAGATGTCATAATTAATTTCTCACACAGGAGTACTGCCCCTGCCCCGTCCTTTCTAGGACAGGAGGACAGTAAATGATTAGATGCCAGGGGTATTTGCTCAGTATTGGGTTTTTCCCCCCTCTCTCCTTTTCAGTATGAATACTTGAAGCTGTAAACTTTACACTATCTTATTCCTCTCTTCTTCCAGAGCACTCACTTTTTTGTTTAGAATCTGTCATGCTGATCTTTAGAGAAGAGGTGGTGTCTGTCTTCACTTAGAAAGTTAAGTGCCTGTGCTTAAGGGTGGGTATCTAGGTTTTGGAAAGTGCCGCTTAGATTAAGAGAAAGAAATGAACCGTATTTTTAATATTTATTTTTAAATATATTTGTATGTATAAAACCCCATATGCTTTGCCTGAGGTTAGTATAATACTTCTTTCCTTTCTCCCTTCATTAATTCCCCAGTCTCCTTTTAGAAGAACAATTCTCCTCTCTCCTGTCTCCACAACCAGCCAAAAGTAAACAATTACAGTTAGCTTTCCAGAATATTTCTGGTATTTCCTGACTAAAAAATGTTGAAATGGTTTAAGGAAGAGTTGGTCGTTCTTACCTTTAGTCAGCTAATGTTCCATTACCATTGGGGAAAAAAAATTATTGGATGCTCCTTTGAGACAAAAGACACCTGCAGAAACCTCTGCAAATTTAAAGCCTCAGAACTGTGAAATATAGATGGTTTTAGCTTTAGAAGTGTCATCTTTTTTTTCTATTAAACTAACAATATAGAGAGAGTATTTTTTCTTCAATATTTTCCACAGAAAACTAGTTATGCTAGACTTATTCTAATATTAAGAAATCTTATCTAAGGAGTGCTTTCAAAATAAAGCCAAATTTGAGAGGAAAAAGTGCCTTGAGGTTTTTGTAAAGCTGACAAGTTTTAATATTCCAAATACATAGTGACAATGTTCTTTTTTCATAATTAAGCTACAAGTATGATTTAATATTGAATTCAAAGCCATTCACTGAATTCTGCTTATATTTAAACTCCCAAAAATCCCCAAGAGAAAAAAATGGAAAAAACAATCCTAACATATTTTTTTAAATTCAGATAAGAAAAAATAAACTCTGCTGCACCTCAATTTAATAACCAGTGTTGCTCAGCTACTACCAAAGGCTTAAGGACAGTGTTTAGAAGTGATTTTTCAGAAATAAGTGTTTCTCTGAGATTATGAGGGCTTATACAGATGATTTTGTTCACCTGCCGAGTGTTCAAGAGTGGAAATGTCCAATCTGACGCTTTCCAGAAGTGTTTGTTTGCTTGAAAAATAGAAACATTCCTGTGGAAAAATAGAATTTAATTAATTTTTGTCCTATCTTTGCCACGTACTAAAGCAATACTTTTATGTACTTTTAATAGAGACACAAATGTTTAGTGAAATGCAAAATCCCAGGTTTCTGAAATGATCTAAGATGTTTTTAGCTTAAAATGTAGTGCTGGGAGCACTGCTTAATTTGTTAATACCTTCGTGCTCTGCCTCTATTGTTTGTACTTCTTTTGAGATGCAAGATGTTCAAATGCTTGTTGAGTACTTGTTATCAATTTTAAAATAGGCATGGAGGTCTTTTGAATAGAAATCCTACATATTGTTCAATTAAATGGGCAGAAGGAGAACAGGTTACTACAAGACAGTACATTTACATTAGATATTAAGGAAAAATTCTTGCTGTGAGGGTAGCGAGGCACAGGCACAGGTTGTCCAAACAAGCCTGTGGATGTCCTATCCCTGGATGTGTTCAAGCAGTGTTCGATGGGGCTCTCAGCAACTTGGTCTTGTGGAAGGTGTCACTGCCCACTGTAAGGGGGTTGGAGCTAGGTGGTCTTTAAGGTCCTTTCCAGCCCAGGCCCCATTCTATGTCTGTTTCATTTCAAGGGTTTTGAAGAAACAGAAGGATGCATTCATTCTTTGACTCTCTGAGGAGGGGATGCAAAAATACTCTTCTAGCTAGTGACTTGCAGCACTTTGGTAGCTTTGGGTTGTATGTGAGTTACTGCAAAGTAAATGTGATGAAAAAAAAATTTCAGCATGGAAGAAGAAGGATTTAAAGACCTTTCATACCTCTTAGTTTTGGTGTAAAGCAGAGATTTATACTTGTCTTTCATCTCACCTTTAAAGGGGTGGTGTTTCTTTGTAATGGAACTTGACCAGCAGGATAGACAGAGAATGATGTTGGTGTAAGAGGAAGTGTGATGGATGTAACACTTGCTCCTTACACCAAATTTTCCTCTTCCTGTATGGCTTTCTGCTGTGATACCAAAGCAATTCAGAGAGGAAACAGAGCAAGGAAGGCAGTTATTTTAATTAGTGAATTTTATCCTCAAAGGCTTTTCGATCTAATTTGGTCTTCTGATTTTCTGTTGATTCTTCCAAATGCTTCAGACTTAGTCAGACAAAAGCCTTTTTCTTCACAATTGTCAAATTTCATTGAATCTCGAGTCTTGGTGATAGAGCTTAATTGTCAGCAAAATAAGTCTTGGTTTCTGTAAATTGTTTGATCCTCAATTGGTTTAGAAGTGACAATATACTTTCATTTACAGGGTTTAGATACTGTTTTCATGTGGCATGTGGAGCAAAGTTGGACCAACCAAAAATATTATTTCAGTTGTTTTCTGTCAGGAAGGCTTAGACAAAGAGCTTAGTCTCAGATCCTTTAAAGTTCAAGCATCTGCCACTAGGGGCAAAAATTATTTTCCTGTAGGCATTCATCTTTTATTGTAGATTTACTGCACTGCTTCACTTGGTTGATAATCTAATTTAAACCTCAGAGATGATTCATACCTCCTCAAGGGGATTCACAGCTAGTTTAAACTGTCTGATGTCAGAACTTTTAGTTAGTCAAGGATCACTTTTCTGAACATAATGGTCCTTTGGGTGTTTGAATGCACTGAGGAAGAAAGTATGTGACCCATGCAAGTGGTAACACTTGAGAGATACAGTTTTACAATATACTTTGGATTTGTTTTAAATATCTATTTGGATTTCTAGTTCAGGTAACTTGTGATATCTTGACTTAATTTAGGTCCTAATCATGCCAAATGGTCCATTGTGGACAGACTTCTGCAGGTATAAGCGTGGTGTCTGTTGAAGTAAGGAACCTTCTGGAAGATAGAATAGACCATGTGCTGTGCTAGAGACTTCTGTTTCATAAGCCCAGCATTTTGAATACCAACTGTAATAGGACAGTTTTCAGAAAAACACCGGATTATGAAAGGTTACAAAACCTTGATGTCAAGAGGCATTTCAGTTTCCTTTCTCAGAAAACCAAAAGAAAAAAGCAAACAAACACCCAATTGTCCTGAAGGTCCTAAAAGGTTTTAGAGTGATCCAGACACTTAAACTTGTTCGTGACCCCTTCCTGAAAGCATGACTGCTGTATAGTTGACCACTAAGAACTTTAGGAATTGAATGTTCATTTTAGGAATGTGAACTGCTATTTAAGGACTTCTTCCCTAGAGTCAGGCAAGGACAAAATAGACATTCAGAAAATTAAGAGGTGTTGTAAATACCATTCAGCTGTGATGAAAAGTTTATTGGATGCTTTTCAAATGCATTCTAAAGTTAAGCTACATTTTGAAAACTATCAGAGCCAGCATTTGTTCTCCAAGTATTCTAATTAAATAAACTACTATGCTAAGTTGTTTACTTAGTTGCTAATTAATACTCTGTAATTTTAATAGTGGTTGGTTTATTAACACAGTTTTACCTTTTGTGATTTTTTTGCTTGGAGGCGTAGTTTTGTTTCAATGTTTTAACGATGTATCCACAAATTGATCCAGAATCAAGCTCTGTGCTCATGCTGTTTTGGGAGGAGGGAAACAAAAACACAAGGTATTTTTCTGTCATTTGCTTTCATTATTATATGTGTATTTTTCCATTTTATACATGCGTTATCAGAAATTTGGTGTCTTTCTCAATGCAGAATAATGGCAAAGCTGTTGTTTTAAAACAACCTTTCCCAAAATGTCTGGGGTTAGACTATGATCAGTGATTATCGGCAAAATTTTTTATGCATACTACAAAATATAACTTGTGCTTCAGGTCCATGAGAGGAGTTAAAAGTGGTGTATGTATTGGATGTGGATACTTGAGTGGTAGGTGTTTTTGTCATAGTCTTTACATGGCTCCTCTAGTTGTCCTGTTTGTTGCGATCCTGGAACTTGTTTCATCCTAATGTGTCTGATGTACTTTCAGCAGAAAAGCTGCTGGTGTAAAACTGCAACAAAACCAAATTGTGGTGAAAATGGGTGTCAGGAAAACAAAATCAGGACATAAGTAAGTGAACTGCTAAGATCCGATGACAGACATGTTTTGAAGGAAGAAAGAAAACTTTTACTCGTAATTCCTTTACCTGAAATCTTAATTGGTCTTGTGAAATCTTAAGACCTTGTGTGAATGAAATTAAGCAAACTAATCAGAGAACACTCTAAAGACTAATGAGACACAACCGTCTGTTTCCTCTGCACTTCTTTAGTTAGCAGAGTGAAATATGCTCCTGTAAGAGCAGTTTAAAGCAAGAAGTAACTAAAATCCTCTGAATTGTTCCTAAAGACATCTCTTTCAATAGATAGTAAGTCTTCCCTTGTCTGTCAGAGTATAACCTTGTGAATGGTCTATATGTGTCCAGTGCCTATGGTTATGCACTATGTCCTGGATGCACTTTGCCATCTTCCTTCAGGTGACATTGGCTTTTTGACTTCCACAGTTCTAGTTTAGGAGCTATTTCAGAACCTGATCTGTCACTTGCTGAATTTCCCATGTTTTTCAGTGTAAAACACCCTTTCTGTTGCCTTTATGGCTCATGTGTTGTTATTCGCCTATCTGGCTCTTTTTGTCACTCTGCATTTCGAAAACATCAGTTCAGGTGCTTTACTGGTTTTAAGTGTTGCAATTACCTTGTGTTCACCTTCTGTCCTCACTTGCTTTGTCCCCAAGTCTTCCACACTTCCTAGCCTGTGTCTCACTGTGTTGGGCTTTAGGCCTTGGTTGTGCGTGGGATGACATTTGTACCTAGGTCTTGTGCCATTCCATGGTGAAGGAGAATGGAAACAGCAATATTGAAGGAGGAGAGAGGAGGGGAAATGGGGAGTGGATATACAGTGAATGAAGCTGAGGGGGAAAAGGAAGGAGAAGGACACATGCAAGCAGGGCAGAATTCAAGTCAGTATGTGCACAAAGCTCTCTCAATATCCAGATGCCCCAGGTTTGGTGAGTTCTGTGGCTGTGACGACCAGCTTGTCTCTTAATAGTTTTGTCTTACAGCTGCTCCCCAGGGCCAGGATGGAAGACTTTTTCTTAATCTTACACCCCAGTGTACTCTGAGGGAGTTGTAGAGAGGAGTGTACTTGGTTTGAGCATTAGCTCTCTCCCCGTGCAAAGCTTTTACTATTTCTGCACCTGGTAAATGGAGCTGTTGGCACATTCCAGTGTCTTTAACTCCCTCCCTCATAATTTTTGGTTGTTTATCTTTCATACTTACATCTTTGTAACTTCCTGCTTACCGTGCACTGAAGTTCATCTACGCGCTGGCACTTTTTCATCTTGAAATCATCTCTTGAGATGCTCCAGTAGCATTGTAACCGCAGAACACTGACAGCAGTTAAACATATGGGTGGGGAAAACTCATTAATTCCGTGACCCCTTTGTGTTCCTGTACGTTAAAACACATCTTGTCCTGCAACTTTCTGTTCCAGCTTACTGCTCCATCTTCCCTTAGCTTGTTATTCCTTCTGTAGTCAATTGTGTTGGCTTCTCCTAACTGGCACAGCAAACTCCTTAGGGCAGGGCATGCTGCTGGCTACGTGATGGTCCAGTCTGCATCCTAGTGAGGCTCTGCCTCCCGCTTCAGATGCATTAATCCTCTTCTGGGCGTTTCTGACGTGCAAACTACAAATGGCAACGTTCTCAGGAGTCCCTTGTTGCGAGCAGCACTCTTCTGTTTTAGCGTGTTTATTTATTTAGGCATTTGTACTGCTGGACAGCTGTAAATCAGAGTTTCACAGTGAAGTCTGTCTTTGAACTGAACAAAACCAAAACGGTTTGTAAATTGTATTCACTTCTGCTTGAATGACGGTTCAGTCAAGTAATTTTTTTCCTCCTTGATGTGTGTGAATTTTTTTCTATGTTCATAGAGAAGTGAAGATATGTTGCTGTTAACGTATGCTGTTAATAGTTTCTTACTATTTAAAAGCCATGAAAAATAGGAAATTATAGGATTTTTTTCTTTAATTTTAAGCAGCATATCCATAAGCATATGTTTCTAAAATAATTAAACCTCTAGCGTTCATCTCTCAAAATAATCTATGGGGATTTATTTAAGGTATATTTATACGTAAACATTAAAGGTTCTTTGGCTTTGATTTATGCACTACTGATGTTCTAGTGTGGTCAGCAGCTACTTCTCATTTGTAGCTGCTTATTCCTAGTATATTTTTCTTTTTTGTTTTTGAGATGCTTTCTAATAGTTGCCCAGTAGAAGAGTACAGTAAAGTCAAAGTGCAGTATAACTTTTCAAACTGCTTAGCATTTAATAATGTAATTATTAAAATGTCTTTCTTTTAATGTAATGAACAAAATATGCAGTAGAGAAGAGGTTATATTTGGGGCTTTTTTCTCATTTGATTTCATTAAGTGTTGTTAATTATAGTTTAGGCCTTAAAGAAGTTTACTTTATAGTGATATTTTTTTCTCCAGAAGCCGATGGCCCAAGGAAATGCACTGTCAGACCATATGTATATTCTTTTGGACAGCACTTCTTGCTAGAATAAAACTCTTGGGTTGTGGTTGCCTTCAGCTTCTCTGAGACAAAAGATTTTTGGTTGTTTCTCAGGCAAGATTTGCGAGTGGAATTTGGTGCCAGTCACAAAACAGAAGAGAAGGTGAAGTCATCCCTCCAGCTTGCTCCACTGGAAAGGATCCATTCTGTGCCCTAAATTAGGCCCCCTAAAAAACTCAAAGGATTTCATTCCAGCTGTAGTCCCTCCCATGCTGATTGCTGTAGCCTTCAGGCACGCACCCGTTTGCCTTCTTCTGGTGCCATACTTTCTACTGAGTTTTCCAAAGGGTGAGTAGCTTCAAGAGCAGGGACTGAAGGAGACCTACAGCCGAAGTGCCTGTAGTAGAGAATTAACATGCCTGCTGGAGAGGTGGATGACCCACCTTCAGTGTATTCTCCATGACTGGTGAAAGTAACACATTCCTGTGGATCTCTGCCCCACCTTTGCCTCTCTTGTCAGTCCTGACCCCTGGGCTTGGCTGTAACTTTATAAACAGGATGACAGGTTTCCCAATATCTTAATTTGTGAATGGTACCTAAGTTGTGAATGTAGTTGTTTCCAAATGTTATGTGACTTTCTTACAACATGTGGTTTAAAAAGTCCTAAATTGAAGCAAAATATTTATTTTCATGGGGCATGGGGGTGTGGGGTATGTCTTCTTTTACACAGAGCAACTTTTCCAAGGGAATTCTTTGATTATTTGCACAGCAGTGTAAGTGAGCTTTCTGATAGCTGTACCAGAATTTCTCTTGAGTTCTGTAGTAATGACATTGCATGTGAGGCAGGAAAAAATCCATTGAAAATTATCCAGTGTCATCCATTGCACAGTCTGGATAGCCACACCCATGTGTTTTTTTAATAAAATTTTTCTGATTCTTGGTGGCTTTTTTATAGTAGGAATAGTTAAAAAGGAAAATGTAATTTGGGAATCATTACACAGATATATCATGAATGAACTTTAGAGAGAATCCCTCCTTTCCAAATAATCACATATTCCAGAAGAAGAAAGAAAAAGAAACTGAAGCTAACGAAAAAGGAATGATCAAACTGAAGGAATATTTCAAGCAGAAGAGAAGGGTTTACAGAGTCAGATAAAGATGTGAAATGCCTCTGCATTTTGGCCTGTCCAGAGGCTTTATCCTCAGAATGGATGGGCTAGGTAGAGGCTAGAAGTCTTGGCTGTCCCAAGACAGTCCCTATAGAATTCAGTCCCTATAGACTTCTAAACAGAAGAAACAGTCCCTTTAGAATTCTCTTTCACAGTTCCAAAAAAAAGAAGATGATTAATGGGGATCTGAATATATAAGATTGGTAAAATACAGCATATTGTTTGTTTTTGGAATGATAACTGTATATGCCAGATAGCAGTTTCAACTAAGATTTCAGGAGTCAAATCCTTTATATATTCATTGCCATTTTAGACTGGAGTGATGATTGAGCCCCTCTAGCTTCAACACCAATTAAAAAATT
>VZRV01008971.1:23767-216286 GCA_013398115.1 Falcunculus frontatus | reverse complement strand
GGGGGGGGAGGAAGAGAAAAACATTGAAACATTGAAAATTAAGATTCTTGTTCTGAGAATTTTCTTCAGGAGATGGAATGGTAAGAGAAGCAACAAATATGAGCAGATTTGTGAGCTCATGTGAGGTCCACCGCAATATTTTCTGAAATGCAGTATTTAAAGCCTATTCTGAATCAAGTCTTGATAGTATAAATAGCATAGGAAAACTCCTTTTTGTTGTTGGGAAAACCTTATCAGGAAGATGACATTTATTTCCATTTTTATTTTAATTCTTGCATTGATTTATATTTATATATAGCTCCCAAATATGAAAGTAGTTTTAATAGCTGTTTTTCTCCTGTCATGTAGATATTCCAGTAACAAAATACTCTTCAGATATTGCAGTCCATCCTGATTAGTAGTATTCTGTTTAATTTTTTGTAAACCCCTCCTCCAGCAAAACAGCACTTGGGACATATTTTTAGCCCAAATTGGATTTGTAGCACAAAGAACTAGACTATATAAGTGCTTTTTCAAAAGTGGGTGCATTTGTGGTTAAATATTTTAGTGAAGAATTAAATTCATAGTCTTGCTAGTTGAAAGTCAACATAAGACTACATTTTGTAGATAATGTTTCAAGTTTCTATTATACAGATGCTTTGCACTGTGGTGAGAAGCTGAAGTAGGTAACTTCATATATGAAAAAGAAAAAGAAGGTGGTGTAAATCAACAGTGAATTTTGTCAGTAGTGTATAACTTGACATCTTTTTAAAGGCCAATTGATAAGAAGTTGCAAATGGTTGACATTTGAAATTTTTTTTCCCTTCAGGAAGGGTAAGGAGGCCAGTTGTAACTCCTGTATGCCCCTCTGCTGTATGCCTTTTTTTTGTTGTTGTTCAGTTGGACTGTGTCCCTTAAAAATGGGACTTAAAGTCATGTTGCTTATGTTGAATTATACGGCAGAAATTAAGTTCTGCTGTATTTTGGCAGTACGTTAGATTTGATGGCTTCATTTCAGGTTGTGAGTTTTTTAGTTTCAGTATGTTTAAATGTAGAATTCTTTCATTAAACTGAGGATAACTTAAAATAGCTTCAGTGAATGAGTTTAAAAAGAAACAGAGAGGATATCCAGAGCTTAGCTTCTAGAATGGTTAGAACTTTGTTTTGGCAATCTTCATCACAGGATTATGTATTAGGAGTTTGATATTACTCCAGGGATTGAGGGGGTGCAGGTGTCTGCTTCCATTGTCATTCTAATTATGAAACAGAGATGTAGTTTTGTACACAGGTTCTAGGATAAAAGCTTTATATATTGCCAGAAGTTTGTACTTTTAAATGATTTTGAAGCTTCCTTTCACAATCAATTACAGGGTATTATTGCAGGGATCAATAATTAGAAAATTGCTAATGAATATATTACCCCCGCTCTAGCATACTGTTTTTAAAAGGATCACTTTGTTAGCAAGTATAATACAGCACCAAAGTTAAATTCTGTTTTGTAAATGCTGTTACATCTGGAATTCTAACCAACTTAGTTAATTGGTAATGAGATACAAGCAGAAAGGCAGTTAGGATGCAGAAGGTATTTTGAGATTTGCCAAGAAAGCAATTTCTGAAAGAAGGAAAGTTACACTTTCCCCCCTTCCTCCACACAATCAAGTGGTTTTTCCTTTGTGTGCTTCTGTTTTTAATGGAGACTTTAGATATAATTTCTGCATTGTATCTTATGTGAGGAGAGTTTGGCTGGTGATAACAGATGTTACGACACGTGGTCTTCTGAGTACACCCAGGAAAAAGGACAAATCAACTGTACCACATAAATTACCAAAGAGATTAAAAAAACTGTATAGAGCATTGACCTGTTTTGGTTTGCCACAGCAGGGTAATTCCAATCAATAGTATGAATGGACTAGAAAGCTCCAGAAACAAATGTACGGTTAGGATCAATGTATTCATACTAGGTAATGTAGATGTCTCCATCAGCAGTAAAAATAAAAATTCATTTCCAAAGAAGCCTGTTTTCTGTTCTTATCTTTATCATAGTTATTCTTCTTTCTTTAAATCCTACACTTAAAAATAAGATCAAAGACAGTGTTCACGTTTTCTTCTCATTTCCTAGCTGTTTTCTTGTTTGACAGCATTTGTGTAAAAAGTCCTTTTCAAGTAGTAAATTAATTTGGATAGAAGGCATCCCACCTGAATTCATTACATGCTGGCAGTTTAGATAAATGGATATTATGATCTCAGCATATTTTGGCCCAGCACCACTGTGCCTATTTGCAAATGTCTAAGAAAGTGATAATATTCCTATCAGTTTCAGGCTGCTAAAGAAAAAAATGGGTAGAATTTCTTATTTATATTTATAGGATGCCTGTGGGGAAGACAGCAATGCTGTATATGGCAGTTTGTGTGGACACGTGGTGCTAAACATATATTAAAAAAAGATAACAGACCTTTTGACGTTTCTTTGTAGAAATATGGAAGAAAAGCCAGAGTAGATCAGTAATTGACAGCTATGCAGGAGATGCATTTCCAGATTTCTTTCTGAAGAAATATTTCACAAACTTACAATTCCTTTCAAAGTCGGTAATCCATCTTTAATTGTTTTGTTGATTTCATAGTTGTATTTTACAAGGTTGATGTAATGTCTGCTTCCTGCCGACATTTGATATGGACAATCCACTTTGTCATTGCTTTGATGAAACGGCAGGCTGCTTGTAGTTTGTAGTTGTGGTACTTTTTTTATTTTTTTTTTCAGTGTGTGTATGAACTGAGCATGGGTAAAGGCTTATCAGTTGCTTAATGCCGTAGCTTAACAGCAAGATATGTGGGGAGCTGCCAATTTGTACCACGGACAGAATGGGAAGCGTTTTCAATGCAAGTTAAATGGATGGGCGTTTAAATATACCTGGTTCTGTACAGCTGTTTCTTCTATTCCTACTTTTTGAGTGTGCTTTTATTGCCACATGTACACTTGAGAGCATTATTTTGCTACCAGGTGTCCATTTAAAAGGACTTCGGTTTTCCAAGCTGTAATTGGGACTGTTGGAGTGCACAATTCCTCTCTTTGGGGTCAGGAAGCCCACACTGCACCATGGCTGTTGCAGGCAGCGGTGGCACCCAGCCCTGGTGACCACAGTGGTGCCACAGTGTCAATGGGGTGAGGGACACGAGGGGCTTCTGCTCGCTCGGCAGAGTCAGTGGCTGCACAGTGTGTGCTTTGGGATCGTCTGACACGGATCCATCCAGCTTAGTCTGTCCTAGCCCAGGTGAGCATCTGTGTGGCATGACTGCCTTCAAGCACGTGTGCAATCCCAGTTGGGGTTGCTTATGTTTAGTTACACATAAATGACTAAGTGCCTTCTTGAATCCATTCTTAGCACTGCACATTGCCTTTAGACAGATTTCTGTGGGTTTGCAGCAAGGAGTGGAAGAGAATGTAACTTTTTCTCTGTGGAGGCTGGGCAGTGAGGCTGTTCTGGCTTCAGAGTTGCCTAAGAGGTTTGGAGTATTTTTTTTCCCCCAGGTAAATGCAGTACATGGATATGGATAGTTAGGCCTATTGCTATGGAGGAGTTTAGGTTACTATGCAAAGCAGTATTTATTAATAGCATTTGCATATTGAAATAAAAAGTGTGATGCAATTAAAATTGCCTGCACTAAGTATTAGCCTGATCTGAGGGAAAAACATTCCAAGAGTGTGCACCCGTGCACACGCACATGCACATACAAGTGGCAAAATCTGTCTGCAGAAGGCCCTTTTCTTAAACCCTTTTTCTTTTCCAAAGAGGCGAATCAGTGAACTAGAGAAGTGGTGACAAAGTATTTCTGCAATGTCTGATGAAGCAAGTGGGTATGAAGGTTTTGTAAACTCATTGCAAGGTATAGAAAATCAACGTGTCTACTCTATTGTGTTACACAGAAGTATTTCAGTGAATGCCCTGGCCAACAAGGTACACTAGAAATGCCAAATACATTTAGAAATAATGTACTGTTGCTCTTAGGGTCCTTGGAATTTAGGTTGCACAACATTGAATACTATGGATGGCATTTGGCTGTTACAGTGGAGGATCCTAGTTTCTTGTTTAAAAAAAAAATCCTTTTCTGGTGTTTACATCTTGAGTGTTGATTCAGTTTGGATTATATTTCTTTCATGATAAAGTATGTATAAACATTTTAAAAAGGTGTGGCACAGTCAAGTGTTTTCATTATTTGTATGATAGGTTTGAACATCTGTTCCAAAGTATCAGTAGGCACCTGCAGAAGCAAAGTGGGTTTGTAGCACCTGAACACATTCCGATTCATGCAATTAAAGCAGTTTACAGAACGAGGAAGAAAAGAATATCACATACTGAGGTTTGATGTCTTTCTCATGGAGGACAAAAGAGGTTTGATTCTTTCACTTCAAGTTTAGCCTAACTATTGTGTAGGGGAGGAGGTTTAATGAATCATTGTTTAACTTTGATACTGCCAAGTATTTGACCATTAAATAGTCTGAAATGTGTACATAGCACTTTGGTGACAGACCCTTATTTAACTGTGATTAATTGGCATTGAATAGTTATTTAATTACTTCGGAAGAAATCTAACAACAGTGTGTGTTCTGATTAAGTTATTTGATGTAAAAACAAACATAAGACTGCTGAAGAGAGCACGTCCCCTTTTGCAGCTTGCTACTAACACTGCACACCATGTGGAAGTCTGAGTGATTGAAATAGCAGATATTATTCACCAATTTGGATACTGTTACAACATTGGCATACTTAATTCTTGATTCCTTGTTGAAAGACTTTTTGTTAGTGGTTTCATGAAATTTGACTTACAAGTTTTAGATGTAGTATTTTCTTTTTGCGTTGTAGCCCCTCACTGGAATAAGTAAAGGATATAGGTATTAAGGGAGCTTAAAAATTTTTGTGAGTTGGATATACTGGACTGATCTAAGAATTACTGTTTCTTGGCATGTGTCTGTATCTCAGAGATGCTTATTTAAGGAGTTTGGGGGTTTTGGAAATACGAACTATGGTGGGAAGGTAATGTTGATAGTCTGTAAGTTTAGGAGAGAAGCATTTTAAAGGTTTTGGAGGGTGAATGTAGTTTTTAGGATGAAGGGCAGGTAAGTTGTGCAGCTTCTGCCCTTCTTGAATAGCAGGTGCAACAGTTTCTGTAGTCTGAAGAGCCATTCTCAAAAATTAGGTTTGCAAATGCTAGTAGAAACTGTAGTCATAACTGTGAGCATTTTGAGTCCTGACTCCAGATAGGTACTTTAACTTTTATATCTGGAATGTTTTCTCTTGCATGCTTAATAATGCATAAGCAAGTCACTGATTTACTGTGCTTCCAGTAAGTGGAAACAGTTGTTTCTTCATACCTTGTGAAATAGCCCTCATGTACTTGTAGACATCCTTCTAAATGAAGCAATTGCTTTGGATGCAATACTGTAATGGCTGTGGGGCATCTTGTGGATATTTCCAAAGCATAACACTTCGGCTTGGAGGTGCATTGCTGTCCCTTCTACGTGGTGAAGGGACTTGCTTGCTTCAGAGGGTTACTGTAGCTTCCTTCTGTGTAGGACATGCTGTATAAGATGCCAGTTCAGTTACATCCGTGTGCACAGGATCTGAAATACATCTCCAGACTTGTATTTTCTCTTCTACTGTCTCTGAGGTAATAGAATTAAAAAACAACAGTGACAAAAATAAGGCTACGGCTTGTGGGTTTGTTGCTTGCTTTCAGCTGTAGAAAAGCATTAATGCTCACTGGATAAACAGTACTAGAGGGAGAGACAGACCTCTTAGCAATAAGCAAAGCATTTTCCTGGTCTTAATGACTTCAGGTGTCGTTTTCCAGAATTTCTATGTGCAAACGCTAGATAGACTAATTTTTCAGTAATTTAAGAATTCAAAAAAAAAATGAAGTGCTGCTACCAGAGATTCATTTGAGTGTTTATTTGGGGAGCAGCTGATTCATGTTGCCACTGTTTAATTTTTTTAGGTGGACTGTGAAAGGTTCCAGTTTTTAATGTTTGTCTTTTTCATATGCCATTTCTTTTGCTCACTCAAATTTTAGTCAATGTCATTTTACAGAATTACTGTATTTACATTTTAAAGAGGATTAGGCAGATTAAAAGATGTTTTCATGTTATATTGATAACATCAGATTAATTTCCACTTTCCTAGTGGCATCTCACAGAACTGTCAAAACAGAGGCTGTAGAAACATTGTTATACTTAACAATTTCATAAGGCAGTTGCAAAAAAATAAAGTTTTGGCAATTAATTAGCAGTGTGATCGCCTATGGGAACCGGAGCGGTTGGTGGTAACAAGGAAGAGACAGTGAAACCAGGGGTTGCTGGGGACAGCCTGGGTGAGCTAAGCTTTCTTTCATGACGACATTGCTCAGAGAACTTTACTGCAAGAGGAGGAGAGCATTGCCACAGTCACTCTTAATGTGCAGGCATTGCTTGATTCCTGGAGGTGCCAGCATTGGGCTGACCTTGCTGTAGCCATGGAAAAGTAGCCAGCCTGAGTGACCTTGCTGCCTCCTGGCAGTGACATGTGAGATGGCCTTTGCACAGTGCCTTCTTATGTAAGTCTGAAACCACTACAAATAAAACTTATTTGGGGTTAAAAGGTAAAGAGTGATTCTTAGGGTGAATTAAGGTGGGGTTTGCTCGCTATGGGAATAATCCTTTGCCCTTGTGTACGGCTTATCATTGGTGGGTCTCACAGTTTTTCATGGAGGGGCTTAGCACTGTCACCTCTCCTTGCTGTGCTCCTTGCTCTGTAAAATAAAGTGAAGTCACTCAGAAGACAAGTGACAAAGCTGTGAACAGATTTCTAAAACCCCGAGCCCAATCTGTTATTCCACCTAGTTTCCCTTATCTCCCCCTCCTGGACCTGCTGCTAAGGAAAGCCCTATCAACAGGAAGCTTTCAACTTCTTTGAATGATTTTCTTTTTGCTAGTGAAGTGTTGGTTCATTTGAAAATAACCTAGAATGTGATATTTAAGGATATTAAGAAGCCTTAGCTACAGCGTGTATGCAGCATGTGCTTGATCACTCTTCTATGACCAGTCTCCATGCAAGAAAACCATGAGAAAAAGAAAGTTTAAAAAAAAATTGTCTTGGACAGTCTTCTGATGTATCTACCCAAATACAAGTGAAAGGGAACATCCCCACATGCTGTTCCCAGTAGCAAAAAATGAGATTTCTCTGAGTCTTGTGCTGCTGTATACCCTTCCTCTCTGTGTGCAAAGCCTAAAAACAAGATGAATTCTGCTGTTGGCGGCCTTAAATAACTGCCTTGCATAGTAAAGTGCTGCAGAACAAGCTCTTTGCCATCAGTGTCTCTCTTTGGAGTCGTGTCCCAGACCTGAGGAGAGGCTGTTTTCTGTATTGTTTGGTGTAGAACAGAAATTCCCTTAAAAAAAAAAAGAATGAAAAAGAGCTGTGAGTAGAAAACCAGCATGGTAGTTGCTACAGAAGTTTACTTCAGTATCTCTTATCTCTAAATTACGTCTCCAGCGCACTCTGTGGAAACTTTAAACTTAACTGCTTTCGGTTTAATGAGCTCCTTTGAAAAGAAAAAAAGTCTTTTGTTGCCAGTGCACTGAATGTGTTTGTACCAGTTAAAAGTATAATTGAATCAAGATATATGCAGATAAAAAAGCATTGTGAATGCATGTATGGGCATCACACACCTTAGAAATGGCCAGATTCCCACCCCTGGTTTCGTTTCTTTCCTGGTGAGTAGAGATACTGATTAATAGAGAAAGATACTAATCCACTTATGGGTGGCAGTGCTGTGACTTTAATTATTAAAGAAGTCTTGATATAACTGATTTTTTTCACTCAAGCAGAACTTGGGAAAATAGAGAAATGTAAATGCTTCACTGACAGCAGATTAAAAATCGTTTTATTAGCTTTAATAAAGATTGGTATTGTCTAGGTTTTGAATAAGTATAAATGTAAGGCTGCATGAATGCACATCTATCTCAGGTTTTATTTTAGAAAT
Source organism: Falcunculus frontatus (assembly GCA_013398115.1). NCBI lineage: Eukaryota > Metazoa > Chordata > Aves > Passeriformes > Falcunculus > Falcunculus frontatus. The sequence goes on along the minus strand of VZRV01008971.1, from coordinate 208,294 downwards.
GCTTGCAATTCGAATCCATGTATAATGTTGAGAGGTGAGAACAAATGCTAAAAAAGATCAGTTAGATCAACTATGATCTGTCTGAGACACGCATGCACTAGTGAGTTTCAGTCAAGGATAGGAGCAGATTCTGGCTGATGTTGCTTGATGAAACTTGCATTAAGTTGTCTGAACTATAAACCCTTACCTGCACATGTTAAGCATATAAAGCATGTGTGTTTCATGTGTTAAATTCTGTTGAAATATTATCTTCAAAGCCCATTTAAATTTTTTTCTAGCTGTTTAAGTTCAGGTCTTATATTTGGGTAGAAGGCATTTGTAAAAAACTCTTCTTCAAAATATATTGCAGTGGTTTTAGAAGATTCCCCTCATGGGGGTTTCCAAAATTGTCTTTTTGTTTTTAGAGTCCAGCTGTTTCCTTTTAATTGTTTTTGATATGGTAAAACATGGATCTTTTTAGAAATTATATTTACTTCCCTTTTGTTTTTCTTCTCAACCCTGTTTCTATAGGAAGAATCTTAAATCGTTTCTCCAAAGATATTGGCCACTTGGATGATTTGCTTCCACTGACGTTCTTGGACTTTGTGCAGGTAATTCAGTTGCTACTGTCAAAGACTTGTGCACTGCATTCTGCATTTAGATTCCTGTATGCGTTGCTGAAGATCAGCTATTTGTCACAGATGTAGCTGAGTTGAATGAAAGTACTTGTTTGTGGAAGAAAGGTGCGGTTGAAATTTAACGTGTCAGTAAAAAGCTAACATGAGTAATAACTGGCAGGTAGGAGTGGCTATACACGGCTTGCTATTATGTCAAGATTTCAGCTCATAGTAGCTACATGCTTGGTAAATTGCTCCTGATTTGCCTCCAAGCAATCTGGCAAGCTTATTGCTGTTATAAGAAATACGTCCATAGTAAAGAAACAATCAGCTCACATGAAAAGATAGCACAGATTAACCTAATTACATGTCTACTTCCACAAAGAATCAAATGCTTACCACACCATTTTGGATTAAAATAGGTGTGGCTATTTACAAAGAAAAGATTAGTAGTAATAGGGTGAATATAATAACCTTAATAGGAACAAGTGAAATAAGTTGCTGCAGAAAAGAAAGATGGACAAAGCATTGAGATTTTGATGATGATGAAATGATAAAGGATTATATATGACATCAAGGTAATTTTTCTGTTGCAGTTGCTATTAATCTTTCTCGTAAAAAGTTGCAGGAGGATAAATCTGAAAAAAAATGGTCGTACTGTATGAAAATAACGCGAATCACAAAATACAGAGAATTGTGGAGGCTAGATAAAAAAAGACTTAGTGGATTATCTGGATCCACTTAGTAGATCACACCTGTCATGCTGAAGTCAGAAATGTTTCTTAAGGTGCTATTGCTAGCTTTGCTTCATCTCTTAAAGATAACTTATTCAGGATCTAAACCCTGTTTTGACTTATTTAAAAATAAACCAAAGACATTTCAGGTCGAGCAGTTTAATCATGTTGTTCTTCGCGAACTCTTGAAAATAGGAAAAGAAATTATTCTAAGGAGTAAAAACACCTATTAAGACTTTTTGTAGTTTACTGAAGTAGCTGAAACTGAGGTGTATGTTTTGTTTTTCAAATTTTACAGTGCCACTTTAAAGTGTCATTTTGGGGAAGAAAGGAACATGTTGTGTTTTACCCAATTACAGCAATTGAGGGTTTTTTTGTGAGTTAGGGAGTTGCTTACAGTGAACATTAGGATTTTTAATTCATAGCTATTTAATTTAATTTAAATTCTTCTTGAAAGTGCAGTATAGTTTTTCTATAAAAACAGTTCATGTTTTACTGTTTGTACAGATTCCAAGTCTTCTTCAATCTCGTTAACTGTCTTACTAGACAGAATATCTTACTTTATTTCAGCTCTCTCGAGACTATACATAGGTGGTTTTCTTTTTGACTGGAAGTTCAGTTTGTCCTGCAGTCCTTATCCTCTTAGCATGTGGTTTGCATCCACAAAGTGAAACCCATCTCTCCTGCACAGTGTGCTTGTCCTTTGGACCAGAGGGGTTTATATGTGCATTAGTGTGTCTCCTTTGCAGCAGACTGCACTGCCTGTGTTCATACTATGTACTACTTATGGCCAGAGCATCCTCTGGGTCCTGTGATCCTGAGATAAAATGATTAACAATTTTCCTTAGTTCTGTGCATTTGAAATAATGTGAGGGCTGTGTTGCAAGACCACTTGCATGGTGGTTTTATAGCGAGAAACTGAGTGGGTGTTTTGCATGCCCTGGCATGTGGTTTGAAGGCATGTGGGGTTGTCTGAGGATGCAAAATTTGCTGGGAAAATGTTACAGAAGTCTGCAAAAGCAGAGGGAGCCAAAATTGGTGTGATCTTGTCCGTACTTCCTTTTGGGAGCAGACCCTGAAGCAAACTGTCTTGAGAATTGCACTGTCTTACTTTTGATGGAACAAACAAATCTGCTTCAAAGGAAAGGTGAGAAAGTGTCTACCCCGTGTGCATGGCACATGGTACAGAGGAATTATGAATGATCTACCAGCAGGTTGGAAAACCTAGTTATTGACCAGGGTATAGATCCTTTAGGCAGTGTGTGCTTTCCGAAACTGAACTGATCTGGAACAAAAGAGTGAAGGCTGCTTCTCTAGATGTGATTGTTTTCTTCTTTCAAGCTGCTACTGTAAACCACGTTTGGTAAACATTTTCCTTCATCTTGATTAATTTATGTGTTTCTTTTAAATTGGCTATTGAATTATTTGTCAAATTCTGAAGTTTGTTTTTTAAGTGAAAAGTTTTTGCTTTCCAAAAAGAAAGTAGATTTTACAAGTCCAGGATACTATTAAAAAGACACTGTGTTTCAAAGCTCTATTTGGCATCAGAAAAGAAAATTTAGGATCTTACTGTTGATTAATAGTGCACTGCTATCCATAAGAGAAAACCACTTCCTTCTTGGCAAGTTTTCTAAAAGTTACTCTTCTTGATCGGCAGGCTTCTTACTCAGTGGATGCTTTTGAAATTCAAGAGCAAGGATGTATTTATTTCTGACGAAGCACAGATTTTTACAAAGGATAACTGTTATCAATTATGATAGAGATCTTTTGTCACTTGTTTTGTTTGCAGGTGTCTTTTACAACACTTCTTATAATCCCTTCAGGAAGAAATATTTTCTCCTTTCTAAAAACAGTATTAGCTGGATATAAAAGCTCTGATCCCAGCCATTATTGTTGATTCTTTGAGAGACATTTCCCAACATTCATTGTTTAAATGGTTGTCAGGAGGAATCAAGTGAAACTTAATAAACAATGCAGTAACTGGTTCATCTTACTTTGTGTGTAGAAGCTTTTCTTGAGCGGATTTGCATTGAAGAAGTGGTTTTTCAGAGTTATTGCTAGGATCATTGTGAAGCATTCCACCCTTTTACTGTATTGGCAAGTGAGTGTATAATTTCAGCACAAATAAACACAATGTGACTGGACACCCAAAAACTACAGTATGAGCCAGTTTAAATACCGATAAATGGATAATTAAATACAATCTACTAGTTTCAGGAATTTTTGAATTATACTGAATGCAGATTTTTAAGCAATGCTAAAAATTCATAATATTCTTTTTGGAGTACCTCATAAGATTTATAAACTGCACTACAGCCATAATGAGCATCATTAGTCTAGACAGCTATATTGGATGAAAAATAATTCCTTGAACAGAAAGAGTTTAATTTTTTACATCTTGCATTGAGTTAAGGAGAATAAAGACTCTCTTCAAGACAGTGGATAGTCACTGTACACTTGCTTGTTAAAGCAGAAATAAAAGGTGTATGGCAAGCACAAAAATACATCATGAACATTGTGTATTCTTTTGATTATCTGGTTAGATTTTACAAAACTGTTGTTTTGCAATACCTCCCAAAGTAGCAACTCTCACTGCATTTAAAGTTTTCTGCCATCTTTTCATTCGTTGGTTTGAAGTGCACCAAAATAAAACACACCTGTCTTGAGAGACTGAAGGGCAAGAGAAGAAATGCTCACTAGAAGGCAGTAATTTTTTTTCTTATGAATTTTAACAGCATTTGAGACATCTCATGTTAGTGCAGTTGACTGTGTTTTGTGGAAATTACTGCTGTATCCACAAGGTTTATGAATTAAAAATAAGTCTTCTTTTATGAGAACATACTTATGGGAATGTTTGACTACACGGCTGGAACAGAACTCTGTGGGTAGATGTGAAGTAGAAAAATTGAGAAGAAACTGAAGGTAAAGTTAGGCATTTCAGCTAAGATATCTTTAATTGTACATTTAGAGTCCAGTTCAAAGCTCATTAAAGTAAAAACTAAAGTTTAAAATCTGTAGTCGAAGCCTGGATCTTATCTTCTGTAATGAATTCTGGGTGATTATAAGGTTCCATACCAACTCTCCTAAAAAATAAAATAGAAATCAATGCTATGTTTGCTATGACACCTGTTACTTCTACCAAATATGGCATTAAATTTTTTTGGAAAATCAGGTAGTAATTGATGTGTGTTGGTTGATTGAGATAGTCGAAAAGCTGAACAAACTTGTTTGGTGAAGATTGTGGAGTTTTGGCAGGTTTTTTGGTGAGCTCACATATTTTTAATTATTGTTAGCTTCTTTAGCCTCAGTTCTGCATCTCGCTTTCTTTTTCTTAACTGGAGTTCCGTGGTTTTGGCAGCTCTTTTCTGACTAAGTTACATTCTCCTCAGGTAAAGGACAACTTGTGTGAAGGCCATTACAGTGCTTTAAAACTTTCTAAGAGGATTTAAACATCTACTTTATTTAGATATAAATGTCCTGCCTTAACCTCTGTCAGATTATAAGGTTCTGTTGATATGAACTTCACTGGTAGGTGCAGGGTCTGTAGTTTAAAATCATAAACTCACAGAATGCTTTGGGTTGGAAAGGACCTTAAAGACCATCTAGTTCCAAAACCCCCTGCCAGGGGCAGGGACACTTTCCACTACACCAGGTTGCTCAAAGCCCCATCCAGCCTGGCCTTGAACGCTTCCAAGGATGGGGCATTCGCGGCTTCTCTGGGCAATGTTTAGCTCAATGCAGCACTAATAAAACACAGTGCCCTAGATGGGGAAAAGGTCAGCCAAAAAATAGAATAAAATAATTTAATGAGGGGGTATTAGGAATTAAGAATCCAATATATTTAGTAGTGGTTTATGCACATTAGCCCAGATATTCTTAAGTGGCCAGCATTTTGGCTGCTGTATTTTTGAGAGCTCATCGAAGGCTTCTTTTTTAGTAACTGAATCGTATTCTGACTCGAGATAGATCTGCAGAGGCTTAGCATCTTTAAACTCTGGTTTCAGACTATGCCGGATGAGTATCTGAACTGATAACTACTGCTTGGAAATTATGTGTATAAACTGATTGAGTCCATAGGATGGTGAAATACATTTCAGACTTCCTTTTGGTTTTGTAAATTATTCTGGTAAATTTTAAAGGGATGGTTTTCTCTGTAGTTTCTTGCCCTTGTAATTCTTCAGTGATCTTATTAGTTGTTAACAGAGTTGATTTTCTGCTTTAGTTTCTAGTGAATTTGGGTAATTAACGTGATGGCCCCTTCATTTTGATTTCTTACCATACGTTAGATTGAGGGGAGGGGTAAAAAAAAATCATGATCTGTTTTGTTTCTGGAGAACACTGTGAACATGTGAACTATCTGCAGCTGCCCTTGAAAAAGGGCAGTGATTTATTGAGGAAAACTGAATTGCAAAACCTTTTTCCTCCCCAAAATCAACAGCTTGACTGAGTTTAAATAACTGACTTTTCATATCCTTTCATCACACACAAAGACCTAATCCTGAGACTACTTGAGCCACCAATGTAGGCTGTGGCTGAGACCACCACTGAATGTGCCATTCCCTTCTCACTACACACAAAACACATTGACTGCAGCTTTATGAAGTGAAAATACTGAAGAAAAGGAAAATGTGAAGGAGTTGTCCACAGTCATTTCTTTAAAAAAAAAAAAAAGAAAGGGGGGAAAAAAAGCTGCTGCATCTGGATATTAGGAACAAAAAGTGCCTCAGACTGGAATAATAGCTTGGGTCACTTGCTTTCGTATGTGCACAAGAGTGGAACTGCCGTTCCTTGTTTCAGTACCACTGACCCTTGCATTTTATTGTGTGAGGATGTCAGGGAAAGTGTGTAGAAGGAATTCCAGGATCTTTTAGTTTCACAATGACGTTGTTATTTTGTGCTTTCTGTGAGAGGTTGGATTCCTGAAGAGTTTGTTGCATTGTTTTTTCCAGTTTAGCTGAGTTTAGTCTGTATGCGTGTGTGAGTTTTAAGAGGTATTTTTATTCATTAAAGAATAATTCTTTCCGTGTGTTTGCATGTGTGTATTCAAAATATGATCATAAGTATGTTGTAAGAAAATAACCGGTAGTGGGATCTGTGTTAAATGTCAATATACGCTGTTGAGCCTGGTACATAGAGCAGACCTGTGGCTTGGATACCTTGGATACTTTTTGGTTTCCCTTCTGCTGAATCATGGTAGTTTTGCTGTGCTGAGGTTTAAATGAAAAATAAATAAATTAAAGAGACACAAGACAGTTGCCTGGTAACACTTGACTACTGAAACCTTACAGGACTTTTTCTTGCTATACTTTCCCAAGACACGTATTACAATGCATCTGGCTAGTGCATAGTGAAAGACCACTTAAAAGCTAAAGAAAAATTATGGGGGTTTATATTTTTTCATTGGTAACTTTTGAGCTCTAATTTCAGAAAAGTAAAATGATCATTGCAATAAAATCCTGACTTTTGCTGTGGTCGTGTGGTATTTGCATGTGCTTTCACTTTTGGTTTTTTTTAAAAATAAACTCCCTGTGTTGTTAAAAACAAATAAGCAAACAAATAAAAGGGGTAGGAGGTAGTGGAGGAAGAGGAGGCTTGGGTTGCATTTGTGTCTCCAAGACCAACATGCAGAAGCTGTGAGTTTAGCACAGACACTTGTCTAAATAATGCAGTTTTTTATTGACCTTTTCTGCCTCTATCCTTGAATGTCTTGATTGTTAAATCTCAGTAGCCAATTAGTCTTGTTGATGGTGACCAGCAGTGGGAGATAATCTATGCCACAGCTGTTGCTGCTCTTTATTTTGTACCTGTCATCACATTCCTTTGAATGGATGAGTATCTTGCATCATACTGACTGCATATTTACTCAGATTGGTGGTGTGTGTACAGGATAAAGTGTGTAAAGTCTGAGGTCACTGCTAATGGGTAGATTCCTGTTTATATATGGACTTTGGTTTTCCAGGGAAGGCTAAGTGTCTGTTCTCACTACAGTGGTTATCTGTACCCAGCCTAAGCCTTTCCCTCACCCCTTTCCATTTTTTTTTTTCTATTTATGTTCATTTGTAGAATTTTTATAAGAATAGGTATGCATGCCGTCCTCTACACATGATTATCAAGGCAGCAGAGATCACTACTGTAACAAAACTAATTTATGTAGGAACATAACGTGACTGCTTTAATATTTTAGGGTGTTTATTTACTTGGTATTAATAAAATTTGAAGATGCAACCCTTTATCTAAAATGGGAAAGGAGGTAAAATAATACTGAAAATGTGGTGTCATTACCGTCTTGTCATCTTGCCTCCTTTACTGCTTTTCTTGTTTTTCTTTACTCATTTCCTTTTCGTTTTTGCACTTCTCCATTTATGTGGTAAAAGTAGATCATAGTTTTGTACTGGGCTCCTTTCATCTTCTCACTGAAATGTGGATTACAGGTGGTTTAAATGTAGTGCTCTGAAAAATAAAGCTAGTTTTCAATTAGTGGAATTCTGCCTTCTCTTTTTCTTTTTCTAGAGCATATGAGCATTGCGAGGTGCAGTCTTTATCTTAATTTCTCTAACATTTGAGCAAATTGAGGTTCAATGGTAGTTGTTCTTGCAGTATTTTGATAGTTGGAACCTATAAATACAGTCAGGTTTAAATCATCTCTTCTACAAATGGGCTTATCAGATTACTTTCAATATCTTTTCAGATAATAGAAAGCAGGATAGTTGTATGGAAGTCCAGTGATGTGCCCCCTCTTCTGTGTGGTTTGGAAATTTCCCCTCTTTGGTTAAGGTGGAATTTGTAAAAGTTCCAGAAAGAGATTCTATTCGTTTGGGGCTGTTCATATCTGTTGGAAGGTATTTTCGTGTTTGCTTATTTTAGTGTGAAAGAGGGCAAAGAAATACTCTGCAAGTGTATTTATGCATGTAAGTGAGCTTATATTCTGTGGTTTTCTTCTTTTCTTGTTGGTCTTTCTTTGTGTATATACTATTGTTGTTTTTAGTGCCGGAGTGGGAATTTTTATTACCACTGTTTATAGGTATTTCCCTGACTTTTTAAGCATTATTGCAACCTATCATATCTGTGTCTCAAACTGGTTTTAAAATTAGTTTTAAGACTTCTGAAAATCATTAACATTTTTTACACTTCACAGTAGCTAGAAATATTTTAATTCTGCTGTCAGTCACAGAGTGTAACAATCCTGTTCCAAATGGTGATAAGTACAAATCTTCTAGATTGCCTTAAACTACTGATATACTATGGATAGGACAATGTCTGCTTACAAACAAATTAGGATTTCACTGTTCGGCAAAAGGATTGGAGATTTCACTTTTGATTCAAGAAGGGAGGAGAAGCTTGAAGGTAATTTGAATTACTAAGCCATGTAGCTGACATGTATGTGTGTCTTAAATCATTATGCATGTTTATGCTCAGAACAAACATGTGGGACAAGGAATTATCTTTAGCAAAAATAGACTGCATCTCACAGAAATGTGCTGCCAGGGTTATGTGTGCATCTGCACAACATAAGAACTTTTTTCTTGCTGAAGCTGGTATTGTGGCTACTTGGTGAACTCGGCAGCTGATTTGAAAATTCCAGACGAGTTTGTTTGTCAAAAGGTAGAGGAGACTGCAGTGTGGGCAGTTCTGTACGACAAAAGATGAGAGATCAGATGGTAACTGAATGTCATATGTCTTTTTGTTACATCTTTGTATTACATGACAGGAATTTTTGTATTGTTTAAAAAAAAATAGATTCATTTGGATTGTACTCCTGAAATACAAAAATCTGTGTGTTTAGAAAGGCTCTTTCAGGGGCCTAATAATATCTGTTCCTGCACTGCGGAAGAGTAGGATGCTGCGCGATTTCATTTTCTTCCACAATCACATCCGTGATTCTCTTTCTTAATCGTTTTTGAAATCAGTCTAATGTTTAAATAAGCAGAGCTCTCTTGCTATGGAAGTCACTCATATGCTGAAATAAAGGGTTTAGACCTTCTTATAAAACTGCTGGGTTTGGTACTTGATTCAGTTGTCCACCCTTCTGTCAAATACAACATAACACTTAGAAAAAAAATTTCTCTAACATTTGAGCAAATTGAGGTTCAATGGTAGTAAATACAGTCAGGTTTAAATCATCTCTTCTACAAATGGGTTTATCAGATTACTTTCAGTATCTTTTCAGATAATAGAAAGCAGGATAGTTGTATGGAAGTCCAGTGATGTGCCCCCTCTTCTGTGTGGTTTGGAAATTTCCCCTCTTCTGTTAAGGTTAAGGTTTTCAATATTCTCACTAGATAGTCTGGATTTTGGGATTAGAGCTGGTATCAGTTACTTACTTCAATAAGCATGCCTTTATTGATGGTTTGTGCTAAATACAGCTTCTGAAAAGTCTTCCTGATGGTTTGCTGCATATTGGTAACACATAAAGAATGAGCACACACAACAGTAAATAATAATTTCTCTTTACTCACTGAGTTCTGGACATGCAGAGACCAGCTGAACTGGGTGAAACCTGCTGGTGGTAGAGTGAGGCTGATGCCGGTTAGTTTAAATATGCTAAAAGCATCAGACCACTATTACGCTTTTTGGAGCTGAGTGATTACTAGACACCATGTAGTACTGAAAATTAGGAGTCAGGAGTTTATTTTGAATAGGAAAGTAGTATTTTACAGCCCTATTGAAGTGGCAAAGCTGAGGAAGTTAACGGAAAAAACATCAGGGACAGGTTAAAAAGGCATTTTTTTGCATATCTGCTGTGAAAGAGTGTGGCCAGAAGGAAACAGAAGGTAGTTTTATTTCTCAGGATAGCTGATGCTGTAGTCTTTAATATTTTTCATAGTTTTCATTTAACTGGTGCAGAGAGGCTGTTGTGGTGTTTACAGAAATATGAGTAGTTTTTTATTCCACCTAAAAATAAATACATGAATAGTGTATTTTTAAATAGCAAGAGCAATAAAATGCTTAAAAGCCTGTAGTTGCTGTAAGGCTGAAGAGCTGTGTTACTGAGGAACTGGTACTCTCTTTAACAGAAGAGCCCACAGTTTGAGTGTTGCACAAAGCTTTTAAAGTTGTTGAAAGACCCAGACTTGACTTCTGGTGAAAGTTAGACTTGGCTGAGCAGAAAAGGTCATGCAGTTGAAAATGAGGTATTCTTGAGGAGGGTGCACAGCTGCTCTGGCATTATGGCCCTGAGGGACAAGAGACTTGAGGTGGGAAAGTACAGGGCTCAAAGACAGAGTTTGCAAAACTGTGATACCTGGGGCAGCAGCATTTGTGGTAAGCATAATTTTGTTAAACGTTTTAAAGGAGTGCAGAAAAAAATGTGCACAGCGTGGGTGAAAAGGTGATAACATCATCATTAGCTCAGAGGAATTCCTCACAGGAAGAGTGGACAGTATTTCAGCAAGTAAATTAAGAGACTAGACCATAAGAACATGAACTAATGCCAGCAGTGGTCTGTCTAGCTCAATGGTTTTTCTCCAGCAGTGGCAATAAGGGATGCTATTTATGGAAGGCATGAGCTACTTTATGTGATCCTTTCCCTGTTCAGTACCACAAGACTCACAGTTTTCTACTGGGGGTATCAGAAGGCCTAACTTTTCCCAGTCCTTGTACTATCCAATTTTTACATAGGTTTTTTTTTGGCCTTTAAGATCTGCCTCCTGCATACTAATAGCCTGAAAACAGTGAGATATTTGTTGATTTTTTTTTTTTGTTCTTATTCTATGTATATGTTCTCCATAATTATCACTGAAATAAAATCTGCTTTCAAAAGGGGATAAAACTGAAACAAATATCAGTGAATCAGCCTCTACTAGTAAAGTGCTAAACATTTGAACAAAGAACAGAGTGGGAAATACACCATTTGTAGCAGTACTAAGGAGAAAAATAACCCATTGTTGAATCAAATGTTTTGATTTCATAATGCTCTGTGCTCACTGGGGCTGTCCTGGGCTTATGGGGAAACATTATGGAAATGACTTCTAAGAGGTAGGAGTGGACCAGAAACTGTTAAGCCATTATTTATTTTCCTTTAAAAATATCAGTTATTTGACAGTAAGGACTGATAGAGGAGATACAAAAATGCATTCTTCTGGGAGTCTTGAAGCAAGTGCAACAGCCAACAAAGCAACCAACATTTGGCAATGGTGGTGGATATTGGAGGCACAACTCCTCTAAATTAATATGATGGAAAAGGGATGCTTTCTGCTACATGAGGAGTAACTCTGGGAATGTTGGGTGATGCCAGACATTTTTCTGTAGTGTTTCAGGCAGGTTCTGGCAAGAGCTGTCAAGAAAGCAAAGTGTATGTGTGTGCATGTTCTACACTCGCTGATTAATGCTGTTTCCTCAAGCTACCTTGTGCTCGGCATCTGAGGTGTTCCACAAGAAAATAAACCATATTTTTCATGGTACAAAGACCACTGTAGTTTATGTGAATAGTTCTTGGGTGTGCACCTTTTTTTTCCTTGGGAAAAGAACAGTGTAAGAATATAGCAGGCACTATTCACAGGAGAAGTGATAAACAGTACTGCTGAACAGCAAAACATATTAGGTCTTTATATTATTCATACAGGGAGATAACAGTAAAGTTATAATTAACTGTCTGTAACTTCAGGAAGAACTTTCACTTTTCTATAAATCCTCATTGCAAAGTTGTAACTTGCAGCCCAGATCACTGAGAACACTTCTGTGCAGATGTGCTTAGGGGGCACAAGGTGCAATAAACAAGGAGCACTTCAGAAAATCAAAGATATTACTCAAGATTTTACTGCTTATAAATACAAAAATATATTGTCCACAGCAATTTACAAGAATGGCTGTTGGCACTGTCATTTTGTGTATGACAGCATTGGTTTCCATGTACAGTGGATATGAACAGGAGCTGCATGCCTAAGCAGAGGCTGTACCTTTGGCTCTGATAAAAGCTTGTTTTTCCATGGAAAACCTGTATTAGCTGGAAGTAGCTTACTACCGTGGCTGAAGAGCCCTGGCAACAAACTTGTTACATGAGTAAAGATAGTTTATTATTAGAAGGAAGATAACCTTTAAATGTTGTAGGAATATAGCGTGGAGTTTTAAAAGATGATTATTTTAAGTGTCTGTCAGAATCACCAAGTCCAGAGGTTGGTTATGTGACTGTTTCCAAAGCATCATATCTGGAAGTCTCAGACAGCATATGGACTGTGATTTTTGGAAACTGCTATTACGCTCATATTCTACATGAGGCAGTTCAGCCTCCTGGCCCAGGGTGCCCAGAGAGCCTATTTCTATCCCTTCTTGTAGGGTAAGAGATTACTGATGATAGGATGCTGTTTGAATATGAGAGTGGTGGCAGTGCCAACGTATTAAAGGAAACACCCTTTTTATTGTAAGGTCACTTGCTAAAGAACAATTGCACACAGTTTGCCGTGACCTCAAACAAATATTAAGGCTTCTCACTTTATGACAGAATGCATGCCAAGTCAAATGAATGAGCATGTTGGTGGCACAGAAAACATTTTGCCCTGAGGAGCTCAGTATATGCTTGTTCACTTGGAAAAACAGCGATCTAGAAGGACTGTCTTGTAGAGACGAGAACAAATAGGAGGTGCTAGCATTAGCGATGTGATTGGAAATCTTGAATACATTTCTGTGGTGTATCTGGCAGATGTATTCAGCCCATTTCCAGTGACATATTGATTTAGTTAGGTAACCTCTTGTCAACTAATTGCAAATAGCAGGTTTCAGGGGAGAAGAGAGCATCTTGCAGAAGATAAGATGAACTTGCTATTTTTGAAGCTTTTAGAGCTGGCAGTATTTAGTTCTTACTTTCTTCTTTCAGTTTATCTGAAATTAGAATTTCATTTCTTCTCCATCTGTGCCTTTTTTTCCCCTTTCAGTGCACTGGTTGTCTTGGTCTTTAAATTCCAAATTTTCTCATGGATGCACATTTTCCTAAAGCTGAATTAACACTGATTGAGAGCTGTCATTCCTGTCAAAGATTGCTATCCCTGGTTGCTTCAGAAAAGGACACTGTCTGAGATGCCTCTTAAATATTGTATGTCCCACATGTTCTCCTGTACCCATAAATCTTCATTGCATTTTTGCTGAAGACAAATGTGTTCCTGACAGTTTGATGCAAGCAATAGTATAAACAACCGTATCTACTTACTTTTAACCAGTTCCAAAAGAAAGCCTGTAAATTTTATTTTAAAAGTAGTTTGAAGACAAGACTACTCACCTCAACTCAGCTACTTTAAGTGAGTAAAATGAAGTAGAATTGTTTCGGTGCTAGTTTCTCTTTGGGTATTTCCTGTGGCTTTTTGTAATAAAGGGGAGAAAGTGCAGAAAATCTACACTTGGTTCTGGGTGGAGCTGGTCTGAGTAAAGTGTTTATCACTCTGATCTTCTCATTGCAATATCATCTTCCCAGGGAAACTTGTCTTCTGGTGTCCCAGTGTAACCAGCCACCTCTGCAGTTGTTCTTTACCAGAGCTGCAGGTCTGTCAATCCAAATAGTCTGGTTTGGAAAAAAAAGGCATTCAAAGATAAAGAAAATGTCAGAACTGGATTAGGGATTGATTGTGCATGCAGTTATTTGGCAGAGTCAACAAGGAAATAATTTCAGTCAGGGGTAGGGGAGAAGGAGGAGGAAGGGTGATGCCAAGCAAGTATGAACAGAGTGGGGTTTTGTAGTTTCTTGACCTGGCTTTACTTCAGACAGCACAGCCTGACTGAGAGTGCCCTAAGTTAATGCAGTGAAGGTTCACATTGAAATCGAGGCCATGTGCCTTTGCTATTATTAAATTAGTATGGCTTTGTGGCAGTTCCATGGGCTAATATAATCCTTGGGAGTGTATATTGGGGTCCAGGGAGTAGCATTTAGGAATTGGGGCTGCGTAGGTGTATTTGGCTTCTGCTTAAGTATCGGTGAAACCGGTCCTGGAACGCTGAAGTTCTTGCATGGGATTTGACTGTAGATTCGGTCATCAAAATTTAGGCTGGATGGGCTTTAGATGCTTACTTTTGCTGTAGTCAGAGGGCATCAGGTAAATACAGTTAGTGGATTGTAGAGAAATATTCAACCACAGGGTCATTAGGTATACACTTAAAGGTTAGATGAAGTTACCATCCTTGGACATGTTTAAAAGATGCGTAGATGTGGTGCTTAAGGACATGATCTAGTGGTGGACCTGGCTGTATTAAGGGTTGGGCTCTATGATCTTAGAGGTCTTTTCCAATCTAAACAATTTAACTATTCTATTCATCACTTTTTAAACTTCTAAACTAGGACAGGAGTTTCACTGTGTAGGCCACATCTAGACTCCCACAATCAGGTTTCCAAGTCTCAAATCCCATCCCTTGGGCTCCTCTTATTGATTAGAGATCCTACCAGGTCAGCAACTGCAAGTCCAGAATAGTGTGGTTCCTATGTTAGTAGGTACTGTACCCTCTTTTTCTGTTCTGTGGTTGTGGTACAGAAATACCTGTTATTCCTAGATCAAGACCTGTTTGAGATAAAAACTCCAGGATATCACTCTCAGCACCGGTAAGGATTATGGATATGTAGGTCATCAGATGATGAAGAGAAGGCACGTTTCACAAGTGAACATGCTGATCAGAGCATTCGTTTTCCCAGAGGGTTGTAGTTGGGTATGCCTGCTGCATTTAAAGAGGAGATTTTTAAGGAAAAAAAGCACCCCAGTGAATGGAATGACTGACCGAATCGTGAGGGAAATCTCTCAGGACTCTTGTTAGCGAGAGGCTAACTCCAAAAGAAACGTGTTTTTCTGTACTCTAGGGATAGGCTGTGTGCAGGCTGTGTGTGGGAGATTCATCTTTCTTGAGGGAAACAGAAGCAAGTTTGAAGGTGGACATCGGAAGCGATGGTCTTCCCCTGAAACTATCCAGGTCTTTTTCTTCTTGGTAGCCAGTGCATCTGTTGTCTTTTGTGCAGGTGGCCCTGTTTCAAATACTGTGCAGATAGCTGTAAAATGTAATTCATCAGCTCCTGTGTTTTTGTTTTGGTTGCTTTTCTTCGTTTTTTTTTGTTTGACTGTTATTTTCTACACAGTCATTGCATTTTGAATGCTAAAATTAGGAAATACAGTAAAAGATGCTGGGTTTGCAGGCCGTATTTCTTTTAGGTAGGGAAATCTTAGACTTTTGATGCAACTTTCCATTGTAAGCTGGTTCTGCCATGAGAAATCCAGATACCCAGTCCCGAGCATTTCTTGCTGTTTGTCTCCAGAGAGGAGAGACACCAGACCACTCATGTTATCATTATTGTCAGCCTGCTGATTATCTTGGGTCCTGCAGCTTGCACACAGTGAATTCTGGTAGAAGTTGGGGCAGTCTCCAGCTGCAAGGGTTGGTTGTCTCTTGTGAAATTCAGGAGCTAGAACCTTTGCCTTACCTCATGCAGTGACTACATGATTACAGTCTGCAAATGGTTGTGTCTGGCTTTCAGACTGCTTCATTAAGAGTTAATTTATATGCAAGTTTGGTTTTCAAAAAAAACAACACACATGACTGATCCACCCTATCATAAATTTTTATAATGATAAGGTGGTGCAGGCTCATCTAAAATTCCTTCCAAAGGCGGTGTCAGATTTTTACTTTAGTCATCCTAACCATCTTTTCCTTCCCTGTATTTCTGCCATAGCAAGGCTTTGTTTACATGAGCTGGATCTTAATAGTTTTACTCCCACTCCCACCCCCACCGGCACTTTGCAACATATTGTAGATTATCATCACTAAAACTTCAGTTTGGCTTCTTTATCTTTTACTAAGAAGCATTTGTTTTCCTCAGAATTTTTTTCCTTGAAGGAGCTCTCCTCAACATTTGACTTCAGATTTGTGGCTGATGTTATGAGGAGACTGTGTACTTCAGAAACAGCTTTTTTGTGGCTGTCTAGGCAGTGACGGAGGGAGAAGGCAGCAGGTGTATAAAGAGATTCAGGTGTGAGTTTGGAGCAGGAAGGAAGGAACGGACTTCAGTCTCTGCTGATAAGGATGGAGGTGAGGGAACTTTCAGCCAGCATGTCATTTATGCCAAGCTGGCAGGCTTGGCAGAGATAATGAGCATTACTGAGGAAAGTGGAGATCTAGACAGGAGAAAATTTGTAGGTCAGGAATCTTTATTTGCTTTCTCCTCACCCTACTGATGCCATGATGATTTTTTTCTTTTTTATATACCCCTTTTTATATACTCTTTTATATAGCTTTTATGTATTCTTAAGTGCTTTTTAGCCCACATACTTCTAATTGTTCAGGTTTGATAACTAGCATAGACCCAATATTCCATTAAGCCGGGAGACCAAACATTTTAGAAGGCCCAGACACCAAGGTCTTCTCTGGAACACATTTTGTAAACTAAGATAGGCCTGTCCAGGCAGGGGAAGGTTCCTTGGGGAGGGGGGTTCACTCAGCCTCTCATTGGGGAATCTTTGATAGATACGCTAAATGGTAAGGCCTATAATGTTATACCCGAACTATTGGGTGTGCATTTTTGGATGTGCATTCCAGCGTGCTCCACCTGGATGGAGTGCACCAAGGATCTTTAAAATAAACACCAAGGTAAAACCCCTTTTTCACTTCTAACCGTGTTTGGTTCTTGATTTTAAGACCAAAGATAGGCATCACTATGATGACAAGGAAATATGTTTACAGGGTTCTAAAGAATGCCAGGGATGTAGAAGTTAGAGAGGGGCTGATGGCAGTGCTGGTGAGGAGCCAGGGTGCTTTGTTTTGCTTTGTGCTGACATAGCCATGTGCATAATTGATCCACGTGGAACACCGTGCACTCTCATTGCCACCTTACCTCCTCCTGACGAAATCTAGGTTAAATGTTTGCCATCTACTGTGTGTATCTAGAAGGTCAAACAACATGATGCCGTCAACACCTTAACCCACAGATGAGCGGTGTAGTGGTAATGCAACTTCCTCTAGAGCTCTTTTCCCATGCCTACCTTACAGCAATTTTCCTTAATAGAGTTATGAGACCCTAAAATGTGCTTTCAGGGTCTATGAGATGTGGGGCTATTACACTGATAAATCTTCTTTCATGAGCTGAGACACTAAGGCTAGAGCTGACTCATGCAGTCTAAGGTGTGTGGGTTTGCTCGTTGGTCAGGTCAAATTAGGGTGAAGTCACAGAAGCCTGAAGAAAAAAAAAAACAAATTTAGGGGTAAAGGTTGTGCTTGGTTTTGGCCTTAGTGGGCTACCAGAAGTGCAACAGGAAATGCAATGTTTCATAGACACTTCCACTGAAAGCGTTTGAAAACCCAGGTCGCTTTCTGGTATCTACCATAGCTGATGCGTTGCTTATGTGTGCACTGAGTTGGAAAATTCAAAGGGTGGAAGCATTTTTGCTGCAAGACATGCATTTCTGGCACCCAGTGGTCCCTAATGCATTTTTGGAATTTAAAAATCAGGCAGCCACAGAATTTAGCTGCAATCCACTTCTGTGTTGTATGTGATGATGAAGAAGGGGGCTCCTCTACAGTCCATGAAATGAAAAATTTTTAGAAAATACTATCATTTCTAATGAATTTGTTAATGAGAATAATACAGGAATTTCGTCTTGATCTAGGATTTCAGTTGTCTGGTTTTTGTACAGTATGGGTTTATTTTTGTATGGGTTGGGGCTTTTCCCCCCCTTTTTACGGAGCAAATGGGCACACCCTATTTACAGTATACCAGGACTCCTGCCATACACTCATTCATGCACAGCTGGATTCTGAAAGAAGTTTGTGTGCAGATGATGGTTTTGACCGCGCATTCAAACTGAAAGTTTGATGAAAGATGTGAAGGGGTCTGAAGGAAATGGAGGATTTAATTCAAAAAGTTGGGCCAAGATCCTCTGTCTAAAGCAACAGTTTTCCTCATTATATCTAGTTTTCTAAGAGTGAAGTCAGGTTTACTTCAGCTGTTACATTAAACTCTAGTAAACCTGATAAAACCAGCCTTTTATGACACTTCTTCCACTGTGTCACATTTTCTTCTTATTTGTAGCTTTTCACAGTGCAATCCTCTGAGAAGAGAAAGCCCACTTTCTCCTGTCCTGGGTTTTCTTTCTAAATGGGGCAATGTTGTGTTTAGGAAAACGTTACAAGCCTGTGTTGCAAGTCTCTCTTCCAACAGCCAAGTCTTACAACTCAGGTTGAAAGCCAGTTTTTCACCAGTTTCTTTTTAGCAGGAGTGAAAAAACATATCCTTGATTCACCAAATAACTAGGTCCATTAAAGATTAGTTGTCTATTACATTGATCATCTATTACTTTGTTACAGCAGTCACAAAATAGTCTACAGAGAAAGGCACTAATGTTCAGTTAACCAGCTTTGTAAAGACATTTCTTAAAGAACAAATAATGTGGAAGAAAAACATAAACTGCAAAAATAGTCAATTTAGGTGTTACTGTAAATTTTCCAAGTTGCTTAAAAATAGATGTTGCTCATATGTTATACAATGCATCTGCTCTTAAATGTGGTAGTTATGTTTAAATATTTAAGTGTTTCAATAGTGTTAAATAGTTTTATATTTGTTCTAAATTAAATTCTTCTGGCGAAGAGTTTTTTATTTTGTTTCTATTGTGCTCCAGACTCTCCTACAGATTTTTGGTGTGGTGGCTGTGGCTGTGGCAGTGATTCCTTGGATACTCATCCCCTTAATTCCACTATTTATTCTTTTCATTTTTCTTCGACGATATTTCTTAGACACTTCAAGAGATATTAAACGTCTAGAATCCACAAGTATGTAGTTTGGCGGGACTAAATGTTAGTTTGAACCCTACTTATTATTATGTGAAATGCTAGTATTTTATAGACAGTCCGTCAAAGATTTTTTTTCTTTTGCTATCCAAATAACTTCCTTATTGCCTTGGTTCTCAACTAGTGAATTGTATGCTTAACTCCTGTTTTGCATAATGATAAACCTAGAGTATGTCAGTTTAATTATCTGTAAATAAAGCTAGTTAAGAACATGCTAACCTGCTGGTCTTTAAAGGACCTTGCATGCATATACTAATGGTATTTCTGACCTTATCTGACTCTTGTGCCTGACTTTAGCTTGACTATGATATGGAATATTAAGCATTATGAATAACAAACATGGGTGCCTAATGTCATTAATAAAGCTCAAAGAATTTCTTCAGTGACAGCTATTGTTAAAAATGTAAGACATTTTTGTATGAATTAATCTGCCTGGCTGACTGTTTCTAATTGAGTAAGAGGACATTAGTTAAAGATATTGCATATTTATTCTAGAAGGATGCAATACAGTAGTTTGTATGGTTAAATATAAAGTAGTAGAATTAAAGATTAGTGTGGTACAGAAAGAATTAAGTGTTGTCCTTCAGCTATTGTTAAGTTAACTCTCATTTCCCTTTGTAGCTCGAAGTCCAGTCTTCTCCCACTTGTCGTCATCCCTCCAGGGGCTTTGGACAATTCGGGCTTTGAAAGCAGAGGAAAGATTTCAAAAATTATTTGATGCACACCAAGACCTCCACTCAGGTTTGTGATGAATTGATGTGAAAAATCAAATACTTTGCTCTGTAGGAGGGAAATATCTTATGCCCTCAGCGACATGTATATAATGTGCATTAAAATCAGTAGGAGCTGTGCATTTGTCTCTTTAGGGTAAAATTTCTGTATTAGAACAAAAACATTATCTGTCTAGATTTAGAGAGTTTACTTTGGGCTGTAATATAATTTAGAATATCCATGCATATGTTTTTACAATGTATAAGATAAACATTTGGAAGTATGCCTGATAAGAATACTTAAGAATAATTTTGAACATTTTCCTGGATTCCATCTTTAAGAAGAGGAAAGGTTGGGAGGAGGGGGGCGGCAGAGAAAGATGTGAAGGAAACATGCTGTATTATGAAGCATTTGATACTAAGTAGTGTGCTAGGAATAGGCAGATACTTCTAATATAAATAATCTTGAAGAAGCTTCATAAATCTAACTTATTTTTTACTTTGAGCAGCTTTCAGGGCTTAAATCTAACACATGGAATTGACATCATTGGAAGGTGTAAAATATTGGTATTCTGTAAGAATAAGTAATACAATTCAGGTTTGCACTGTGAATCTTTAACTTCTGTTATTTAAATGTTCTCTATTACAATGTTTTTCAAGATACAGCAGAATGCAAGTTTTCAGTTCTGTGTTTGTTAGGTAAGATTGTGAACTTCCTCTGTGGTAAGACATACAAGTATATTTGATGGCTGTTTTGTAATTTATAGATTTACAAGGTTTCAGACCAGACCAGTTGATCCTTTCTGAAGTACAATTCATCACAGGTTGTAGCATCGTGCACACTGACCGTGTTGAGCCCGGTGACTTGAGACTGGTGTATATCTTGCAGGGAGGCACCTCTAGCTTTGAATTTCCCATTTCTTAGTATTTTAGAGTTGCTAGTTACCTGAACAAATCAATGTTACATAGCTGATAGTGAGGGAGGACAAAGTTGTGTTTTAGCTTTATATTAAAAGACATCTTTAGTCAATAAACTATGTATAGAAGTTTCACTATGCAAAGAGGACTGTGACATGTAAAAGAAATTTTTTTTTCTGTATTTTAAAGTCAGATCCAGGGAACATAAAAACACTTTATTTTTCAGTCAGTTTTGTGCATCTCCCTAACAAAACTGTCAATAATACCCCTCCTGGGCAGATCAGGAACCTGTTTTTGAGGTCAAGCTTCAGTGCTTATAGTCACACTCTTCTGCATACCTACACACTTCATCTTGGTATCATTCCCACCAGAGTCTTTGGGGTACACCACTTGGCTTTGAGTGTCTGTGGGTTTTGGTCCTCATAGGGAATATGTGCCTGGACGGCAAAGGAGGCCAACACCATCTGGGCTGTATTAACGGGAACATAGCCAGGGGAAGGAGGGAAGTGATTATCCCTCTCAGCACTTGTTAGCCCACACTGGGAGTACTGCATCCAGTTTTGGACCCTCAGATCTGGGAAACATTCTAAAAAATTGGAGTGAGCTCCATGGAGGAGCCCATAAGATAGGGTATCAACAGGAGAGGTTTCCGTGTTACTGGGGGAGGTTACTTGGCTTTTTTGGCTCACAGAAGAGGCAGTGTACAGAGGATTTAGTAGCTGCCTTCCAGTATATGCAAGGATGTTGCCATAAATACAGGCTCCTCACCACGGTACATAGTGGTAGGAGCAACCACAAGAGAGGTTTAATCTGACTTAAAGGAAAATCTCTTTCACTGTGAGCGCAGTCAAGCAGAGGCAAAGATTGCCCAGAGATGCATGTTTCATCTGTTTTGATTTTCAAGACTCAAACTGCATAAAGCAACATGGTCTGAACCTCCAAGCTGACTGTGCTTGAGGCTGAACTAGAGTTTTCCTGAAGTTGTTTTCACCCTGGATAGTTGTTTGATAGTAAATGTGAGCAAGCAGTAGCTGATGTAAGAGAGTACCTTTCATACCAACTTTCATATGAAATTGGAGTCCTGGATTTTTAAGTCTCCTAAAGAGTTTTAAATTCTTTCCTGCATTGCAGGAGGCCCTCCCAACCAGCATTGGTTTTGTTTAGCACTTTTGGCTGGAGTAGTATCTTCCTCTTTATTTAGGCCTGAGCCTAGGACTCAGGACACTTGCTTTGAACCCCTTTGAGGGATGCCGATGAATGGAGTATTAAATAAATTTTAGATAAAAAACATCTAAAAGGCATGCTGAGATTTGACCAAACCCAAGTTTCCTTCCTGCCAGTGCCCATCTCTATAAACAAGCCCATAAGTCATTAGGCCATGATGAGTCTTCATTAGTTCCTGTGACTGTCAGGTTCCTTCCTTTATGCACAGTGACCCCTGTTACTTAGGGAGGTTGCAAAATGACCCATCTCAAACTGGCAGTTTAACGCACCTCCCTGGCCAATTAAGATCAATGGAGCAAAAGCTCGGAGATGGAAAATCTACTTTCTGTCCCACTTTCTGGTCTTACAAGTACACTGTTGCACCAAAAATTAGCTTTAACGTCACCAGGAAGCTGCAACAGATTGTTTCTAGGGCCACTTGGTTTCTGGATTTCAGAGAGGTAACTAAAGGTAACTAAATTATCATGGTGAATTCAATGTCTGGAGCAAGGTTTCTGAATTGGTGCAGCACTCCGTATGTTGTTCCATGTGTGCAGGTGTATGACTGTATCAAATATCTCGTTTAATGTTACTGTTAATGCTGAACGTGTGGTCAGCCATATGTAGGTAGGGTTGATGTAAATGGTACTAAGAAGTTACCAGCTCTGTACCTTACCTGGATGCCTCTTGTCATCCTCAATCTTACCCTCTGCTGCCCTCCAGAAGTTACGTGGAGGCTTCTGTTAGCTGAATTGATTTATTTGATCACTCCATAATCTGGCTATTGAAGATAATCAGGCTTAAAACCAGACTTACCTCCTCTCTATCTTACAAAAGGGAGAATTTTTTTAGTCTGAATTTTTCCCAGCACTGGGCTAAGGAGCACTGAAGAGTTGAAACTGCACCGATCTTAAGCAGGGAGTAACAGCAAGCAAAGCAGAAGGGGTTGGAATGGTAACCTTCTACTGTGACTTGGTAGCAGCTGGAACAGTTCCTCTGACTGCAGCCTAAGCAATAAATAATGCCATGCTTTGTTATGGTTCTGGTTTTGGCCCTGAATTCAAACACTTTGCCTTCTGCTTTGCAGTGTCCTTTCCTGCTCTTTCTTAGATCTTGTACTGTAGCATATCTATCTGGAATGGAACTTAGCACCAAATTGTCAACACCTGAATGTGAGTGCAGAGTGGAGATGTCCACCTGTGAGCTTCCCCAAAAGTAAATATGTGCATCTAATCATCTGAATAGCTCTGTATAGCTGCACTGGCTGTATTGAGTAGCTCCTATAGGAGCTTAACCAGTTGCAGCTGCCTCTAAAGACTTGGCTCTGACAGCTGTGTTGTGATATATTCTAGCTAAAAGCCTGTAGACTCTACTCCAGCTACAGTAAATGCAGTTTTACTTTTGCTTTTTGTATAAGACTCTTGAGTCCACTAGAGAAGAGGTTCTGTTTTAAACAAATGGACCAAGCCCTTCAAGCCCTGACTGTTTTTCTTTCTCTTCCTGTTACTGTATGTTATACTAGCTGTGGTTGCTATTGTGGTTGCTATTGGTGTGAAAACTAAATCAGACAGTTTCAGGAAAACTGGTCAACATCCTGATCGTCATTGCTCCATGGAGACATGCACTTGAAGATGGCAATGCTGGGTTTTTTTGACAACTTGTATTATTAACATGAGTTAATTTAGTAGTAATTACACAGCTTAGTTTTCTAATAATCCACTGTTTTTATGTCTTTCTAAAATACACTTCAGAGGCCTGGTTTCTCTTTTTGACGACCTCAAGGTGGTTTGCTGTGCGTCTGGATGCCATCTGTGCCGTTTTTGTTATAGTGGTTGCTTTTGGCTCCCTGCTTCTCGCCAAGAGTAAGTACAGATGTTAAAAGAAGTTCACCTAGTAATTACCATGTATAGTAATTTCTAATTCTTTTTCATATGTTACTGTTTCTAATTGTTTAAAGGCTGTAATTAAGTTAAACGTTTCTTTCTAGATCATGATCTCTTCCTTAGTCTAGGGCATTGGGGCTGTATCTGCTTTCCTGCAAATACTGGAGGCAGTTCAGACATCTTCTGGGCTGAGGCAAGCATCTGTCATCTCCCCAAGTGTGCAAACAAACGTGCACTTCTGTAGTCTTCACTTCTGAGATTCTGGCTTTCAGAGCAATAACAAGAAATAAATCTTCTTCTTTTTCCCTACCTTTGTCTTTCTCTTTTGGGCCTACAGGGCTTTGCTTTTCGTACTGAAGCACCCACGGAGCTGCCTCTTAGCAACTTTTTTCCTTTCTGCAAAGGGCACAGTAGGTCAAAAGGCAAGCTACAGTTCCTAGGAATACTCTTCTCGTATCTTGGATCAGTGGGATACGCCAGTTCCAGAAAGAAAATTGCCTTGTAATAATACATTTTATATTCACTGTCACTCATGAACTGTCATTAGTGTATGCATCATCCAGGATGTAATTGGGTTAGATGTACTAGAATGAGATAGTCATCTAAAACATGAAGGAAGAAGTAATTATCTTGGACATGAAAATTAGTGCTAATTTGCTGGTTTTGTTTCTTTTCTTTTTTCTGTGGATAAGTTTTGTATGTGCACATGTGTTTTAAAATTTGAACACTCTGTGCTGCACAACTCTGCAAATTTTGAGCTAGATTTGATGTTAGTAGAATGCAAAAAGACAAGTCAAAACAACGGTCCTGAATCTTTCCTTGCCTCTGGATAAGGAGTAGCTTTCTTGAAGTCAATGGGACTGTGTTAGGATAAAGTTCAAGTATCAGAGGACAATCATGCTTAATATTAGGGCAGGCAGAATACATTTATTTTGTGAGAGTGGACCCACCGAACACAGTAAATGCTTTTGTAAACAGGTGAAGAAATATTCTGTCCTGTTACTTTATCTGATTGCTTATAAGAGTACAAAGTTGATGTAAATGTTCATAACTAATTTTGAAATAATTTTATGCTATTTTTTTGCTTACGTTTAGGGCCTTATTTAGTTTCCTTAGGAAAAAAGTGAAGAGTTAACTAATCCTCAGCCGGATAGGGATGACCCTAACAGTCTGTGTTAAGTATGATCTTGAGACTGAACCTCAGTTTTTAGATAAATGCCAGGCCAAAGAGAATTGAGATTATCTTTTCAAAATGTTTCCAAAATGTACCCAAAAAATGCAGCAAGTAGCTTTTCTGCCTGGAGCTGCTCATTGCACAGATAACAAGTAGTGCGTAACCAAATAAAATTCTGACTGTGATGCTTCCATCACGTAAGTAACCTCATGAAAGTGAGCTAACCTGAGATTTTGTGTAATTACAATGTACCTATTCGAGTCTCTTTTTCCTTTCTTCTGCAGCTCTGAATGCGGGGCAGGTTGGTTTGGCACTCTCCTATGCAATCACCCTCATGGGAACATTCCAGTGGGGTGTTAGACAAAGTGCTGAAGTTGAAAACCTGGTAATGTTTATTTCTTCCTTTTCCCCTCTTGGTTCCTTTCATGCTTGTGACATGAAGCCTTAAGGATGAGATTCTTCTTAATTAACTTATGATATTAATAACTTAGCAAGCAATTGAGGCACCACTCTGCAGTCATAAAGAAAAAGAACGTCTTTTAGGTTATAATTTGTCTGACTGATTTTGAACATTTGTTGAGATGAATTGTGTCCAGGGACTGTCCTCCATTCATAGTAAGGGAGGTTTTACAATCTT
Organism: Falcunculus frontatus; assembly: GCA_013398115.1. Lineage (NCBI taxonomy): Eukaryota > Metazoa > Chordata > Aves > Passeriformes > Falcunculus > Falcunculus frontatus. The sequence continues at coordinate 182,700 of VZRV01008971.1, read as the reverse complement.
CCTTTACAGCAGAAAGGAGACTGTCTAGTTACAGCGTAGACAGTTACATTGCAACTTGCTAAAGTTGCAATAAATTAATCCCTTTCTATAAGGAAGATTTTAAATTATGTTTTTATATTTGGTATTTATAATTTATTTTTATTTATTATTACATTTTAAAATTTTATTTATATCCCTCATGGCATTTTTAGAGTCCTGTTATTCCATTGCAAAGGCTTGTAACTTTTTAATTCATCCTAAGTTAACACAAATGTGAAAGTATTTGTGTATATTCAGCTGAGAAGGTTGTTTTCCAAAATACATAATATAAAATGCCCTCAACCAATTCACAATATTTACTAGCACGTTCTAATTTGCCTCCTCACTTTCTTTAAATAATACATAAGAAAAATAGATTGTAAAAAGAATATGGTGAACATAAACCTGGGGTTTTTTGTGTTGTTTTACAGTTTGCTGTCCATAATCTAGGAAATACGTGTAGTCCTTTTGTAGAAGTTGCAAAGCCATGCTTAATTAATATTAATAATAATAATATTAACGATGTTAGAAATTTTTTTGCTACCACATTGCTTCTTCAGTGCATTTTTCACACACCAGTAAACTGGTGGTGACAGATTTTGTGAGAAATGGGAAGAAAGCTTTCAGGTTTTTTCTTACTGTCAGGGACGTTTTGGAAGTGTCTGTGGGAGTGTCACATGCACTGAGTTGTTTCCTTGGAGGCTGTGGTTCTGTAGTTCATTTGGCAGTTCCATTTCTAGCTTTGTCTTTCCAACACACAGTGGATTCATGTCATCTTAGTCAAGACTGACAGACAGCTCTCTTAGCTTAATTTTCTTAATACTTATGCATGTATTTAGATTTATATTAAATCCTACTGATGAGAAATGCTTATGTATGGCTTTATGTATCGTGGTAGATTCGGATCTGTAGTAGGACATGAGATGCATTCTTTCCACTTTTTTAGCTGTATAAAGAAAGCCTAAAATGGTACCAAGTACTCTTAACTGTGTTTAAAAGAAAAACCATGAAGTAATTTGCATTGAATTTCTATAGTAAAAATACACACACATATTTATATGCATGCAACATTTGCGGTGTATGTGAACTTCATTCAATAGGATGAAGTTCACATATTTATGTCTCCTTTCCTCTCCTTAGATGATATCAGTAGAAAGAGTAATGGAGTACACAGAACTTGAAAAAGAAGCTCCTTGGGAGACCAACAATCATCCACCACCAGAATGGCCTAACCAAGGAATGATAGCATTTGAAAATGTTAACTTCACTTACAGTCTAGACGGACCATTGGTTTTAAGACATCTGTCTGTTTTAATTAAACCAAAAGAAAAGGTATGTATATGGCTGCCTTTGGATATTCACAGAAATTAAGTGAAGATGATAAGTTGACGAGAAGCTGCGTGCTAGAAATACATTATAAAATATGTGGATGTTAGGAAAACAGTAAGTGTTCTTTTGAAAAATAAGCTTTAGTTATATTTAATAACAGAAGTTATAGCCTATTTATTTCCTGTAAGTGTAGCATAAATTTGTCTGGGAACATGATATTTCAGTCTGTCAAAACAAAGGATTAAACATGTCCAGTAATTTCCTAAAAAAATTTTGAGATTCTTCAGAAAGTGGCAGACATTGAAAATACCAGCCAAGCGCAGAATGTTTGTTCAAATCCAAAGCAAATGGAGCTGCATTAGGAAACTGGGGATTCAACAGAGGGAACATAATTGGAATCAAGTATGTCAACAGACAAGGTGAGCAAAAACAATTGAAAATAAGGAATGTGTGTGCCTTTGCACTGAGCCCCGAATGGAAGATAGAAGAAAGAAATACAAATCAGTTGCATAACTTTAGAATTTGGGATTTTATTTCGGTTCCTTTTGGCTACCAATCCAATTAACTCTTGTCATTAATTAGATTGGTAGCCAAAAGAAACATAGAAATAAAACTCTTCCTCCTCTGCAAATTTGACTCCTCCTCCCCAGTTTCGACGCTATCCCTGTTGAAAGAGTGCTGCAGGGAAGGTCTCCCCCACAGACAAAATTAAATTAGAGCCCTGCAGTGTTAATTTGTGCTTTGCTGCATTTCAAATGCAGGTGTACTTTTTTGATTAGGAGGTCTTCCCTAGGAGGCTGGTTCAACTCTACAATCATTGCCCTTGCCTCCTTTTTAACATGCTTTTCCATTCAGTTCCAAACCCGTTCCTTTTCTCAAATGGACCTTTTTAATAACATTCATGTTACAAAAATTCGACCGGACTTTGCTACATTGAGGTGATCTCCTGGAATTAGCTATGAATGAGTTAAAAATGGTCTCTTGAGAAGAAGAGCCGTATGGGCCATCTCCTTAGCTGTTATATGTCTCTACAATATAGACAAGAAGTTCTACATTTCTCAGTGAGAGACAGGAAAAAAATTTTAAAAAGGAAGCAAGAGATACTAGCAATGCATGACTCAGTCGGTGGGGGCAGGATGACTGGGGGTATTTATTTTTGCTGAGCAGTTACACTGTGGTTTTGTCGATCTGGATTTGCCCAGCCTGAAACTATTGCCAAGAACTTTGTGTTTGCTTTCTATGATGTTTTGCACAATACTGCAGTAGGCTGCCACTGTGTAAAATAAATCTCCCAAGCATCTTTCCTCCTTATATTGGTTTTAATTCTGGAGAAGCATCTTCTTCAGAACCAGGTTTCCAGATCTGTTGGGGATTCTGCCCATACTGCTGTCAGTGAGAGCTCTTACGCCTGTTCGGGCCCCTGGTTTATAGAGACTTCTGGTGACTACAGTGCCACTGGCAGCAGGAATGAGTTCAAGCTTCTGCTGTGCTTCTAGTTTTTCTTGTAGCCACCCCAGGGCCCAGTTTGGGAAGCTGTGGGTACAGTAAGAATGAAGGAGGTGGTTGCTAGCAAATCACTCATGGGTTGAAGTCTCTTTTGATCTGTTTGTCTTGGCATTTAGTATTTTCCTACAGCCAGAGCAGGCTAGGAAGGACTCTGTGTTTTAAACAACTTTGCTAATGTACTGTGGTCTGACAGAGACAGACCAGGGAGACGCAAACTGCTGTGCCAGCAGCTGGCAGTGATTAACCTCCTCTGCTGCTATAGCTGCAGCAGAGGAAGGTTGGCATGTGTAGCATTGGGGTTTAAACATCACTGTCTTTGTTTCAGAGAGATCATTAATGCTTTTTGGCTAACATATTGTTAAATGCACCTTTTCCTGACAGCTCCTGGATCTGTGGGCTTCATGAAAAAGTTAGGAAGGTGCGGATGTGGATTTACAGCATGGCAGCTGTGCTCTCACAACGTACCACGAAAGGGAGGTTGCCTGAGGGATAACAAAGACATGGGCAGTTTCAGTGGAATAGCTGATGTGCTGTAAATCTCACATTTTTTGTGCAGCTCTACTGTGAAGTACAAGTGTCACTTGAGTAATGATGAGCCCAGCTTAGCAGGTGTACTCCTGTGTATGCACATGGCTTGTGTCAGGCAGCACAATCCTGGCCGTGTGATTCCTTGATAGGTGGCTGGCACTTCCATTTGCAGACTGGCACTGTATTTGCACTGGCTGTGAGTGTGGGCCTCTGAAGAATAAAATGTATTAAACAAATAGATAATGTATATACTGAGAGCTGTTTCAAATTCCTGTCAATTTTCAGCAGCCTGTAGTCACTTGGACCAAAGATGCGAATAGATTCTTCTAAATATTGAAGAGCATAGTCCTTTCATTTGATGCCAAATTGAAAGTGGGATTTTTACAATATGCAGAGCAGCTGCATTTTTATTTTAAGTATCAATGTATTTTTTTATGGTTTTTTTCTTTATATCCTTGATACAATACTTTATATTGACATTTGCAGAGAAACAATTGAACTTTTGTTTTCACAGCTCTGATTGTCTGTGTTCTCTATTTAGCATTTTCTTTCTAAGCTCTAGTTTATCTGTTCAGAACTATTTTTCCATTGTTTCACTGATATAATTTAGAGTACTAGACGTTTTATCATTTATTGTAACAGATTTGCTTAAATTAGTCTGTTTAATAATAAGCACTGTAGAAATGTTAATTAGTTTATATACAATAGTACAGTAATGAATGGTTGGATGAAATTGTTGAATCAGAATGTAGAAGTAGAAAATATCTTGTAGATTATGCAGTATAAGTTGCTTCTTGGAGTGTACTTTCTTAGCATGTTGTGTGTTTTTTATCAAATGTGGGCACTGCTGTTTTGTCTGAGCTTAGTGTCTCTGACTGAAAGTTTCTCCTTGCACTTTGATGTAGTTTCCTGTGCTTAATTTCATTTCAGCAGTCACTGCTGCATGCATGTGAGTCTCAGGCAGTGGGTAATTGCCCTCTGGTGTCTGTACGTATACTCATGAAGGTTTTCATCTTTCTTCCTCCTTTCTGCACCCCAATCACTTTGCCAAGCTATATTATATGTGTTTAATCCTCATTAATCCTTCCCCATCAAATCAGTATCTCCAACCCATATTAATTTTGTGTTGCACTGCTCTGAACTTTTTCCAGTGTGCTGATTTTTTTTTTTTTTGGAAATGTAGGGTTTAGAACAGAATGCAGGAAATAACAAATTCTGCCAGGTCAGATCTGTGTAGAGGGTTACACCCATTATCTTCTCTGATACAACTGGTTACTGTACGTTATTTTTCTCCAAGAATCCTTTACCCAAATACAATATTAAAAAAAAAATTAAGAAAGAAGAAATATTTGTAGGTCTTAGCCCCTTGTCATTAAAGTTATCAATCCCGTATTTTGCATAGCTTTTTTGCATCACTTTTTTCTGAAAGCTTTATTTTTTTTCACACTGCGTATGTCTTCTGATTTTTCTTTGGGAACAAAGAGAAGCCTGAATCTCTGTGATTTTATTATTCACTATTTCTTCTGTTTGAAAAGGAATTTCAGCTTGCTGTCATGGCCTTGTAGTTTCAATACTTGTTGAAGATGTCTGAAGTATGGATACAGTTTATAATTCTGCTGCTTTAAAGTACTTCACCTTAACCATACTAACCAAAATCAGTCTCAGTTATTTAAATTGGGAATACATTGTTCCCAGAGAGCTTTATGGGAGTCCTTTTTTGGGTTGAGAAGTAGATGCATGCCTGAAATTATTTGCCTAACATCACCCAGCAAACCAGGTTTAGTATAAAAATGAGCAGCCTTGAATCACATTACTGTATGCATTGAGCCACTCTATCTTGTTTACACAATAAGACACCACACATTAAGGGGAAATCTTTCACCTTTGAATATGATCCAAGAAATTGTCGTGTATACAAATGTCACCTGAATCCAAACTGATTTAAGGGGAGAGGATTTTTCCTCTTGGAAGAATGTTAATTATAAAGAAGTTTTATTTGGTGCATGTTCTACTGTAAATCCTGTGATGCTGTAAAAATGTTGCTCGACATATTAATTTCTCCTGAAAAGCTCACAGTTTAATTGTACAGGCTTGGCTTGCTCCGTAGGTTGGGATAGTGGGAAGAACCGGAGCTGGGAAAAGCTCTTTGATAGCAGCCCTTTTTCGCTTGGCGGAACCTGAAGGAAGGATTTGGATTGATAAGTACTTGACATCAGAGCTGGGACTTCATGACTTGCGGAAGAAAATTTCAATTATACCTCAGGTAAGAGAGTGACTTGGTTTGCCATGGATGTTTTGAATATAACACCATAGTGTTTAAAGTGCGTTGCTGGGATATGTTCCCCCTGCACCTCTCTATGCAGTAGACACAGGAACTGCAGCAAGGCGTTATTCTTACTTGAGTAAGGTCTTGATTATTTTAAGAGAAACAGAATCAATTCTGGGGACTGGAGCGTTTTCTCTTCCTAGTTTTGTACCCTGTCTGTTCCTCTGGAGTATCTGTGTGTTAGCTGTGTGCTGTCCTCCCATAGTCTGGGGAAGAGCAGAGAAAATATGTATATACCAATCTTCAGCAGTCCTCTGAAGTCACTTGATCCTTTGGCAACAATTCCTGCCTGATGCATTGCCTGAAGCTTCCTTAGTAAGGGACTATGAAGGACCACTTTCGCCTCTCTAGTCACCTCTGTGTAAACTGACTGGTGCTAGATTTAGAAAGAGCAAATGTGCCACCTAGAAGTGAGCTATCAGCTTTTGCACTATTTGGAGAAGGTTGGACAGGAGAAGACCAGGAGAACAGAAAAAGAGTGGGTCATTATGGCCCATAATAAATAAAACTTGATGAATTTTAGAAGCTGAGTGCAAGAAAGGCCTCAGTACAGGAAAAAAACCCAACTAAGACAGTGCTGGAAATAACCTCATCTCTTGTGCTGGAGTAGAAGAAAGGCTGTTCCAAAAGTAGGTCACAGGTCTTTTCTCTTAGAGTCTTACTTTCATGAGACATTGAATCAGAGAGGGGTTGTGTATAACCTTAAAACTTAGAAGGCAAAGTCTGTGCATGTTACTGTTTCATGAGAGCTCTGGTCTCTTCTGTGGGCCTTTGCTCTCCACTGAAGAGGAAGGAAGAGTGGAAAGCTCATATGGTGCAAATGTGAAGTCATATTTTGGAAAGTAGTTCATCTGCACTGTTCTAGCAGGTAGAGTGAAGAGTAGACTGTAAATCAGAGGATTTTTTTGCCGTGTTCAGCGTTATTTCTCAGATCTCTGTATTTTATTACAGAATCTGTATTTAGAGTTATGTCTGAATGTGTACTAGTCTGTTGGCAGGATGGCAGCCAGACTGTATTACTTTCTTTAAATTGAGAATCTGATACAAATGGTAATGAGGCTCTTTTTTTCCCCAAGAGTAGGAGTCAAAGAAAAGAAACAGGTATGCCATCGAAAAAAAAAAAATTAAAAAATAGGTACTACCCCAGCAATTGGATTGTTGCCTAATGCAGGATGTCTTTTGTTTCTGCATGCTGCGGGCTTTGTTATTGCAGTACTCACTGGAACTAGTCAACCTTTGTATGTAAAGAGGACTTTATATGGATTTAAATTCAATTTTTTTGTTTGTGTGCAGCGTTCCTTTCTTGTGAAAGTACATGATCATCAGTTCATTCAAGGTCTACAGCTTTTTGTAAGCCTTGCCTGTGGCTATTGTGGGTGATTTTTACATTTTGAAGAATTGAACCCAGTTGAACAAAATAGGATACTGAGACAGGAAAACTGCAGGTCAAATACAGTTTCTACATGTCAAATGGTGCAAATGCTCAGAGTTCACTGCATTCAGTTATACATGTGAGGTTTTTTTCATACACAGGTCTATTGACATAGTTTTTAAAATGTTTTAATCCAGTGGAACTCCGTGATTTTTGTCAAGTTTATATAAGGTTTTCATCACAGTCCCAAAGTTTTGAGTGTCCAAAGGCTAGCAGGTAACATTTTTTTTTCATGTAAGGGAAGACAGTTTCTACTAAAAACATGCAAAACTATCAAGTGGTGGTACGAAGAAGAGGAGGAAGGAGAGTTTGGAATCAGGTTTCTGCTGTAGTAAACTGTATGATAGGCATTGTCTTGTACTGTGCTAATAGTAGTGTCAATAACAGGAATAGCAATGTAACATCAGGTAGTTATTTTGCAGCAAATATCTTCATAATTATGTGGGCAGCTGAAAAACCAGAGAGAGATGCTTATTAGAATTGCAACATAAAACATGCTAACAGAACCATTCCTAGAGAGTGATGAGGCAAGACTGAAGTTTTCTTGTGTGTAAGTTTAAATACCTACCTGGAGAAATAAAAATGTGCTTAGGCTTCTAATTGCTTGCTTGGATGGAGCTGTGTGAAGGTGGTGTTTGTAAATCTTTTCTATGCAAATGTTGTCTGCCTCTCTGACTGCAAGCATTTTTACAACAATTATTTACAGGTTAGTCTTATTACTTTCCTCTCATAAACCAGACTGTTTTAAATAATAATCTGTGTCAGAAATGATAATTAAAAAAATATCCTTATCTTCTGTTGCAGTGCATGTCTGTTGTTAGGACTTTTATAATAGTTATGAACACTTTATAGGTTCAGCCTCTTCTTTTGCCAACCTGTAAAAATGGATGGAAAAGGAAAATAAATGTAACAATACCTTCGATATATGCCAAATGATGCATTGAAATGTGTATTGTTAAACAAATTACTTTCTAGGTGTTTTTGAAGAAAACGGTTTTTGGCCTGGAAATGTTTTGTGTTAAACCCTTTTGCTCATTCAACAGGTTTTTAATGACATTACTATTGCAGCAGATACTTTCAAATAATTGGCATGTTACATCAAGACGTGTGTTATCTTCTTTTATATTGCTTATGGCATGTTCTGTCTTTTTTAATTCTTTTATAGCACTCAGATGGTTTAGAAATGAAAAGACAATAAAAGGGTTAAGGTCTGAATTCTTTTCTGATTTGCTGCAGCCCTATGGATCTGGGCATCACTAGGGTTAGATGGAGAGTAAGTTATGACAGGTTAATCTCAGAATAAGCTGAAGTTACCCAGTGTAAGTTAGATTTTATTTCCTAGGGGAGAAAGAAAAAAAAAAAGAATGCATTTTGCTAAAATTTCCCCAATTTAAGGGAGACTGACAACATGATGAATGGTCTCCATTTATAATTAGTACTGTTACAGCTTTTGACTTGTTTTTGTCTTTATGTGTGGTATTAAGATGAATTTAGTCCTAAAGTCGTGTCAGTGCATGACTCTCAGGTCTGGCAACTCACATTACTGAATGCTGATCTGTTGTTTAAGGAGTTCTGAACCAAAAGTCCTCTTCCCACTTCTTAAATATTACATTTTTCAGTGTGATTTGATTTGAGCCAGTTTGATTAATTATCTGTTATTGCTCTGACTGGGAACTGAAGTAGAACAAAACTTGCTTCGACCACAGGTAAAATCACATTGGTACCTGAATGGGAGAAGGTACTGATTTGACTCCCTGGTGTATTTTGAGTGAGAGCTTTGCCCAGCAGTGCTCCAGTTCTAAGTAAGTTTGCTTTGGTGCTGTGGCAGTATAGATTAACTTAGATCTGCTTAGGTTTTAAATGGTGAAAGGTGTTCCTGCTTAGCCCTGATGGTAAAATGGAAGGGCTTTTATGGTATGAAATGAAAAAAACAAACCCACAGCCAAACACAGAAGGAAAACCAGAAAGGTATTGTGAGCTCTTTGATTCCTCTCTGGTTTATGTACTTCAAAAACAGGTTTTCAAAACTGTCCAAAAGGAACTCCCAAAAGGAGTGTGAGCTCATTGACAGTGCTACTTGTTGGTTTTCATTAACAATACCATGAGGATAGCAATGATTTCATATAAGTATATATATATAGCTTGTGGCATCAGAACAGTGGCATGTAAATGCCCGTTTACGTACTGACATAACTGTGTACAGCAATTTGCAAACAGACCCGTCCTGTTTGGTAAATTATCTTCATACAGAGTAGTTGAACACTTGTCTCCCCCCCCCCCATCCCCCTTAAGCATGCAATTGTAATATACACCTTTGCATTTCAAAAATGATAGCTTGTTGTTGGATATTTCTGTGCTATTGTTGATATAGGTTAGCTGTGATTATCATTAAATTACCTATTGCATTATAAAACCTGTATTTATAATGGGATGCTGATTTTCTGAATTTCAGGAGCCTGTTTTATTCACTGGAACTATGAGGAAAAACTTAGATCCTTTCAATGAATACACCGATGAAGAGCTGTGGAATGCCTTGGAAGAGGTGACTTACTAAGTCTAATAATGTACATCTGGTACTTAAAATCCACATAACAGTAACATTACAGTCCTTGTGTGTGTTAGGTTTTAGATGTTTTCATCAGGTTTGACAAAGGTATAGCTGTTGATGGAAGAGGTAGACTATCAAATGTGCATTTGTGTGTGAGTGTGTCCATGTGTGTGCAGACATGTATATCGTTATGTAAGTCTTTTATGAAAAAATTATCCTTTGGGATGATGCCTTGGTTATATTTTGATTCATATCTTGGTTTTAATGAACATTAATAGATTCTTAACAACGTGCTTTAATGTTTTTAGAATTCTAATAACTGACACACTGTGTAATCCAACTTGGCACTTACTCGTTTTGTGTCAGAATATAAAAGGCAAACCTTGCATACTTACTGTTGTGTCATCAGACACACAATAGCTGATTTAAAAGAGAGTTACTCATCCTACAATTTGTTGACATGTCAACAGGTGCAACTGAAGGAGGTTGTGGAAGATCTACCCAACAAAATGGAGACACAGCTGGCAGAATCTGGGTCTAATTTTAGTGTTGGTCAGAGACAGCTGGTGTGTCTTGCCAGAGCAGTTCTAAAAAAAAATCGTATTCTTATCATTGATGAAGCAACAGCAAATGTGGACCCAAGGTAAAAACAAAATCTGTCATATTAAAATGAGCTGGTTTCTCTTCTAATATGTTCATCTCTGCTGTAGAGACAAACTTAAATGCTTTATATTCCATGTAGTTTGTGTTGCTGTTTTATGTTTTTGATGATACCATCATATTTGTCTATTCAAAATAGAGCGATTGAGCTCTGGCTATGGAGTAGATGATACAAACTAAATGCTCAAAATATCCCTAATTTCAGTGCATTCCATAGAGTAGGGAAATTAATATTCGAAGTTTATTTGTCCTGCAGCCATAGATTAGAAGACAAGAATGTTCTTGAAAATGCATCTCTGTAACATCAGAATAGCCATGAAACAAGTTTAGTTCTGTTGACTTCTGGAAGAAATGTCTGTTGGAAGTATATAAATACAAAAGATTTAATTCGTCTCGCTCCCAAAAACCCCTAAAACTAGAAAGGTGAAAAATGGCTGTAAGCAAAACCAGATACTTCTGGTTATGGGATGCTGTCCTTTCAGATCGCTCGAATGCTGGTGTGGTAAGTTAGAGGTAAAGTAGGGGCAGGGGCAGAAGGTAAGCTGTCCTAAACACCACAGGAGTTGCAAAACAGATTTGGAGATGTTTAAATCTAGGATGGACTCACTTATTCATTATTTTGTCTTGTATAACTCAGGCCAGCAGAACTTTCCTGAATTCATTCCTGTTTGAGCTAGTGTCCTTCCAGTAGAGCATCCAACCTCAATAGCAAAAAAATTCAACGACAGCCCTTGTTAAATTGTTCCAATAGCTAAGTACCCCCACTGTTAATTTTTGAAACATTTGAAGCGCTGGTGGAAATATTTTGGAAACAATACTGCAAACGTACTGCATCAATTAGTCTGAGCTGAATATATAGTTCCAACAAACTATGGCTTGAGGGAGAACTCAAAGTCCAAAGAGGACAATAACACAGCAAGTCCCTCAAACAGATGCATTAAGGATTTTGTATGTCATCTGGGCGTGACTCATTTTTCTAACATCTTCTTGGGGGAGAAGTGGTGCCACTGGGCTAGCTTTACAGTTCAGCTGACAGTATATTTCTAAAACCTTTAGAGAAGTGCATTCCCTTCCTGGAGGTTCTCTTTTTTTCTTTTTCTTCTTTTTTACTCTTAGTTTATTTTTGGCTGAGCTCCGATAGATTAACTGTGATTAATCATAGGTGTGGAAATTTAATACCATCTTACTCATCCTCCCTATTTTGGCATCTCACATGTGTGTTCTCAACTTGCACTATCCATTTAATTGATCTTGATTAATGTGTGCTGCAATATATATTATAATAAGGTAAATGTTTGTTTGTATCAACTCTAGGCATAACAATACAAATAATAACTTGGAACTTCTTCTTTGAATTCAGTTTGCATTACAGTCATTATTACCTTTTCCTTAATGTGTTGGTATAACTAGAGCCAAATATTTTTTAGCTGTGCAATCTGATAGGATGATCATCAGGAAATGCTGATGTGGGTTGCTTAACTGAGCAGTTAGGGAGGCATTTTTGGCGTGTAAGGAAAACCTCCTCCTCTTCTGATGCACAGCCCCCATACCTAGCAGCCTTGTCTCTCACCTGGCGGCAAGCACACATCATATCAAGCACCTGAGATGGGAGACCATGGCGAGCTGCTGCCGGCTCAGGAGACACTTTCCTTTTTTTTTGGTTGTTTTTCTGGCTCTTGGATCTTTCTTGCTCAGCAGCCTCAGCTGCTGCTGCCGCCATGTCCCTTCTGCAGTTCAACCTGGAAGCAGGTGTGAGTAGGCAGGGTTTAGGGGTGGCAAGAAGAGAAGGAAGAGTGAGGTAATGTGAGGCAGTGGATGCAGGGTGAGAGATGGGCTCTGTACCTTCCCCAGGGCTGAGGGGACTCCCCACCACATTTCTTCAGCTCACCTAGGCCATTCCTACATGCTGCTGGGAGTGAAGAGAAGGAATTCAAAGTTCATCCTTCTCCCTCCTTCTCATAAGTTCTGGCTCCCATATGTACCCTTATTTCCCCCCTTGCAGAGCAGGTGGCATCTACAAGGAGCATGCGGCAGGGGTGTGAGTGCTTTTGTGGGGGGGAGGAGGAGCTTGCCATAAAGAAGGTTGCCCTGAATCAGACTACCTGCATGATTTATGTGATGGCTGACAGACATTTAATTTGATTTTATCTTCTTGGTCCATTCTCACCCTGAAGAATGGAGTCTGGTTTTAATGCAGTTGAACTGTTCTGGAAAGTTGTGTGAAATCTGGAGCAGAAGAGCCGAAAATCTTCATGTAGTTGCTTTGGTGATATACTGAAACAAAATCATTAATAACTGAGACTTTTTAAAAATACTGACTTTGTTTTAGTTTACTAAGCTTTCTGCTCATTGACTACAGTATTGTGTGTTAACTTGTATTTTTGCTTATAGAGGACAAAACTTTTGGCAAGCGAGCTGCTGCCACATTTTTACATTGGTTGTTCATGGAGTCTGGTAAAAACAGCCATTGCACATAGTTCAGTTCATTAGCCATCTTAACCTTGTAAGGTTTAACCTTTTATTACATCTAACTGCTATCTGTAACTCTTTCTCTTTTGGAGAAATTATCTAAGCCTCTAAGGAATTGTGTAGTGTGAGATATGCTTTCAGGACAATCCCGGGAGGACATTAGACAGAAGATAATGACTTATCCAGTTTTCCTTTCAGCAGCTTGGTTGCTTCTCATTCAGATCGTATTTATTCTTCCTCTTTAGATAGTTTTCTTTTTGCACGGTCAACTAATTCAGGTTACACCGGATCATAGGTTGCTGGGAAGCTTGGTGTTAGATCCTCAACCCTGTGGTGTCTGTGGGACAGCTATACCACCATTTTGTGCTTTCTTATTGTATTGTTCCTTGCAGTGAGGAGTATCGTGGTTCCCATTTTTGTATAATCAGATTAGGATTGATCTTTTGTCATCGAGCAGCCCTGATTTTGGTATTCAGGTTGCATCTTTGGTTTTTAATGTGCCTTAAAGATGATGGGGTTTGCTCTACTGAAGTGGGTGATGAAATCACTTGGCACTTGCCTAGACACTTGCTCAGTGTGGGTAGACACCACTAAGAGTCCATTTATGCCCTGAAAAAGGGACAGAAATGGTGCTTCCATTGGTACTTTTCTAGCTCTAACTGGTGTATGATACAGTCTCTACACTCTGTCAGCACATAATTCTGTATACAGATGCTTTTCCTGGTCTTTTTAGATTTTCTTGCTTTCACTACCTTCTTCCCAAGATTCTCCTGGAGGTTACTGTTGCTGCTTCTGCCTGCTGTCCCAGAAACTATGCTCAAAGATCTACCACGAACCTTGGAGAGGATCTAGCCAAGTGTCAGTCAGCGGACATGTCTGCATGAGATCTTGTACTGTGATATTTGAAGATGGAGCATTAAGTCTGTTCCTGATTACTCTGTAGTCTCATTTTAGAACATTTGTCACACCCACAATATGGATAGCAGTTTCTTGTTAGTGATAAGCTTGTGTTCAAGAAATACCTGTTTAAGATAGTAGTTTGATAGTATCTCCTAAGAATGAGAGGTTTTTTTCTTGTAAATGTAGGAAGAGGTAGTGCTATAAAGAATACCTGTAATAAAAGAAGATAAAATAAATGAATGCAGAGGACGGGGATGTTCAGGGTTGAGGCATTCCCAGAAAACAGTAGGAATAACCTGAGTTATACATATTTTGAGCCCTTTGTAAAGCTGTTCTCAAAGTTTCTGAGCAAGCTATGATTCTCGTGTTCTGTAGTAGCTCTGCATGAAACTTCACCTTGAGCTTGACTGTAAGGAAAGAAAATGGGTTTCTTTATACAATTCTAGGGAGTATTGAATATTGAATGTTCTGTTTCTATTTTGCTATTTCAACCATTACAGAGAACACATCCTGCTGTCTCTATAAGGCTCTTCCATAGTGAGTGTTTTCATAGATGTCCCTGATTTTTTTTCCTTTTGGAGGTAAGAATAGTCAGGCTGTTAAGGCGTTGCTGAGAAGAGAGCAAAAAAATATACATGCATTAACATTGGGGTGAAAGGACTGGTATTGCTGTGATGTGGAACATGATGAAAAACTTCCTTTTCTTAAGGAGATAACAGAGCTAAAGAGCTTGGCCCTGTCCTGACTTCTCCTCCTGTCTCTTTCCCTGATTGCATACTGGCCTTTTTTCAAAAGGAGTTGAGAAAAACCTGCTTCCTACTGTTTTTGAGCTTCTTCTGGGAAGTGGGAGCGAAAGGACCAACCTCTCAGATTATGGTCCAGAACCCGGTTCTCTTAAGGTCATGACAGAACTTAAATGTTTCTGTCCCCAGATGAAGGTAACAGTGAGAATGCATGGAATTCTTACTTAAATTAAGTCTTCTTTCTCTCTGATGATTCTTCCTGTCATCAGCAAGGATCTGTCTTCTCCTTTGTCATGCTGATTGCTTCAACTTAGTTTGTAACAGAAGCTGTGTTCATCCTTCAGAGCATGAGCTGGTACTTTCTACTGTGGAAACTTAATGGTTACTTCATTCCTCTAAGTCATCCTGTTCTTCCAAAGTTGTCTGTTCACTTTTTATTGCTGGTGCCTTCCTGACATGGTGGCATCAGAACAATTCTCTTTGCCTAATTCGTGAAGCATTACCAGATATTTATCATGTACAGACAGATTCAGTGTGGAGCACTGCTTCTGTCTAAAAAAATACTACTTAATCAGAGGAGTATGTATTTTATAAATCTTTTATGTATTTTGTATTACTTTCCCATTACTTTTAAAAATTTGAAGAATTAAGGCTTTGCAAGCGACTGGTTGCAGCCAATGTGTCTGCCTCAATATTCTAGTTTATTTAGATAACTCCTTTGTCTTTTTTTAACCTAATCTGCAGCATTTTATTATTCTCCAGTCATCATATGTATAAACAACAAATGCATGTTTTGATAGAAATCCTGGAAATGAGGCCCATGCCTTCAAATGCCTGATTTCTAGGCTGGAGCTTCCTTGGTTCAACTAACCCCAGTATATTTTGAGTTCTTTGTGTCATCCTTCTATCTTGGATGAGAATTTTGGTTTCTGTTGCTTTTTCTTAATTGTTGCCATTTGTCTTTTTTTTTCTTTGAAGGCTGGTGGGCAATATGTGAATATTCACAAGGCCTGGCTTTGTGCCCAGGATGGGGAACCAAGGCTACCTTTGCAGTGTGGGCTGCCAGGTGCCTCTAGAGGGCATTCATCACTGGATGGCTGCCTAATCCAGGTTCTCAGATTCATATTCCAGCCATGCCTCTCCCCTTTCACTGACTAAAGAGAGGACTGTAGAGATCCCCACAAAAAAACCTGGCTGGTGTCCTCTTAAGTTAGGTGGTGTCAATGCTTCTCTTATACAGTTAGTTATTTCAATAAGCTCCAGTTCTATGAGTATTGCCCATCTTTTGCCTTAATGCTTGTTTACATGGCTAAAGAACATTCTAGTGTCTTTACTACCTTTCAGTATAATTTTATTTCCTTTTCACAGTTCTCAGCTTTATTTATAACAGTTTTCACTTCAGCCCTGTACTTCAGTGTCTGTGCTCTAGCTTAGTTTTCATTCTTTACAGGTCTTATGTTTCCTTCTGCTGTCCTTTTCGTAGGTGGTTAATTCATCCAGTAGGCTCACTCTTCACTTGAAATCTTCTCTTTCCTTGGATTATGTGTTCCAGTTAATGCTTTTGATTTACAGAGTATGCCAAGTTTTGGGTTTTTTCAGTATTCAAGTTCTTGAGCTATTCCAGTACTACTTTAGTTTATCAACCATCTCTTTTAATTAACCTTCTTTTGCATTTGAAATCAAGAACGTTAGTTCTCAGCTTGTGTTTGTTTTTCAGATGATTTGTGATGAAGGATACTTACTTTCACCAACTTTATTTCGTGCAACTGCTTGCACAAACTAAATCTTGAACGAGAATAACAATTTTTTTTTGGTGTAGAAATCAGTAGGACTGTCTGAATCTGCAGAATTTTCCCTTTTCTGTAATCAGAGTCTGGGAAATTAGTCTCCTGAAATGAAGCCTATTGCTCTACTTACAAGAAGAAACTCTTTCCTCATCAGGTATAGAAGGGTAGATTTTGGCGTATGTTTCATGATAACGCCTCCAAGTCATCTGGTACAACAAGAGGAAGAAGCGCTGTAATAACTTTATAAGCATATTTCCTTCTATCCAGTCATGTTTGATGAAGTCATAAAACCTGCCTGCCATTCAGTTATCAATGCAAACATCTTATTTTTGTCTTCATTGCTCTTGCTGTGTTTCAGAACAGATGAGTTAATTCAAAAGACGATCCGTGAAACCTTTGCTCACTGCACAGTGCTGACCATTGCACACCGCTTGAACACCATTATTGACAGTGATAGGATTATGGTAAGACAGTTAACTGCTTCCTTTTTTTTTTTTCCTTGCCTGAAGAAGAATAATGTTATTGACTCTTCTTAATTTTGATCCAAAAATGGGTAGGAGTGTAAGTCATATGTTAGGCTTATCCAAGTTAACCGCATTATCCTGTGACACGCAACTTGTAAAACTGTAGATGTAATGACCTGGAAAGAATTCTTGCTTTCTCTGGCCCTGTGCTTTCCATCCCACAAGGCATGAACCCACTGCAGGTGAGGTGCGCCAGGAGACCTGAGCAAGTAAACTCTGCCAGTACTGGGAGCCTGTGAAGTCACACCCATGAGGTTCTGGACAGAGTCAGCTGGGTTCAGTAAGGTGTATTAATGCAGTCTTGGTGAGCCAAGGGAGGCAGTGACAATAGTTGGTGTGGGATGTGTGAGGAGGAAGTGGTGGAGGTTCTGAGGCAGGAGACATGGAGGTAAGGAGACAGCAGCTGCCCTGGGGCAAAGGTAGTGATGGGAGAAGTGGAACTAGGCTGGTGAGGTAATGAACATGGCCAGATTTCCAAAGCAAGGTTCAAACAGAGAAGATGAAGCACTACCAATGCAGCGGCATCTGCCATCTTTGCTCCCAATAGTGTTATGCCCTCTCTGCTGTCTTGTCCACCCCACAGTGGATTGCACATGCATAGGAATTAGGAAATACTTGCTGATTATTTTCATAAAGGCGGTGGCGTTCCCTGGGCTCTTAGGAAATCCACCTAGTTTGTGTCCTTGACATGATGTGCAGCCTGCAGTTTTACAATTTTCTGCAATAAGAACACGAGCCCTTTGCAAACATCTTCACAGCCAGTTAATGAAATAACTGGCATAGAGGGCAAACCGTGTTGATAAGTGGAACTCAAATTTAACTGGGCTTCAGGCAGAAATTATCCTTCACCTCTTGGTAACCTTAAAAAATACTTCTCAACTTTTGTTTTATGGAAGTGAAGCGTGATAATTCTTTCAATTTAATTTTTTTTTTTACTGGATGCTCAGAACATTTTAAAATCTTTGATTGAGTTACAGTGGTTGCCTGAAGTACACAAAATGAAACAATTGCATCTGCTGAGGTGAGTGGTGTTCTGAGGAGTAGAATAGATTGTGAGCTCAGTGATTATAGTTTACTTACAAAGAGAGAAACCAGCAGAACTGCCATAAGTAGTCATGTAATTGCAAGCATTTAACGTATAATAAATAAATATTTTCTTCTCTGGTGAATACCTCCCCACAGGTCTAATGGATATGTTGGTGTTTTCTACAACTGAAATGAACAAAAGATTTGTGAGGAAACAACTGTGACCTAATTAATAGCTCTGTGTGTTTGTTAGCTGTCCAAAGGGATTTCTGTGGGTTTTGGTTCATTAACTACCATTATTGTGTTAGGCGCAGAATGCTCTTTCCAGGAAGATTTTTTCTTAGTTTTACCTTTAATGTCATGAAGTTGCAATGAAAACTAAATGTTTTATTTACTTTTTTTTTCCAAAAATTGTTGGAGCAAAGCATGAAAATCACCCTTTTCCCCAAACTACTCAGGGTAATTGCCAATTACACAGCTGTTCTATTGCATTTTAAGTGTCTGTACATTATTCTTACCCTTATGTTTCAGTTTAGTCACTATTAAGATTTCTAATTTCCTAAGTGTCTAATAGTCTTCAATGCTTTTGGCCTCTTTAGAGTATTAAGAAAGAGATTTGCAAGATGTGTCTTTGAGTCTGCAGTCAATAGCAACTTTTAAATATTTTTCATCTTTGCGTTGCTCCATTTTGATCTTACAGATTTCTATAAACTGGGGGAGAAAGGAGGGCGAGAAGCATGATAGAAAAAAGGAGGAAACTGACATGTAACTTCATAGCAATCCTGTTTTCTTGACATCCTTAGTTATTGGTTCTGTTTGTGGGCAAATCAGAATTATCATCTCATATTTAGAATGATCAGAGTTATGGCAGGTGTGCTTCTGTTACACTTTAATTACTCTGTTTAGTCAAGCATGTAACTCTTAGTGGAAGTAAAGCATAATTTTGGAAGAAAAACATGTTAAAAATGCCAAGAAAAAGAATATTCCTCTAGAAGGCTAACTATTAATTAATGAGGGCTATTAACAATAAAATCAGCATTCATGGAAAATTAATTGTTTACTTCAATATCACAAAAATTGAGAAGACTTAGCTAAAGAAGGCTTTTAGTGTGTTGTATAATTTGGTTATTCAATGGTATGTTTTAGTAATTCACAAATTTAACTTGATGCAGATTCTTTTTGAAGAGTCAGAAATGCACAAACAAAGTGCATTGTTATTGCTTTACCCAGTATTATTAAAAATCCTGGTTTTGTTTCTCCTTTAACCGAGACCTCTAGGTGCAATAATGCCTTCTTTATAAGCCATCACAAATCTCTGTTGTTTGCTACCGTGATAAGTTTTTTAGAAAATTAGGGAAGAAGAACAAAGATAGAACCTGGCAGTCAAAATATTAACAATTGTCTTTGACAAATAATGAGTAAGTTACTTTTCAAACAAATATTGGGCAAACTTGTTCAGCTCTCTTAAATCAGTCACCACTGTTCAAGCCCATGGCTGAACAAGTGGACATCACCTAGGACTTTCCTCCCCATTGAATCAGACTGAAAGGAACCTCCTGCTCGAAGCAGGGTCAGCACTAATTTCACATCAGATTGCTCAGGACTTTTTCCATTTGGGTGTTGAAAACTTTGAGAAATGGAGATTCCACAGTCTCTGGGCTACCTGCTCCAATGCTTAATTATCTGCCATGAAATCTTTCTTTTCCTTATATCCAGTGAAAGCCTCCCTTCTGCTTATGGCAATTGTTTCTTGTTTTCCCACTGTGTATCTCACTGAAGCGCCTTCTGTCTTCTCAGTAGCTTCTTTGTAGATATGGGAAGGTTGCTGTCAAGTCCCCTGAAGCCATCGGTTCTCCAGGGTGAGCACACCCTGCTCCATCAGCCTCTCCTCACAGGTGATCCAGCTCACTGACCACCCTGGTAACCATATTTCAAGCTTGCTCAAATTTACCTTTCTTTTTCTTGTGCTGAGGGGTCAAAATGGGTCATCCTGTCTTGAGTGTGTTGGCTTCAGTCTCCAGCTTGGCATTGTCCGCGAGTTTTTGATTTAATTCAGTTTAATTACTGGTTAAAGCAGAACTTTCCAAAACGAAACTGTTCGCCTTTAGGGTTAATCCAAACATTAAAAAAAAAAAAAAAAATTAGAACAGAAAATAATTTTGAGAAAGTCATGAGAAAATGTCAAGTTGGATGAGTATGGAAATAGGAACTGAACGTGAACTGTTGCATGTCTGCTCACACCCGTCGTAATAACCGGTTCTGTTTTAGAAGAGAAGAAAAGCCTACTCAAGGAGGGAAAAAAGGAAGAGCAGAATATATTTTATACAACTGTAGACAAATCTGGCCTCAGGAGTTGTTTTAATTCTCGTTTGTTCCATTCCCAAAACCATACCTCTGCTTTCATAATCCAGGTCACGCCTTAAGAGTATTTCCATTATATCTGTCTTAGTGATAAACACATTTTATCAGAACTTCAAACGCTTAAAATCATTGAGGGAAGAGCTGTATTGTGTAACGTGATACTCTCTAACCCAATCGCCTCAATGAGTAATACTGCATTGCACTTGCATAGGACCTTTCATCTGGAAATTGTAACTCTCTTTATAAACATTAATTAATTAAACTTCAAACACCTGGGTGAGATAGGGAAGTATCCATACAATCTTTGGAACCAAAGTTGGAAAGACTTGTTAAGTCAGCCCATCAAATAATACTACCATAAAATTATAATCCAGCGGTTTTCAAGCTCCTTTTTTTTTTCTTCCCTCTGTGGTGCTCCAGCATCTAATAGGACACTTTCTTATTCCTTTTCCTTCATTACTTTGAGAAGCCAAGTTGTAACTCTTCCCATCAGGTGCTAGCAGTACCCGTTTTAGCTCTTTGGCACAGGCAGGCGCTCTGCTACCTGGCGGAAGGGGAGGGTAGAATGAAAGCTGCAGTTACCTCTTCTGTCATGGCAAATGCTCACAGAAGCTGAGCTCAGGCTTGCTTCACTGGCCCCTCATTCCCCATAGCTTCCCCACCACCTCAACAGCTGCTTCCCTGTCCTGTCCTCACCATAGGGGGCAAAGGCCTTTTATGTAAACTGCATCTGCAGCTTGTGGCAGCCATGGGGGCACCACTCCCAAGACTTCCAGGAGGATCTTATAAAATCCCCGTCACCCATTCTTCCCCCTCCTCTCTGCTTCCTTCTCCAGACTGAGAAACGCTTTTTAGAAACTCTGTTTTTACAGAGGGGAAAACAGAAGCATACAGAAATTAACCTCACCCAGTGACATAGTGGTTCAGTAGCAAATAAAGTATATGCATCTGGCAAGAACCTGATGGAGTTGTTTGCTGTATATACTATGCCATGGCCTCTCCAGAGGAAAGCCACAGAGTCAAAACTTGTGCATTTTCCAATGACAACCATGTTTCTCTCGAGAGTTTTCAAATCAGTGCAATACTTCTTTGAAATGGAAACTCTTTATGCAAGCAGAACTTGATCTAGTAATTAAAAACTGTCATTCAAATAGGTAGTTTTTGATGAGAGAATCATGGGAAGAGATTTGATTTATTTATGGGAAAACCTGTTGTGGTTACATTCTGAAATGACTAATATTCAGGGTAACAATACAATGCACTTCACAGCCAGACCTGAGTTGGTTTTTTTGGTCAATAGAAAATGACTTCCCACGTCTTTCCAATAAGCCTCCCTACTTCCCACGTCTTTCCGGTACACCTCCCTCATTCAGTTATTCTCATTTTTCTGATGTTGTGTTTGCCATAGTGGAACATCTGGGCCTCATAAATCAGGCACCGTGTTTCCTGCACTGTAGACGTCCAGCTTCAGCAGAGCAATCAGTCTACCAGGAGTAAGTATAAATATCTTGAAATCAAAGAGAGAGAGAGATCCGGGCAGTCTGTGTGGTGAAAAGGGAGTCACCTACAGCTAGATAGAAAATGCTACGCAGCAGACAAGGTCTGAGCACTTGTCTCTCTGTGGAGTTACAATATCTGACCCAGTCTTGCACATTAATATCCTTCATCCATCCAGATGGAGATGAGACAATGGTGATGGACATCTAAGTGAACATGATAGTGATGGCCATACTGCCCTTCCTTACTATGGGGATGACAGCATTCTTCCAGGAAGTCCAGAAATCTGTGCTCTGTCTGAAGAGGTCTGGATTCAGTGCTCCCCATTCCCAGAAGAATGTTGTATCCTCTGTGTACCCAGGGCAGTCAGGTTAAGCCCTTTCTTTTGAAGCATTGCATTGCCAGAAATGCAAGAATCATCAGAGAATAACGTGAGGGAGTCTGAATCTGCAGCCCAGTGAGAGCCAGAGGTCTCGTAGCAGTGGGGAAGCCCCATCTGTCCTACTGATACCTTTATGTGAGCTTTCACTGCAGTGGCCCAGCTTCAGACAGAGATGTGGAGAATGTAGGAAGGTAGTGGTGGTACACTTAAGTTTGTAACACTGAGTTAAAGTCAGAAGTGCTGTGGTCTGTTGACTCTTCTTTTGGTGGCTTTCTTTTCCACTTATTTAAATATGTCACTACTGGAAAATGAATGTGTTTTACAGTAAATCTCGACATTCTGTTTAAGGGGGAATTTTGTTAAGTCTCAAGACACAGAACGTGTGCAGTCCTGGTTGTAGAACAGTTCTTTGGGAAAACTGTGTCCCACCACTGGTGTTGACTCTCTGGTCTTCAGTACATCCATGTCAGAGTATTTCCTTGGTGGAGAGCTGCTTGCTGTCAGACGCAGCCCTCAAGTGCTTGGGATGTCTAAGAGAGGTCAGTTGATGAGACCATAAATATTCCTGGAGCCTGGGATGATAGAATATGAAAATTTATGAAAATAACAGTTAAGTAGGACTGCATTCAAAACTACTGTTCAGTCCTTCAAAATTCTAAAGCAGGACAACTGCATGGGTTTAAAATCAGTAATTTTTCTTTTTTGTTCTGTAACAGAAAGCTAAAAGGGGGTTTGACCTTTTATTTGCCCAGTATCTGGAGTGTGGTGAAATATTACTGGATATTATGTTTGTGCTATTGAAGTCTGTTCTGTTAAAGAATGTAAAAGGAGCTTAATGGATTATGGTAGCTAGAATGAATGCCGAATTTTTGCAACTAAGCATCTAATTCTTTATAAAAACCTTAAAGTACCTTGCGGGTCTGAATCCAGTAATCCGCAGGAAAATTGCTACGTTCGTACTGGTGCACCTGCTGTCATTATTCAAAAGGAACAAACACTAATAAAACTCATTTTTTTGACTCAGCCTCTGTCTTGAAAATATGGACAAATGAATATTAGAACTTAATTTGTTCTTGTTTTTATTCAACCTAAGAAAGATCCCTGCTGAGTTCAGGGACCAAAGTCTCTTGAGTAAAGAAATGTGAAGATAAGAATATGAAGGATACTCATAGAAGGGGACCTGCATGGAGAGCAGAGGGCCTGGAAACTGTTGGGTTTCTCCTTTCTTTTGTTAACTCAAGACTTCCAGAGTTTCTGCGAGAGCTGAGCATCTAGCAAATGATGTTTCAGAAATGGTCAGTTTTGTTTTGATTCTGAACAAAGTCAGTTTCCACTGTTCCCAGATCTTCTGAAACTGGGTTGATGTTTATCAAACCTGAAGAGAAAACAGGATCCTTCAATTTTCTTTCTTGGAATTTAATTGAATTCCACACATATCAACAGTGAAGGCATTGCTTTCAAAGCTGATTAATATATGCATCTTTAACAGAAGATTCACTATTGGTGTTTCGGCCAGGTTTTTCCTAAGATACTGAGCTACATGCCATGGTCGTGTATCAGAGCAAGTCTTGTCAGCTGAAACAGAGTGTCTGTGACAGTTGTAAATGTCACACCTGGCCTACCTGCCTCTAAAATCAAGTCAAAATCCCAAAGAGCTTGAAAATACACTAGAGTTCTTGATTCTCTGCCAGTTTTAAGCCACATATCTCCAAAACATTGGCATCTTTGAGTTCTTAAAAGCTGCTCTCATTTCAAGAGGGCTGCCCAACAAGATTCTTCTTTTGCCTAAATAAAACAACTAATCATTGAGGCAGTACTTCAGCTGGAAGCATTCAAACAAAGAATTTGAATTTGAATTTCTGCAGGAAGCAAAGCCAATGTTTGATGAACCTTGATCTCTCATTCTGTCAGGCATTTGTGTGTGAATGTGTTTCCATGAGTGTAAGAACAGGATGGTCGTATCATGTTTCTTTAAAGACAATGGTGTGGAATCTAGACTGTACTAGAAATGCTAACACATCTTTAGAGAATGATTTTTGCTTGCTCAGAAATACTGTGTTACTGTTTAAAAGCAAATTAGCACAGGTCATGCTGGTGGCTGATGCTCTGAGCAGAGAGTTTCTCATAAGGTGAAACTCTGTGCGTGGAGCTGGAGCCGCAAGTTCATTGTCATCAGAAACTGATAAAACTAGGAGACATGCTTAGTCATCTGCAACAATATTCCTTAACCTCTTGAAAAGTATAATATCCCTGTAGCTTATTTACCTTTCTAAGACCCTCAAAAGCCTTATAAAGAGTGGGATTTCTTAAACTGACGTATATCTCATATCACTTCATGGCCACATTTGAGCCATTCTGCAGTCCTGGTTGAGAAATGTGGCTTTACGGTGATGGAAGCAGTCATTACCGATTGACCAAGGGAGAGTTTTGTCAGCACGTACATGTTTTTGTCAGCTGTTGGTAAGCACTGGCACGAGGCCCCTTCTTACCCTCTGAGGCAAGGGTTGAACTTACACTGGTGTATCAGGTGTTTGGAGGTGAGGAAACTGTACAATACAAGAGACATTTGCAGTGTGTGGTTAAACAGACTTCTTCAACAAGACACAGAAGGAGTTCATATCGAGTGATTATCAGTAGAATAAGTCTCATTACTACATATGTGATTGGTATTTTTCCCCCACAACATTCCATCCAGCTTACGGTGGCATGCCATCAGTTGGAGGCAAAGAAAGTTGATTTTTAAATCTCTGCAAGAAGCTTAAAGAAAACCTGCGTGAAACAATTTATCAGGCAGTGCTGCGTGCTCAATTTCCCTTAAGTTACAGCCAAAGAATAATTTCAGTTTAAAGGAATCCGCTATTTCTGGTTACAGGACAAGAGGTCTAAAGTTGCCTTTTTGGTGAAGCGGGGGATAAGTGGGTACCTGTCAAATCCCAGTGACTAGTGGCAAGTTTGGCATTGTTACAGCAAAGTTAAGCTCTGCTGAGGTGAATTATTCGGAAAATCTGAAAATAATAATTCAGTTTATAAGAAGGTAAATTCCCAGGTGTGCTCTGCTCTGTTTGTATACATGATACATGAAATATACATTATTTGACACTGAATTTGTGTGCAGTTACTGGTAGAATAATTTGTATAGGAACCGTGAAGGAGCATGGGGAATGCTTTGAATAAACCTGAAGGCTTAAGAAAAATCGAAACAGAAAACCAAGAAAGAACCAAACAAAGTTCCACCACCAAAAATAAAATAAGAGAGAGAACTTTCAAAAGAAAAGAAAAGAAGAAAACCCTTTAAAATGGTTTGTGAGTTATATTTGCAGCCTTCTCAATGTGCTTCAATGTTTGCAAACATGTTTAGATAGGTTGATGTTTATAAATGATTCTTCAGAGAAGTATGTGCGTGTTTCTGATCTGTTTCGACAAACCATGTTGAGACAGAAGAGACAGAACATGCTTGCATCTGAACTTAATGCCAACTGGAGTACAGGCTGTTGACTCTTTCCCACAAAGCTGTGTATTGTCTTGGGTAAATATATTTCTTATAATATGATGTAACCAGAAGCATCTCCTGAATATTCTCCTCTTCCCAGGACTTTATTGAAGATCATCTTGATGTATGCTCTCTGAGGAAAACATTGTTCAAAATTGTACTCCTAGCAGAGTTTTGAACTTTAATAATGATTTTGTTGTTTGGTGATGTCTTCTCCAAGTCTAAATTAAATCAGATGTATTCCCAAGGAGATAATTTCCTTGAATTATTTTCCTTTTGAATAGGAAATAAAAACATTTATGATCAACTCTTAAATGTCCCATTTCCCCTCTGGCTTTATGGTGAATCTGAACGTGAATAAGAATACTAGTCATTCCTCAATAATAATTGAAATAAATTCCCATGCCCCCCCTCCTCTGTTGCTGAACACTTCCAACCTTGGATTGCTTTTTTCTCAGAATGTTTTATAACTATTGTTCTCTTGGTTTGTCTGCTTTTGTTGCTGAAAGTTAGAAAACACAGGATTTAGAACTTTCTTTTTTGTGTCTATGCATAGCTGTAAGTACATGGTGTTTGTTACAGCGTTTTAAAAGGCCCTTGTTTTTTCTCTCTCTGTGGCTAATGACACATCTTTTACATATATTAATCCACAAAGAAGATTGTAAAATTCACTTACTAAGTGAGTGTGGGCTGCTCCAAAGTCCTATGTAACAGAACAATATGGGTTACTTGAGGAATCATCAAGGAGAAAAGGTATTCTCCTGGCTCTGCTGCCTAGGTCTCTTCTGGAAACTCAACTATGTTGATGTAGTATCCTCATTCATTATTTTGTTCCTCTCTTTTCATGGTGGAATGGATTTCCTGATTTCTTTTTCACCATTTTATGTTTTGGTTTTTGTCTTCCTCCCCCTGCTTTTTTGTCTTGGTTAATACATTAAATTAGGAGGCTATGGAATGGAAATACTGCAAAGCTCGGGGGTTTTGGGAGGAACATAGGCAAAGTGGGGATAGATACCCTGGTAGGTTACAGCTGAGGCAAAATGTAGTTCTCAAATCTTACCCAAATTTAGTTCAGCAGCATTTTTGTGGCATAGGCAAATACTCCTGTGCTAGTTAGCATTAACATAAACAACAGATTTAAATAATCTAATAATCTTTTCGTGTTTGATATTGCAGGTCAAGATCAAATACTTCTTTTCTGCTTTTCTGTCCTTCCCTGCCATGTTTTAACCATAGTCTTTCTGTGTTATTCTGTGCCTCCAATGTCGGAACAAAATGCTGTTCAAAACTATGTTGTCTTCTACCCAACATGGTTCTTAACCTTCTGGAAAGAACACAACTCAGATCACAACTCAGTCACTGCCCCAGACTATTCAACCAGGATGAAACATTAGATGGAGTAGAGTTAGGTGGCATGCAAGGATTTTACTCAGGAAGAATACATCATTTGAGCTCTGTTTGAACTTAAGATGTCTCTGTATTGCTGCTTGAGTAATTCTGATTTGGATACCTATAAGTAAAGATGTTTTCACCATACTCGGGGAGGTGAGCAAATTCCATTGAACAGCAATTTTCATGCATGCTTTCTTTTGTGTGATTGCCAGCACCCAGTTTTGTAAATTTTGTACTGTTGGAATTACTCTTTCATATGAGAAAGTCATGTTGAAGTCGTAAAGGTGGTACTACAAAGGCAAGAACAGTGCAGGCAAGGTAAAAGAAGCTGCCAGTGCAAGAGGGTGGAGAATCTGGCCCTGGTTTACATATGACCACTTTGGGTTTATATAACTCTTTTGTGTTTGTTTGTATTTTACTCTGGGCTGTCTAAGTATTTCACAGGCAGCTAGCTCCCACAGAAGGATCGAGCCTTTATATCGTGTATTTTACCAAGAGTCAGAGCGAGGAGCTGAAAAGTTCAGTGATTTGTACAAAACCCCTCTATCTCAATAGCTGCACTGAAGTCTGTGATGAAATTCCAGTCTGATTCAGAGTCAAGTGCTCCTGTGTGTGTCCTCCATAATCTCCCTGCCGATCTGATTTCGCCAGCTACAAGCTTCTCTGGCTCTTCTGTATCAAGTTCCACTGGTACAACTGCCTTGGAATGCATCTGGGTTCGATTCTCTTGTATTGTGCAGTGATAAGCGTTGCAAGTTGATCGGAAAATACGCGGCTGGTAAACACCAGATTCCACCTTTCCTGAATGATTAGCTGGCTTTTTGAAGTCCTAATGATTTTAATTTGGCTTGGAGTCAGTGAGTAAGACTATGCAAAGCCTTAGCCAAAGTACCTATTTATTTATGTAAATCTTATCAGCACACATTTCTTCAAAGAAGAGTACCTATCTCTTTGTCTAAGAGCTTTTTAATAAATATATAAATGTATAACTATCAAGTAAATCAGCCTAAATTTTCTCCATTGTCTTATAGATGACAGCAGTTAGTAGAAAGTGTTTTTCCTTGGTGACAGGGTTTGTAGTGTTCCTGACTTGTAGGAATGATAGTGTCTGTTCAGTTTCATTCTTTATTTTTCATTTCAGATTTTTAAAATAAGTAATACAGCTTGTTTTTCCTATGGTTGTTCTGTCTGTCTTCATAACACAAGTTTGGGTTTTATTCCCAAAGAAAGGCAATGAATAGGTTAATGATTTGTTTAAAATGTGGATGGAGTTTCTCCAGACAGAAATTGCTCCCTCTATGCACTCATCTTCTGGACTTGACGGTTTTAAACTTGTCAAGGAAGAATAATTTTTTCCCTTTCCCCAGGTTCTGTGGAGGGGAAAGATTGTCTGTGTTTGTGATTGTTTCAGATATTTGCAAAATAAATGTTAAAATTGCAATACTGCAGTAAGATAATTTTTTTTAAAACCCTCTGCTTGTCTATTGCAGTTCTTTACTAGTGAGAGACACATTTAATGAAGATGCTTTTTGTTTCCTTTCTTAAGGAATGCTTGCATAATCTAGTGCTGTGCTGAAAAAAGCTTTACTTAAAGGCAACAGAGATGTTCTACTGTGTCACCCTGATTTAAATGTTGAATTGTATACGACAATGCATTGCATTTTTAAGGAAATTGTCCTTAGCTGTGACATACTGTGGCTTAAAAAAGATTGTGATAAAAAAATATATTTATAATTAATCAATAAATATTCAGAGTAAATGGGATAAGACTAAGTACACTGAAAAGTCAGCATGTGTGCAAGTATACTTCTGCAGGTGAAATACTACATCTATTAAATGAATATGTTAAATGTTGTGCTGTGCAATATTACTAATATTTAAGACTTTTCCATGAGCACTTTGTTCAGTTGCAATTCCAGACAATACTGGAAATCGCTTGCGTAGGAAATTCATAGTATAGGCTGGGTTCTCTAAGTTAAGAGCTTCTGAAAATAGCAGATATCTTCTTGTAGGTTTCTGTGCATACCGTTCATGAAATTAGATGTAATTATGCTGCTGTTTGTTGTCTGAGTTATTTTCCATTCAAATGCCATGTACTTAATTGAACTGGAAGGGAAGGAGTGGATCCCTTTTCCCCGGTGCTGGGTCTCTGGAGTCAGACAAGTCGACAGTGATCTTGGCAGTGCAGTATTTTCACACTGGTGCAGGCAAAGGGGTCAGCTCAGCTGTGCCCCTTCCATGTGGGTTTTGCCATTTACTGGGGTCCAGGCCACTTGGAGATCTGCTGGGCGCTTGGCTGTCAGGATGTTTGGTTTTATGGAGCTGCACAGGCAAAGGGCATGTTTGAAAGTTTCCTCTCACGACTCTGAATTTATCTCCTAACTTGCTGGAGATTCTTCTTTGAAACAGAAGTTTGCATACTATTTTTGTTATTTTGGAAGTTGTCCTCACAATACCTTTTATTCATTTCTTTCCTGAAATCAACAGCTTCTTTTTTTCAGATCTTTCTTTTTTTCTCACAAGTATGTACACCACAATTATGGCTTGAGTTATGAGTCCTTGAAGTCCTTTTGTTGTGGCAATATCTTTGTCAATAGCCAGCCATGTGTATTCAGTTTTTTATTTATATAAGAACAAAAATATTTTCTGAATTGTTTTGTCTCATAAATTCTTTCCCTTTTTTTTTTAAACTCCATTACTCCTACTCATGGCATAAAGTACTGAACTTGTAGACTAATACCCAAATCTCTTTCTTGAGTCAATACCATTAATTTATAAGCCAGTTAAGTATTTGAGTGCATTGCATTTGTCAATATTGACTTTTCCCTGCTATTGCGTTTCTCATTCTCTTAGATTAGTTAGGTGTATCTGAACCTCTGGTCTGGACTTACCTGCACATTTTTGTGTCATTCTTGGGTTTGCCACTTCTCTGATCCCTCCTTTTTCTGGTGACTAACATAAGTAGCTACCACCTATGGCAGAGCGGTGTGGTTCCCACCAGTTCCTACCTGTTCAGCTTTCTACAAAGAGAACCGTTTAATTCAAATCTCTTGTTTTCTGTCCAGGTTTTTGAAAAGCTTTGTTCTTCGTAGGATAGTTTAGTTACACCAGATACCTTTCTGGAAATCCATATAAACCATTTTTCCGTTCATTTTCTTCTGGTGCATCAAAAATTGTATCAGATTTGTGATTGCTAAAACTGTGGAGAAAAAATTCTACCTGTGATCTGTGTGTCTTCTTTTGTTTTAATGACTGTTTCAATTAAATTGCTGTCTTATCTCAAAATATATATGCTAGTCTAAAATTTCCTTGAATTATTCCTGTAAAGGCTTTTAAAAATGTAAGTTCAAGATATGCTGCCATGCAGTCCTTAAATGAAGTCACTAGTCTGAGAATATTTTCTTAAAGGTTCAATCAGCTTATTCTTAATTTTTTTTCTTATGTTTTTGACTGTGTATATCCTCTGTGACTTATTGACTTAATGCTTATTTAATTTCTCTGTTGTTCTTTCCTTCTCCCTACCTCTCTTTTTGGGTACCTGTGTCTTTGGTGGCATCTCATCTTTTCTTTATGTGGAAAGAATAGGGTCAGGTTTAAATATCTTTCTAATACATAGTTGGCAAAAACTGATGCAAGAAATTGTTTATCTTTTCAGCAACACCCTAATTTTCTTTAATTACATCTTCACCTCTAATTCAAAAGGCCTACTTATTCTCCCTTAACCGTCTTGGTGGTTATTGCATGGTTTTTACCCACAGCTGTTTACTTCAGAGCCCATTTTGGACCTCTTTATTTCCTTCTTACACAATGAATCTTATAATCTGCTTTGTTGGCTGCACAAACATTGTATTTCCATATTCTGCATAACTTTGTGTTGGATTCCTATAGGTGGAATAGCTGTAGGGCACTCTAAAATTGTACAACAGGTCTGTAAACTGAGAAAGTGCTATACTAGTTTGAAGAGGACAATTCATTTTCAGAGTTCAAAATTCATCTTAGCACTAAAAGTGCATATATTTTCCCCTTACCTGAAAGTCGTCTACATTTGGTTACTGGTCTGTAACATTTAGTTTTTAATTTTCTTATGTTAATACATTGGTTTCTGCTGATTTAACAGGTTTTAGATGCGGGAAGACTGAAAGAATATGGTGAACCTTACATTTTGCTGCAAGAACAAGACAGCTTGTTTTACAAAATGGTGCAACAAGTGGGCAAGACTGAAGCGGCTTCTCTGATTGAAACAGCAAAACAGGTAATTTTAGAAGAAGAGATAATTAAGTTTGTCTCTGCAGTTTGTTTATCTCAAGTTAGCATATTCAGTGTTACAGTAAGCCTTCCACTAAAGGATCTGTCAGTTTTGCAAGGCAAAGCCGTAATTTTCAGTGGGATATACACAGACTTTCAAATGATACGTGTATTTATATACCCCGAGTTGAAAGACTGGATTTCTTGCATCCTTTTGTGTGTACACAAAACAGTAAGTGTAAATAATATAGAACATACTTGCTTGTGCTGGGCATTGATCTTAACTTGCTGTAAAAAACACATTAGGGCTGCAGAATCAAGCATTTATCTGTTATGTCTATATTTTTAAAAGGGTCCATCAGATTTTAGTTGGGTTTCAGTGCCTGTGACCATACTGTGGTCCCTGAGGGTTTGATCACATTCCTTCTGTTGTGCATTCTCTTACTTCACTCTTGCACCCTGGTTCTCTATTCTGCACGCAAAATGAGTGGGGCTCAGTTAAAGAAACAGCTGTTGAATGTTTTGTCGCCTTCTTGTTCCCTACAAGGCTCTGTGCCTGATTTACTGCTTACTGTTCAAATCCTACTCGGAGTACAGAATTATTAATGTAACTGTGGGCATTCCTCTGGCAATCAAAGTGTTTAAGAGACATCAGTGAATTCATTTTCATAATATGCCTGTGAGGTGAGGCTATATCATCCCTACTTTTCAGATGGAAAGCTGAAGCAGAGATTAGAAGATAAAAAAGGATGACCTGTGTCTGAGGAACTCTTTGACTAGCTTTGGCTTGCTTTCTTTTTTCTTGATAATTTACCACACAGGATGTCCAGATCAAGATTTTAATTCTCTCAGTGCCAACAAAGTTTCATCATTGCTTCAGCTGAGACTGGCAGTGCTCAGTTTGGCAGCAGCTTGCTTGGAGCTCATGTAACTGTGCTTTCAGCATGCAAGTAAGGCACTGGTATTAAGGAGGTAACAACCTGAGAGAGCCTTTTACAGGCAAGAGGCAAAGCTCTTTAGCCTTCATGCTTTGCTTTCCTCAAGTTGCTGGATGTGTGGAGCAGAGCTTGGGGAGCACAGTGTCTGAACTGTTACCTGGGGAAACAAAAGACCAGTAGACAGGGGAACAACACATAAAGACGGGAAACAAAATGGCAGGTGCCTGACTATTTTCCAGTGAAAAAATAGACACATTTCCAGCAAGTTAGAAAAAAATGAAAGAAGAGGACTATCATGGAGGCTGTGTGCTCATGTCTGGATGCTATTTTATTGGACTTTTTGAAGATTAGAGATTTCTGTGTCTGTTCATATTCTCAGATTTTATTTTTTAAAAGAGTTTTTCAAGTAAAACATTGTAGCTAAGAGCATACACTATAAATTATTGTGTGGCACAAACTGCAGAACTGAGGAAACAGCTTTGTCTTAAACTGTGTTAAGAGTTCTGCTGTCCTCTTCCATTGCTGCAGTGTAGGTTCATTTACTTTCTTAGAAAAAAATGGGTTAGCCATGTTTTCTGTGGTATGTGCTTGACAATCTGGAGGTTATATAATTGATGTTTAAAAGGGTAGCTTCAAATTCATATGACCATTGTTTGTCTGTAAAGTGAAGGCCAGCTTCCTAAGGCTTGATCCTTGGAAAGGCAAGAGGTAAGGCTGTCCAGCTGTCATCTGTAGAAATTTAGCTACGTCATGCTGTCACTCCTTCCTTCCCCGGAGCCCTCCCCAGTTGCACAATTGCATTCAGAGATGATTCAAAATGTATAAAAATAATTGGCTGATGTTACTTGCCCATATAGTCATCTGCAGTCACCACATCAATGTTATGTGATTTTGTACAGGAAGGGAAGAGATCCAGGAACCAGTCTCTGCTGAAATGTGGTTTGATGAAAAAGTTTGCTAACTCCCAGGCTAGAAGGCAGATACAAGCTTTAGCATCTGCCAAGAATGCAAAGCATGGTGCTTATCCACACTCGGCCCAAAAATACGGGAATCAAGAGACTGTATCTCCAGTCAGCAGCTACCCAGAAGCAGAGTTACAGTTCTTTCTGTTTGAAGGACTTGGACAATTCAGGGGTTTTGTTATTGCTGTCCCTTGTGCTTCACACATATTTTCAGAGAAGTTGCTTAGTCAGAAGAGCTGATTCCAATGGCTTTTCTTTTTACACTACTAAGTCTGTTGCATGTATTGCTGTTGGTTTCCCACATTCCTACTGTGGTTACTAAGAACTGTTTTTATGAAGAACAGCTTTCTTTCTGTTTTTGGAAAACAGCATGCTGCACATAAAAAGAAATGGTAATATGACATATATACATACTTTTCAAAAAGCATTACAGTGGGTTGCTAAGTAAAATGGTTTGGAATGTGGCTATGCTTTGGCAATGATTATTTGATTCATTGCATTTTGGACCTGAATCTTGATTTATTTAAGTTTGGACCTGCACAACACAAACTTGTAGCAAGAACTTCTTTCAGTAAGCTGAAACTTTAAATGCATTTTCTGGAAAAGTATTGGTTCTGCATATATCCTTTAAGTACAAATTAAGAGGTTTTTTTCCTATATTTTTTGAAAAGCTTTTTTCTTTGTAGGAAGGTTATTTAGTTACACCAGATACACATCTTAAATTGAGAAGACTAACTTGAACATATTTAAGAAACATAATTTAAAAAAAAAAAATCTCATGGGCCTCTTAGTGAAGCATTGCAAGACTGAGCTATTGCTGGAACATTAGCTCAGTCTTCCAAATTGATCCATGTTGCTATTGTATGGCTCACTTGGTCTCTCAGTATCCCCATTTTTCATGCAAATGTCAGAGAAAACAACACGGGCACGACTCAAATTGGAGACGGCCGAGTATGTATTAAACAGCCCGTGAGCCTGACGGCAACTGAATTATGCTGTTTTTATCTTTGCTCAGTTTACAAGAAGCTGCTAGGAGAAAATCCTGTGGGAAAGTGAGAAATAGTCATCAAGCAATGCAAAAAGAAAAAATAAGAGTGCTCAGTTATTCAGATAAACAGAAGTTGGTGTGTTCTCCCTGCTCTTGCCAGTGTTGAGAGGGGCTTTTCTGCAGGTTTTGGTGGCATCAGGATGGGGCTGGGTTTCTGTCAGTCAGGTTTTGAGTACTTTGAGGGAAAAATAAGGGTTGTTTTATTTTACTTTAAAGCTATGACAGATGTGTAAATATTAAAATACTGGGTGTTATCTCACCTCAGTGATTACTTTTAAAAAGGTTGCAGCTCTGTTGGCAGTGGAAGAAACTTGTATAAAGACTTGGGCATTTAATATCTTGAGGGATTGGGCTCAGGGGAAGAATTGCAATGAGACAGTTGAAAAGCAGCTGCCATTTCATTACATCTCTAGTAATGTGCCAAGGTTTTCTATTAGCTTTCCATTAAAAAAAAAATCACATTCAAAAGCTGCATTAAAAGTATGCCAAAGTTTTATGTTTTAAACCAGGAATGGGATGGGAATACTGAGGCCGCCGTCTGCAGCGTGTGTGCAGTCAGCAGCCTCATTAACTTTCCTCTGTTGCATCCGATTGTGACTGGTTACTGAGGAATGCCTCTTAACAGGACTCCCAATTCTTTTGTTGATTCAAATCAGACTTTAATATTCTTTGAAACTTGTAAAGATGCATATACCCTGTGTTAGTGAGCGTGCACAAAAGATGACAGTGGTACTTACAGGACCATTTTTGTAGAATGACTATTTCTTTTTTATCCCATGTGTCTTATACATGTATTCATGTATATGAAAAGGACATTATTATCAAACAAACCAAACTCTGTTGACAACATTCTTAAATACAAATTGTAGAAATATTTCATAAGCTGTACTCAAAGCAGTCTGACTATGAGACCTAACTCATGACATGTGTCAGCTTCAGAAAGATAGTGTATTTTCTGTTTTTAAAGACTCAAACAAAACTTCTCACATTCTTCTTTGAAAAAAAATTGCATTTGAAGTCCTTTTTCACCCAAACACATTTTTAGATAAGAGCACACAAGTCTTGACATTATTTCATTTTGTTATGCGCATCTGTCAAGGAACAGAGATATGATACAGCTGCTAAAAACTGATGATTGTGGAACAGTGAAACTTGACAGCATTTCATTTCCTTTATGTTCTGATTATACATTTATCAGGAAAACTGTATCTCTCCTAGTTGAGCTAGAAATTGGTAGAATTCAGGAACTCAAAGGCTTGGCAAAGAACTGTCCTATTATTTGGTATCATCTTACATTTTAGAGAAGTTGCTTGGTTGAGTCATTGTTAAAGCTTTTGCTTCTTCTTTCATTATTGTGGTTCACTATCCAGAGATCACATTTCTATAGGCCCTATAACTGCTCTACAGCACAAATTAAACGCTGGGATATTTCATACATATACTTCGAAGTTTCAATGGTTGTCAATCATAGTTTGTAAAATATAGGGATTACAACCTGATTTTAACATCCAAATCCATTGTGTTCATTTTATGTGTGAAAATGAGAAACCCTTGTGCAGACGCAAGATTTCACAGCTTCTTTGTCATCCTGTTTTTAATTTATCTCCATGTTTTGAGCTAGTAAAATGATTTTACTTATCAGTGTAATGTAAAGTGATAAAACATATCTATTCATCTGAATTAACAAAATTTAAGAGGATCTACAGGTTCTGTGGGATTTTTCTCACATTTTGTTATAATGTAAGTTCATATAGTAATTTTACTAATTTTTCTGTGACATACATTTAATGAATGCCACTAACCTGAAGTTCCCGTTGGGATTCCTTCAAGATATGTATTTGTCTCTACTATATTTATCTCCAGAAATACTGTTTGAAGCTAAATGGACTTTGGTGCATAATTACTCACAGAATCCGATATTTTTTCTAGGTATACTTCAGTAAGAATTACCCAGAAGTTGTTCAGAATGGTCAGCTTGCCACGGACTCCTCCTTGGATCCTTCCTCAGGATTATGCATAACTGAAACTGCACTGTGATTCCTCATTGCCTTAACTGTTTTCTGTAGAATGTTAACCTGAGATAATCTAAACTCAGTGACAACATTTGCAAGTGTTAACGGGAGAGGAAAGGGAGGGGGCCGATTCTTTGCACTGGACATCCTTCCTATTTAATACTGAGAAGAAAATTTTTACTGTCCCTGTTTCTTTAATTTCAGTGCAATATGTTTTTCTTTCCAACTAATTATGTTTGTATTGCTAAAGAAATTAGGCAGATTCAGTTTTTATTTGAAAGTTATGTGGTAGAGATCTCTTTTATTTAAATAGGTGCAGGACACCTAACAGGTCTAGTGTGCATATTTGGAGCTTAGTAAAATAATTGGAATGTGTCTTTTTTTTCTTTTAGAAATATTTTGAGAGCAAGCAAAACCAAATTTTTTTCGCTGTCACTTTAGCATGACAGCTCTGTCTGAACAGCGGATTTGGTAGTGTGCAGCTTCCTTGTCTAGAGCAACTGTCTTTCTACCTGCCACAAGTACCTATGCAGGTTGGTAGGAAAAAACTTGAAGAAGCCAAAACAACTTTTTTTTTTTTTTGGATAGAAAAGTACTATATACTTATTTTTTGATAAACCGTTCAAATAATGCTGTTCAAGATGAATGTAAATATTAGTTTTATTTTGCTAAAATCCAAATGCTGAAAAATCAATCTCAATCTTCTGTACTTTAGAATAAAATTACCACATTTGCACTGAAGAAATATTTAAATAATTTAACATACATTCCTCTTTCTACCCAGGTTATCAAAGAAAAAAAGGTATTAAAATAACTTGAGGAAATGTTTGAATGACATGTCGTTATACCTAAATACTGTGTAGTACAAAGTTATCTTCAACACAACACATTGAAATGTATACATTATTTGCATTTATTGTGCCTTAATATTTGTGCCTTCAAGCCAAAGCTGTAACTGCAGGGTACACAACAAATTCATTAGATATATGTTAAAAATATGTAACTTTAGTATGTTTAAAGTTTTGCATCAGGGGTTCTGTTGAACTTCAGCTGCTTGAAGTTAGCATCCTGCCAGAATAGGTAGGAAAATACAACCTGTAGTTTTGAATGGCTGTTGCTGATAGAGAGGAAGGCAGTGAGAGAGTGGTTCAATATTCATAAGTTATGTCCTGATTCAGCAAAGCACTTTAACACAATGGCACTATTCTCATGTTTAAAAAATAAATCAAGCAAGTGCTGTGCTGTTCCAGATTTTTTCAAATTTAGTGAGCTATTCTTTGAGGTCCAGTAGAAAATTTATCTATTCATCCTGCTTTTTAAAGGGCACAGGAGAGAATAAAAGGCAACAGATTTCTTCAGGACATGGAAAATATTGTGCTTTTTAAAAAATACTGAAGATGCTTGCTATTACCTTTGTAATGCCAAACAAGTGTTATTTACCCAATGTTCATCCAGTAGTCTAAAAGTAAGGCAAGCACGAATGTTTCTCATTTCAAGCAGTTCTACCAGAATATAATTGAGTCAAATACAAAGTTGCTTCTTATTGAGAAGTAAATTGAGGCCAAAGCCTGTGCTTCAGCACAGTCACTCATCTTGGATAGTTTCCTGCTCAGAGCCAGCCCAGCGGTGAGAGGCAGAATCCTTGTTCTCCTGTTGCAGCATCCTCCCTGCACTGGGGCTTGGTGTCCTGCTGTGAGATCCCAGGAGAGAGGGGATTGTGTCTGCAGTGCCACCAGTCAGCTTTCTGGGGGACAGGGGCGCTTTGGAGCTTGTGGAACAAACATCAGACATCTGTGCTTGTTGGTAACATCCTCTTACATGGTTAGAAATCATTAGTGGGGAGTTACAAAATGAGATGCTCTTGTCCCTCGCCTTTTCTTGGCAAGTCCTAACGCTTCTCCTGCAGTGTGTAGCACCTTACACTGTAACAAGTTCCACTGACATCAGTGGAACTGAACTTCACACAGTGGTGTGCAGCAGGAAGCTTGTGCTACATCTGGTGATAAATATCAGCCAGCCAGGGGCA
This sequence comes from Falcunculus frontatus, assembly GCA_013398115.1. Lineage (NCBI taxonomy): Eukaryota > Metazoa > Chordata > Aves > Passeriformes > Falcunculus > Falcunculus frontatus. Next base: position 144,551 of record VZRV01008971.1, on the reverse strand, counting down.
GCTGGCAGCCACTGAGCCACGTGGCACAGATGTGCTCCTGTAAGCAGTGCTTATGGAAAATCCTTCTGAGAACACACCAGCCACATCCACTTTCTGTGTTGCTTGGCCCTTCTTTGAGCTCCTGGAGTCCACTTACACAATGTCCTAGCACACAGTTATTATCCTGTGTGTTCTGTGGCTGTTTCCCATTAAAGTTGTCTGAAATAAGGGTAGGGCTGTTCTGCAGCTGGGTGAGAGTAGTGTTTGCATTGCACACATATGTGAAGATGTAAAGTTTAAATGTGTAAAGTCGTGTTGGATAGTGCTGGGGGACTGTGTAGCATAAAGAAAGTTCAGCCTCATGGCCTTGTCCATAACTGCCTTTTTGGCAAGGATCCATGGATCCGTGTCCAAACTCTGCTTCAGCTTTGCCATGGAAAGACCTGGTTGGAGTGGTGCAAAACAGAGCTAGAGTGAGCTGACCAGTAAGGCCGTAGCACTGCATGGGGTTGGGAGTTTGAGCTCCTTTGTTCGTCTTCTTTTTTTGAGCGGTGTGAATGTATTCAGAGTCTGTGTTTTACAATATGGAATTCTTCTTATTCCTAAACAATTAGTTCTTATGAAAAGAGGAAGTGTGATGTGTAATACAGAGACTTTTAAGTACTCTAAGAGGATAGTAAGTTCTCCTGGCCATACATACCTTGAGTTTACTTTTTTTTTATCAGACTCAAGGAGACCTGCACACGTAAACCAAGGGTATAATTACGGTTTTAGTTCATTTCAGCTCTGAAATGAATCTATGGTAAGTTATATTTCAGAGCAGAACTCCAAAACGCTGGCTGCTGCAGACTCACTGGTATGAGACCCTGACAGATCTAGCTATCAGTCTATAAGCTAGAATTAATTTGATCCTGTAGCTTTTTGAATGTGCACAAAAATGTTAGGTATCTCTGAAAATGCTGATTCTGCTTCTTCACGTGTTTTGGCAGGACACTACTTGCTATAGGTATCAAATATCAATATAAGACAAAACAAATTTTTTACAAAATCACACTTGAAATCCCTAAATTGCTGAGTAGAACAACTGATAGCAAGTCATTCATGTCTGTCATTGGCATTATTTCATCTTTTTGGTTTAAAGCAACAAAAATATTTTATTCAGGAAATTGATTTTTAGAGTCTTTTCTTGGTATTGTTGATAGCTGTTTTGTTCAGCTGTTGATTAAGACTGACTGGCCCATTTCATTTCAGTGGGGTAAAAAGGTGCAGTGTACCTGAATGGCAGAATTCAGATTAGGGGAAGAAAAAGGCCTTCATGTGGTGAAAGTCTTTGTCTGTTAAATGAATACATTATCTTTCCAGCGAGATGTTTTATGTTTCCTAATAAAGAAAAATTTAAATAGTTAAACTTCCACTTTAAAAAATGTTGTGCTTTATTTGGAAATAGCGAAGCAGGTTACTCTAAGTTGCATTCCTTACTGGGGATCTTGGAAAAATAACTCAGTCTCCTGAGTTATTCAAGCCTTTAAAATATTTCCTTGCCATGAGGTGCCTTAAAGTATTCCAGAGTCTTATTTCTAATAAATATGATTTTATACAGTAATACTGAAAATCATCTGTTATAGAATGGTTGTTTCTTTGGTGTAAAAATCTAGGAATAGCCTCTACTTCTGATCTCAAGAATTGTTTTTCACACATTTGTTTTGGTATGTCTTTGCTCCTTCTCAAAAGACCACTGTGAGCCAACAAAGCACGTTGGCACTTTCAAAGCCACAGTTCACCAGGATAGGCTGTTTCATGTTTTGCTTATTTGCTTGTTTTAAGGACAAAAATTCTCTTTAGTGAACTGCACCATTTGTCAGATGGGCATGATCTTCTGTGATACCATTTGTACTGCCCTTTGGAAGAGGGAGGACCTTCTGACCAGCCTCAGTAATTCTGGTTGCTTAAGTAATGTTGATAGTTTCTTTTAGCCTTTCTGATACATGTGTGAAATAAGATTGCAAAAAGAATCAAAAGAAATGCTGCTTTTTTTGTTAATTTGACCCTTTGAAATATCTCACTTCAAAGTTTGCCTCTTTTTTTTGGAGGGGGGAAGAAAGACTTGAAATCACTTCTTTCCTGTGATGGCGATGAGCATGACAGTTTTGCAGAAGATGTGGCTTTCTGTGTATGTTTTACATTGTGTAACAGCATGCTGCTTTTTCATTTAACTCTGGTCTTGTTTTGGTTTGGTTCTTGGCATTTGTTGTAATAATTTGATTTTGGTATTGCTATGGAATTATTTCTTTTGTGGACGTTCACGTGACAACTGCTGTCATACAATAAAAGGCGTTTCTCAGAAGCCTGCTTAAGTCTGTTGTCATTGCAAATGTGGGGCTGAAGGCAGGAGTCATGGGCTGAGCTAAGTCAGGACATGTCTGACATCTCTAAACACCTCTCGGTGGCATCGGTAGCCCCAGGAGCTGAAAAACCTCCACTTGAAGGTACAAAACACAGTAACACAGGCCACCTTGGTTTTACCAGTTGTCTCCAGTCTGAGATCTCTCAGATCACATTACCAAGATTTTTGCTTTAATTGCTAAAAAGTATTGCAAATACATTTTTTAAAATTGTCATGGAAAAACCACTAAAGTTGCACCAGTGCAGACAGGGTATGGTCTCTGCCTGAAGCAGCTGGCAAGCTCGCTGGGCTGGACAGTGGAAATGTGGAAGGTCAGTGGACAGAAGTGAGGTGGGTTTGCAGCATAACTCCAAAATCTGGTGTTACCTCTCAGTCCTGTTATTCTGTCTGATGAGTTTGTTGCTTAATTTAGCAAGACACTTGAAAACTGCTTTTTTCTGAAAACCATGCAAAATTCCTCCCTATGTCTTCCAATTATCTCAAGTACTTCACTCTGCTATTTTTATGCAGGGTTTTTAGTGCAGGATGAATTGTGCATTGGTCAGTAATCTCCCAGTGCAGCAAGTTGCAGGACCAGTATGAATTGTGATCTGCCCTTTTGTACCATGGAATATGCATTAAGAATTTCTCATGTTTCTACCGAAAGTCTACCTCACAACCACTATGCAGCTGTCTTAATTGCCTTTAAGTGAATTTGACTTGGGTTGTCAGAGCACAAGTTGCCTGTGGGATGTGCAATATCCACCTGGAGCTATATCCTCCCAGAGCAAGCACTTGCCAAATGCATGTGCTCCCTTGTTAATACAGCAGTTCTCTTTTAGAAGTGGAAGAGAGGGAGATCTGTTCCCTTGCCTGAAGGAGAGCTGCTGATAAGTAGCAAAGCCAAAGATGCTTTTTAAGAATCTGCTCACAAAACAAGCATGAATTTCACAAACTCAGTGTTTAAAGCTGGTTCATGGATTTGGAGCAATATTAATGTACAGAAAATCATGGCCATACTCTGATGTATGAAATCAGGTTTCCACTGTCTGCACCTTGGCACCACTTAACTCCCAAACTGGCCTGGAATCAATAGCTTCGTCTGTTTTGAGATACAAAATTCCCTATGGATCTTAGCCACGGATCCAGCACATTCTGAAAAGTAGAATAACCTTGAGGAGAAACTGGAGGTAGTCCCACTGCCATTCAGGAGCCAGGGCATATCCTACTTTTGTGTTGCTGGGCTCAACACAGAATACTGGGATCATACTTGCTTTCTTCAAACACGTATGTTAAAAGCTGCACCAGAGCTCTTGCCTCTCTCCTGCATGGGATACCCTAGTTTTTTAGAGCATATGTTTGGGTGTTGTAGGATTTTCTTAGGCTGAGCTGCTTGGATCTTCCCATCTAGTGCGTGACCGAAACATAATACTGAGGATCTTGTTGGTTCGTTGATACGAACATTCTTGGGAGTGTTCGCCATGAGTGAATGATGTGGAGGATTGTTTCCACCAGGATAAAGGCAAATCCTAGATTCAAGTCCAAGGTCCAGGGAGTATTTATGCCTTTTATTCAATAATCATCTGTAGAAACACCAGGAGGAGCTGGGGCTTCTGTTCCATTCTGTCAGCATAGCTGGGATGTTATTGGGCAGCAGGATCCGTTTGCTTGTGTTCACCTGCTCTGTGGCCCCAGTGGGGCGGTGCTGGCCCAGGCTGCAGCTGCCACCACACAGGTCTGACAGGTCTGCTCTTTGCAGTCAGTGCTTCAGCTGTTGGGCAGCTCTACCAAAGCAAACTCACTTCTCCTACCTCCCCAAGGACACTGTTGCTCTGAGCGCCATTGCTACCACGTGGAGCTCTGCTCCAGATGGGATGCTCTCTGTGCCCAGCTGTTCCTACTGCAGCTGCTCCTCCAGTATACGGGCAGCGAGTCTCCTTATAGACCAAGCTGTTCTTGGAATCAATAAAGCTCCTAACTGAGGGGCCCTGGAATACTAGCTGAAGTTTCTGCATTCACTATACCTAGAGAAAAGCTCCCAGTTTGTGCAATTTAAATCACTGTGTTGCAGCCAAGAGGATGTGTATCACCTGCTCAACACTGACATCTGAATATGGTGCCTGAAGTACGGCTAGTGGATTGTGTCAGGCACATGAGACTTAAAAAGAGCTATGATGCTTTTTTCTTTTTTTCTCTCTCTATATTTCAGTATTGGAATTAAAGTGAGGTGGAAGAGTTAAAAATAGTTCCCTTTGTTTAATTCCAGTAAGCTTTGTACCTCACAGTTCAAGCACAGATAGCAAATAAAGGAAGGAGTTACTTATCCTGAGTATTCTGAAGAAAGCAAATCTTGCTAGTGTTCGTACCAGCTGACCTTCTTCATGGAAGGTGACCTTCTTCTATTTTCCAGGAAAGGATCATAATTATCCTATGGCATTAAATTGAGTTGGGTGGGAAATGCAGCCTCAGATTTATTAGCCAAAGTTTCACTGTCAACAAGAGCTTGTTCTTGAATATTACAGGCCTGGATTTTCTTTTCCATGTAAGTGCCAAGCATGAATAGCACAAGTGAGCGCTGTTGAACTGTCTCTTGAAAACATTGCCAGGATACCAAAAAAGAGGATTTCTCCCCCTCTCTACCCAGCTGAGAGGATTTCTCCTCATTCTGTACCAGCAGGAAGGCAGCATTGTACCAAGAATATGGACCGCTCTGTGTTTTGGTTGATTTAACATGTATGCACTTTTGCAGAGTAGTGATTTCCTTGAGTGGAGTTATGCAAGTAATTCACCGTGAGTCATTCATGCAGTGAATTAAGTGCCTCTTCCCACAACCAGGTCGTCTCCTGACAATCTTTTTTTTTTTTTTTTCTGGAATTACTCAACAAATCCTTTTGCAATTACTTTTAGGCATTCTGTGTAGATCACACGTTTATGTATGTGGTTAATGTTTGTTGATTTTTTTTGAGTCATATTCATAATACATCAGAGAAAATACATAGTGTTTTCTCTGTATCGGTTGGTAAGAATGTCCATACCTGCAAATAAAAATTTCATTTTCATCTGGTTTCAGGTGAACATGTGCCTGTTCATTTCTGTGTGTATCCCTGTCAATAAAACTAGATTTACTTGAATGGTGTGTCACATTCTGCATACACATCGACACAGAAGGGAAGGCAATCTGCATTTTTCAAATAGTTTTATGGAAAAGTCTCTGCTGCTTTTTCCAGCAGTAAGTGATAGAGACCATCACGGGCTTGAGGGAACAGGAAGATGCCTCTGCACATACCAAAAGAATGTAGAGAGCAGCAAGATGCCTGCAGTCTGCCGGGATGGAGCGGGGCTGGCAGGAGTCTCCCTGCACAGGTTTTACCTGCCTAGGTTCTTTGTGCGTTTCTGTGCGTGTAAGAGGTTGCAACAGACTCTGTGCAGAACCAGTTCAAGTTGCTGAAAGCAGAAAGTGAAAGGCCAAGTGCTGCTGGTAAGCGAGGGCAGGTGTTTATCCTGTGCCAGGCATGGCTGAAGCCTGTTCCCCGCAGGTGCTGTCCTTCTAAGTACACGCGCTGACTGTGCCTCTGCCCCATTTGAGTAATCTGGTTTATTTTGGAGGAGGAGAAGCCCTCCAGAAAGGAGACATTTTTAGGGAGAGCTTCCTAGAACACAAAAGAAGCAACCGTGAGGTTTCCCTCAGAGGTCTCCATCTTGCAGAAAAAAAAATTGTTCTTTTCTGCTTTTCAGGACGTGTACTGGACCCTGCAGAGCTCATGGATGCTCTGCAAGGAGGGTGTAACAGCCCACAGTGCTTAGGAGGACCTCTTAATGGGCTGGATAATAGGCTAATGGGGATGCCTTTGCTGCAGCCAAATGGAATACTTAATAGGGATGTGTAGATCTTTGGGAGATGACTGGGCTGCCAAAAGGAATGGGCAACAAACCAGTTGGAGCTGCTGACGCTGTTGTCACAGAATTACCAGAAAATCTGCTTTTCCTTCCAGCTGCTTTTTTTTTTTTTTTTCCTAAAGAAGTGATTATCAGTTCAACTTTTCTCTGGAACTGATAGTGAGGCAAACTTCTATCAGATATTGCTAAGTGTAATGTACCTTTTCATGACTTCTTGGCTCATGATGGCTGCCAAGCTCACAGGATATTTTGGCCCTGTTACTGAAACTGTGGCTACTGTTGTTCGTAGCTGTTCAGGACTTCCATTTGCCCATCCTGAGGGAACTGTAAGAAAGACTGGTCCCTGCTGTTAAATTGTTTGCATAATTCCTTTTTTCTTTTTAACTGGGAAAGTTGATCTTAGACTGGAAGAAGTATCAGCAATGCTAGAGTTTTAACATGAAATCATCATATCTGAGTAATTCAAGATGAATGTGTCCCTCTTCTCTCATCTGTTGCCTTGGAGTTGAGGAAAGTGCTTGATTTCCCACTTTGATTTCTCTGGATGACTCTTAATCCCAAATTTTTGTGAGGAGCTGATTTATTGTCTAGCATCAGGGAGGGGACATTAATTCCATCTGCCACCCAGTGTGCCCGTCTGCTTGGAAAGAAAGAAACCTCCTCTGCTGTAGGTAAGATCAAAACCAAAGGGTATAAACTGGGTTGAAATCCATGTGTTCAGGCAGCTTGTCTGGAAAACGCAACTTTACTGCTACTTAACCCTGTAGTTGCCTGGAAACCCTTGAAACACCTGACTCTTTACCTTGAAGCTCACCCAGGTGCCCACAACCACACTCCTTGGGGTCTCCAGAGCTGCCAAAACTGGCAGCTTAGTGCCTCGCACCTGCTGGAGCTTCCCTGGCATGGAGAAAACAAGGATTTTACTTGTGTAGGGGCTTGGTGGGCCCTGGTCGCTGCGCCAGGCACCTCCCCACACGGTGCCATGGCAGCTCCAGCTCCAAACTACTGCTCCAAGGGATGTGTGAGAGCCCTCAGAGCAAGTGGGAGAGGGGCAAAGGAGGTTCCTGCCTGCTGCCTCCCAGAAAGTGCCCTCAGGGGCAAGGATGCAGTGCCCCCTTGCTGAAAGCCTTTCCTAGAGTCATGATGCCAAGGAGAAAGGAGGAATTTGGATGCCAGAACCCAAAGTCAGCATGTAAACCTCCCAGGATAACAACTGCCAGGGCAGTGAGGAGGCAGCCCAGGGCTCCCCACTCCCTGGTGACGGCCTCAGAGTGAGGTTTTGGCATTAGGCACACGCTCCCTCCTTGCTCTGCCTCGCAGCCCCCTCTGCCCTCCCGAGTCTGAAATTCCTGGCTGCAGAGTGTGGCAGTTTCAAAGCAGGGGTGGAGGAGGCTCCTCCGCCCAAGGTAGCCTCCAGCCTGGTTGTTGGGGCACTCTCATGGGATGTGGGAGATGTGGGTTTGGGCCCCTCGGGCTGAGGCGGGAGAGGAACCCAGGCCTCCCACTTCCTCAGCATATACTTTGAATACCGAGGCATTATATAATAAAAGCTATCACCACCTTTTCTTCTTCCTGCTTTGTTTTTTAAAGACTGATCTGTGTGGAGTCTTTTGAAAGAAAGGGCGTAGGTACCAATCTCCAGGAGAAGATTCCAGACAATGGATCCCAGGCAGACGGGATTGCCTCACTCCAGCCTCAAGGGGCTTTTAGTGCAAGAGAGAATTGCAGATACACCCTTGTCCTCCACTTTTCCTGTTGCTTCAATGTAAGCAGCTGCATGCTCCCTTCAGGAAGATCCCACTGTATCCTGCCAGCTCTGTCGTGTTCAAGTCTTCTAGCACTCGAATTCCACCATCAACCACACAGGGATTCTGAGTGCGGCTCATGAGATGCTGGAGGCCAGATCACCGAAAAGTCAGTTCCCAAACCTCTCCTGAATTTAGCCTTAAATTCACTACTTCCATCTACTTGTCAAATCCAGATTAAATGACTTGCCTCTTTGAAAAAATACTGGGGATAGAGGCTCGATCAAGAGGGACATGCTTATGTAATTGCATAAGCAGGTAAGACTATTTTTGTTGCTTTGAAAACCTTAGAAGACTTTTGACTAGAAATTAATGTCCACAAGTAGCCTTAATCATTGCACTCTGAATACTCGTTTGAAATAGTCTTGGCAATCAATTCTGATGTAGCTCTTTGGCTGGAAAAGCCCAGACAGTCCCAGATGTCTCTTTGATGCAGGATCACACAAAGATTCAAGTTTCCATTGCTCTGATGAAGCAAGATGTCCCTTGCCCTAACTGAGGGGGAAGAAGTCCCTGTGTCCCAAAATATAAATGTGTTGCACATGGTGCCTATTAATCAATGGAGTCAAGTCTGGAGCAGCGTCAACTCTTGTAACTTGTACTCAGTGGTGTGATTATACAAATCCATATATCTCTTCATATATCCATGTATCTTTCCATGATATTTGAAAAATTATAGTAGCTGGGTGAAGTCCCTGGGGACTGGGAGAAATACTGCACTCATTTTTAAACAGGGTAGAAGGGAGCACCCTGGGAAGTACCAAGCTGTCAGCCTCACCTCTGTGCCTGGGAAAGTCATGTAGCAGAACCTCCTAGCTGTGCTAAGGCGTATGGAGGACAGGGAGATGATTTGAGACAGCAACCCCCAGGATAAATACTGTCTGGGAGATGAAGAGATAGAGAGCAGCCCTCCCAAGAAGAACTTGGGGGTGCTGGTGAATGAGAGGCTGGACATGTCCTGGCAATGTGTGCTCACAGCCATGAAGGTCAGCCATATCCTGGGCTGGATCCAAAGGAGCATGGACAGCAGGGTGAGGGAGGAGATTCTCCCCGTCTACTCCTCTTTGGTGAGACCCCACCTGGAGTACTGTGTTCAGCTCTGGGGCCTCCAACGTAAGAAGGTCATGGACCTACTGAAGTCTGTTGAGAGGAAGGCCACGAAGATGATCAGAGGTTTGGAGCACTTCTTCTATGAAGAAGTTTGGGTTATTCCACTTGGAGAAGAGAAGGCCCCAGGGAGAACTTACTGTGATCTTTTGGTACTTCAATGAGGTTTATAAGAGACATGGTGACAAACATTTTGGTAGGATCTGTTGTGATAGGACATGATGTAATGGTTTTAAACTGAATCAGGGTAGATTTGCACTAGACAAAAGGAAGAAATTTTTTACAATGAGAGTGGTGAAACACAGGAACAGGTTGCCCAGAGAGGGCAGTGGTGGATGCCCCATCCTTGGAAACATTCAAGGCCGGGTTGGATGGGGCTCTGAGTTGAACCTGATCTGGTTGAAGATGTCCCTACTTCTTGCAGGGATGTTGAACTACACGGGCTTTAATGGTCACTTACAAGTCAAACTGTTCTATGATTGTGCGTAACCTGGTTTTGAAGCACTTCATCTGTGGAACTCTATTATTTCCCCTCTTTTTCTACGCAGAAACCTCACTCCGGGGGGAAAGAGGCCAGCTCATCAGTAGGATCTTCATGAAAGATGAAAATCTTTGGCTTATTGTGGTAGATACTACGAATCAAAGGATCAGCAACCAAAATGAAGAAAGGATGTCACTGTCCTTGCCACACTTTTATCAAGAGAATTCCCCAAAGGATGGCAAAGGTTGTCTGCAGCCCCTTCATTCACGTCTTCATTATCGTAAATTGCCAGTGGAGCGATCATTGCAAGGGACACCAGCTCTCTGAGAGGGAATTGAGGCTTTGTCTGCTCCTTGAGACAGTCAAGAAAGCTGAAAGGCATGAAATAGAAACCTTCCCCAGGATGTCCTGCATGTCTAAATGTACGTTTGAGGAAGTCCAACCACAGGAGAAATGGCTGGTTACTCTGGGCCTGGACTGACTGGCCAGATATGATGCTTCGTGGACCCTCAGGTAATTTTTGCCAGGTGCTGTGATGAGATGCTGCTCTGATACCATCAGGAGATGCTCATGGCAGAGAAATAAAAGAAAGAAGGTACTATAGAGTATCATTTCAATACCTGACACTCTTACACTTGGCTAATTGTATTTGTTCATTAAGATAAGGATCAGCATTCAGCTTCTTCTACATTTAGGTCAGCCTTCCAGTACATTTGCACTTGCAAGAGAGAGCTGCTTTAATGAGGGATAATGAAACTTGCTACACATTGCGTCATAACTTCTGTGTTAATATCATTTACACATGATAAAATGCAAATAGTATTGACCATCATGCTTAATCCTCTAAGCCCACACACACACATGTGCTAAAACTAATATCCCTAACAGTAAACAAAATATACATCTGTGCCTCTCTCTGTCCTCCTGAGAACATTCGTTTTCCCTAAACTACAAGGTGCATCAGCTCTACCCACACATCCAAACAGACCGCCACTGGCTCCTGTAGGTACCCTCATTCCCTGTTTGCACTTCACAAAACCATGACAATGCAATGAGACCTCCCTGTAAACAACCCTGCCTTAAAGAGACCCACACTCTGCATTGCGGGCATTCAAAGGGCATTTCTAATGCGTAACTCCAGTTGACTCTCCCAATGCATTTTGGGTGTCCAAGGCCTGCTTGCCCATCTTCTGTAGGCACCCTGAATTTAAAAATAGTCATCTCAGCTAAATGATAGCTGGTAGAGATGCTCAAACTCTTCTTCATTTGGGATTTGTGCTGGTAGAGGGGTACCAGCACACTCTTTTACATCTGGGTTTTAGAGTTGGAAGGTAGTACAAAAGGCAAGATATTAAGCTGAAGTAGGATCAATTAGTGACTAGCCATCTTCAGTGAATAAATATTCCCTGAAGGTTAAATGGGTCCATGTGAACTTCAAGAAATATAGATTAAGCATACAGTGGATGTTGAATGTATTTAATCATAATTCTGTTGTGGGAAGTTCAGCTCACAATGTCAGAATCACTAAATCACTTTCAGGTACCTTAATACCACATAGGTGTTCATATTTCAGAGAGAAAACCCTCTTCAGGTTGCACTACTGGTTGAGAGTGCTACCTCTGAACTGTATGATTTTAGGGGCATTCTGTATCTCTGGTTCCCTGAGAGCTGCAAAACTTTTTTGATCAGCTTTTCTTACTCTTTGAATGTAAAAACTCACATTAGTTCAGGACTGGTGAAGAATTTTCTTTGGAAATTTCTTACCCACTTTACGTATCACAACATTGAAGCAACTGTTTGCTGTTTCTATTTCTCAGTGCTATCAGCAAGGTGCTGCCTTGGGTTTTAATGATCCAGAAAAATGCAACAGATGGCAGTTGCCTAGAGAAACCATAGATTTGTGTAGGACATGATCCTTGGGGAGGTGTCCCGCTGGTGAGGAAACTCTGAGGAGCAGCTGAACAAGCTCAGTGCCTTTGAAAGTCACTCTTCTCCTTTGATTGCACAGGCTCTTACTTCAAGAGGGCTGCTTCATGAAGCCAGTAAAATTTAGTTTCATGATGCCTACTGGCTAAGTCTTGCCACGGACAAAGACTGAGCAAATGAGGTTTGCTCTCCAGAGAAGGGAAGTGTTTGTCACCAGCTAAGCCTGACATTCACAGAGCTGGTCAGCGAGTGATCAGTGTTGAATTCGGATGTGCCCTTAAGACACTTCTTGGCCCATTCAAAGCTTGGCACTAGATTTCTGTGCCTACCTGAAATCACATGGTATTCCCTCAGCAGCTGTAAGGTCGAAACTTTTTTAATTTAATACCGGTGAAGCAGATGTTATTCAGCATTTACTATGCTTTCAGTGCCTTTGCAGCTGGAAAGACAAGTGTGTGCTAGCAGTGTTAGAAAGCACTGACTGTACTTCCAAGGTATGAAAGAGTGCAAGTGCGGGGGCAGCATCTCCTCTGAGCAGACCAGGCAGCCCATGGCCCCTGTGTCAGTCGAGGACCTCGAGACATGAGCTCCTCAGAGCAGCTGAATGCAGACTCCTCTCAACCGGATGTGCACTCAGTTTGAGGATTATGTATGTTAGATCCTTGCTTTGATACCTTCACTTATGCAAAGCCTTGGCTCTATCAGTTCCCGGCACAGTCAAACTTGGGTGAATCAGCCTCCCTCAGACCATGCAGTGTGATTCACACGCTAGGAATCCAGCCTCTCCTTGCTGCAGAATAACCAGTGGAAGCTCCTGCAGTGGAACTGCGTTTAGTATCAGCTCTGAGCATTTTCGTATGCAAACCTCAGGGGTTTTTTTGAACCCTGGCTGTTGCAAGTGCGCCCTGGATTGCTCCAACTGACTGGATTTGTAAAAGTAAGGCTGTGTGCATGGAGGGTGGGCTTGTGCTCCTAAGGAAAAGAAGTGGAGGTCTTGTCTATACCAGTAAGTTAGAAGGTGTGAGCTCTGTGCTGCAACCAGCCACGCTTTTTGGTGCGTGTGTTCCCTGGCATGGCTTTGGCCCATGAGGGCTAGCAGCCTCCTAAGTACTGCAGGGTGTGGCACACATCAGACTGATCTTCAGGGACCATACGGATGAGGCCAAGTGTTTTGGAGGGGAAAGAGCCTTTACTCCTGCATCTTCAAGTTGCGCTTGACATAAAAAGGATTCGCCATCTGGGTACTAGAGACCTCTTTCACAGCTGGTGGTGTGTGTGCAAACATACACTGGACTGTGAGGTATGGACTTGTGAGATGTGCATGTATATACATAGACCTGTATTTATATATGTGCACACACATACACTGCACTTATGTGCAATAACCAAGTTTAATGCTATAATTACCTGTTCTGCAGACTAAGAATCATGTCCTCTTGTTCTGTTTCCTTTTTGGAGAAGGTCAACCCATGCTAATTTTAACAGGTCTCCCTTTCTGAGCATCAGTGGGCTTCAATGCCCCCAGCACAACGCTGTGGTGAGCTGGTTTTTGTCCCTGAAGGATGACGGAACTGGGTTGAATAATCGTAGCGCTACAGCCTCTCTGCTTTTTCTGCCCAGAGCGATGTTGCTGAAGTCTAGCTCCGGCTTCCCTCCCATCATTGTATCATTATATCCAAGGCACCTGATTTTGTTACCTGCCTTTTATGTAATCCTCTGGATTCCTCTACGGCAAAGACTCACTTACAGGCAAAAAATGCTAACATACTATTTGCCGAAATTCTCATGGATGAGAAAATTAACATTCCCCCCACCCTCCTTTTTGTTGTTGCCATGGTCACAGGAAAGGAATTAAAGCATCAAAGCCTTCCACTTCCCGATGATGGATTAAGGAAATTATTAATTTGTCTTATAAAAAGGCAGGTTGTGTCTCTGCAATTAATGTTAGAAGGCTCTTCATGAGGGGAATTTCAGCCTCCTGGGCGGAGAAAGCTAAAGCATCTGCTTGTTCACTACCTTAGATAGATGGGACGGCTATGGGGATCTGTGCCGTAATTCCTGCCTTTATTAGTCACTCCAGATAGTATTTGGCTGCCTAGGCAATGGTTTCTTTGGGGCACACTATTAAAAATTCAAGCCCCCCTGCAAATTAAGTCATCTCCTTTATCCATTTATTTTGTGCTCCATCCACGATCTCTCAGGATTTTTTCCATTGCAGGCTGAGGAAGAGAAAACCAAGGGAAAAAACCTACTTGCACAGAATTGTCTTTGATATGTTCCTACTCATCTCTCGCCCTGCTTTCCTGGCTCCACGGTGCCCAGCATCTACCAACTGGTGAGGCAGCTATTTATATGGGAACACTTTACAAAGACTGGCTTCACAGCGGAATGTGTTCTCCCAGGGAGCTGCAGGCTTGGCCGTGGTCACTGTAATTGACCCAGCATGGGACATAAAGACTCAGTCTCATAAAGACTTTCTGATGGATCTGGACCTCTTTTACCAGCTACATCTTGCAATGTTTCTTGGTGACCTGTCCTGGCTGGAGCTGCCTATGCTTGCAGAAAAAAACAGGGAGGAAAATATCTTACCCTGTCTGCTTCTGGTGTCAAAATTCTTTCTTTTGCTTCATCTTTTCTTCTCCATTTCCATTTTTTTATTCTAAACTATAGCAGAAAATACAGTTTTTATTGCAGCATTTGTCTTCAAAATTAGGAGAGAAAAAATACCAGCACCAAAACATGGTGATTTTGATCTTGATACTTGTCAAAATTCTCTTGGCTCCAGAGAGAGTCCCATTGTCCCAGGCTTCTTCTCAGCAGTCTCTCTGAGCTTAAAGGTGCTGCTTTGGCCTCCCACCGCCAGCAGCTGTGTTGTCTGATGACAGAACCCAGCACGCCACGCAGACTCTTTTAAATTCATCCTTTCATATTTCTTCTTGTTGGGTTCACATAATTTGGCCTCTTTATTTACTTGATCCCCTTTTCTTCTTCCTAAAAGAGAGTGGCTTAGTGCTTCCCATTGAAACCCATGGAAGTAAATTGCTGGATGATAATACCTGGTGAGCAAGTGCTGCTGGGGCAGAGGTGGCTGAGCAGTGCTTGTGACACAGAGCAGTGCCTCATGCTAACCTCGTGGCTCGTCCCTTTGATATGGTGTCTGTCAGGCTCTGTGCTTTGCCTACCTTGCCGTGGGAAATGAGGGAACTAGTTTGTCACTTTTTCCTATGCTGACAGGGCACAAAGAAGGAAAGGATCTTTTCTCTGAGTGGTAAGCTTCCATTTCCCTTTGATCTGCTTTGTGGGAGCACCTTTCCTCTATGAATGAAAAAAATGCCAGGACTACTTCTTGGAAAAGCTGAATGCAATTTGGAAACTCAACAGGAGTTTGCATACCTGCCGTATTCCTATGAATAATACAGTGCTGCTCTCCCAGCGACCATATCCAGACCACACTCAGCTCAGATATCCTTCTTGAAGACACTGCTGCAGTCAGGAAGACTCCCTCAGCTGATTGAAAGATATGAAACCCTTGTTCCTGGATCTGACGGATCTGTAATTAAGAGCTTTAAAACCAATGTTGTAACACCATGAAGGACATTTCTTTGGTGTTAAACATGTCAAATGACCTACTGCTCTCAGACTGAGCTGAGCTATAACCCTTAAGGTGTCAGTTCTTGGGGAGAAAATCCATATTTACCTCTCCATTTGTGTGATAGTCATGGGGCTTGGTGATATTGGTGTCACAATAGCACTTTGACATGCAAACAGACGGATTTACAAACACAACATAAACGTAAAAAGTCTATAAAAAGTAAAATATTTCTCCAGGAGTACCCCAGTTTTATTTATGTATTAGTTAAGCTCACTTTGAAGTGTTACACAGTGTATCAATACCATTTATTTTTCCTCTGGTCAACAGTGAGTATACAATGTGCGGGGTTTAAAGTAGGTCCCAAAAGAGTTTACGCTCTCCACAGATAGCCTTTGAGGATTCAAAAACACAGATGCCATCTTCTCTGCCATGCCTTTTCTCTCCAGCTGAGCTGAGTAATTGAGTTGGCAGCCCAGGTAGCACCTCAACACTTCCACGGCCCTTGATACTGAGCTTCTTTTGGCCAGCCTGCAGAGAGTATGCATTGTGCTCTCCTGTTGATCCTTATTTTCTCCATATTCAATACCAGAGGGTCATAATGCTCACCGTAATGTCTCCTTATGCTGATATGAGTGTCCAAATGCTGGTGGCCACATGCCCTGATATCTTGGTGTTCAACATATGAACACCATCTCTGTGGGGAGAGAAAGATTTATCTGCCTAAAGAGAGGGAAGAAAGAGATGCAGACATCATGCAAAAACCCTTTACCCATGCCACAGTTTACATTCTACTGAGAGAAGGAATTAAATTTACATATAAATCCCTTTAAACTGAAACATCCATTGTCTAATTCAGAAAGAAAAAAATTATAAATCTCATCTGTCTTCCTGTTTTTGTCCTTCCAGACCCTACAGAGACCCACCACAGGTCTACAGGGGAAGTTTGCAAATGTCTTCTGCTCTATGGCAGTCATGCTGTTAGCAACACATGCTTTCTAGGGAACATGGAGAATGCTATGTGCCAGAGGAAGGAAGGAAGGAAGGAAGGAAGGAAGGAAGGAAGGAAGGAAGGCTGGTTTAGGTGCATGACTTCTCAATATAAATACTAGAAATTGGTTGGTTACGTCAAGAGAAAGACAGATTACATGGGAAAAAACAGCTGATGTATTGAGAAAGGATGATTTCTTAATTTTGTAGACACAACAGCTAGAAATTTTTTAAAGCCCACAGAAAATACCATAAAAGTGTTGCAGCCTGATTAAATAGGTTAAATATATTGGAGGGGAAGAAATGCAATTTCCTGCTCAATTTGCTACCAACAAGCAAGCTGGCAAAATAATGGCAAAAAGTATAAAACTCTTCAGAAAGACTTGCCGTGGCACATGGGATGCCACTACTGAGGCACGCTAGGCTGTCAGCAACAGGAGGGTGAAACTGGTTCCTGTCCTGCACCATGACAACATGAAGGACATTATCAGAAAGCTGCTGGTTTTGTGATGGCTTGAGCACGATGGGATGAAGGCAGAACTCATGTTTCATCAAGCCCCTGATGCTGCTGTTCCCGTGGAAAGGCGATGGGGCTGGTGGGAGGGTTTTGGCTCCATGTGAAGGCAGGTGATAGGCGCATAAAATAATTGTGGCACCAAGAGGTACACACAAGAGTGGTAAGCAGGCACCAGCTGAGGGGAGCTCCCCCTTGTCCACCTGCACATAGATTTAAAGGTGAGTAATTGAGAAGGTGTAGTAGGGAAGGACACCTTCAGAAAGGTTGCTGCTTAGGAGAGGGTAAAGAAAAGTCACTCCTGAAGGATGGGACGCTAAATAAAAATATTCATGCTCCGGACACAGATAGTGCTGCAGACTGTAAGACTGGGATAGCCAGTTTAGAAATATTCATCTTGCGCAAGATGGATAGAAATATAATCTGGTTAACACCCTGGGTAGTGGGGAGAGACTGAAGATGAAGCTGGATGTAGGATCATAACACAGTGGCTGTCATCCTGCTTTGGCAGTATTAAAAATCCTTCTGTGGCAGTGCACTAATACAGACACCACTGTTGCTGAAGATTTAAAACTCCAGACAGATCAGAAAAGCTAGGATAGGGGCTGGGTATCTGTATAGTACCAGGAGGAAGATATCAAGCACTGCAAGAGTAGAAAAAGCCAGTGAAATTCAGCTATTTTGAAGTTGGAATAGCACTGCTGTTCCTCTGCCCAGCACCTGAGTGTATGGCCCAGTTCAGGTCAGGTACAGTCCTAAACTAGGACACCTCTTGAAGCACCCCGGGTGCCTTTGGTGGGGAGAGAGCCAGGCACCTCAAGTTAGGCAGGTTGACTAGGGATTCAACTATGTAAAATATTCAAGGAGAGGATCTCTGGATCCCGAGGAACGTGAGTCACCCTTTCATATTTGGCACTCTAGGTCCCACCACAAGAGCGTGCTTCAGCACATAGCAGAGAAACTTTCATGTCTCAGGATGTGGCACGGTGTTGCAAAAGACTGTCATGGATATTATCTCAACAGCGATTTCTGCCCACACCAAAGTGGTTGGTTTTTTAAAAATGGTTATGATAATAGTTTACCAAGTTACTAATTAGTCTATTAATTTTGAAATGGTTCAGAACAAGGTTGAAAAATGATGATTCATATGTATTGTTTATCAAGAATGATTTCAGAGAGGACAAGTACTTATTACAAATATATCGCATTATGAAATCTATAGAAGAAGAAAAAATAAAAAACCCTCAGAAAGTGAAAAAACACCTGAGGAACACCATTCTCCTACCAGGATAAGACAAAACAGATCCCACTATATGCTCAGAAAATTAATATGAATGATATGAAAATAAACTACAGACATAGCATTCACTAAATGTTGTAAGAAGAAATAAACTTACTCCTCTGATCTTACTCTCTTACTATCAGTTACATTTCTTTTGTGTCCTGGTGCATAAGTATACAAAATTGCCTTTTGAAAAGAGTCATCTCCCTGATTTTTTAGTCTCTAATCCTCATCCTATGTTCAGATGTAATGTCCTTTCTCAGTCAGATTTCTCAGTGATTAGAATCCCTCCCCATAGACAAGTTCATTGACAAATCCAGGAATTAGGGCAATAAGAAGACTTCCACTTTGGTCCCAGTAAGGTGTAGTAGTATTGCTGCTGGAAAGCTGAGCTTGAGGCTCTTTTTCCAGCTCCTGATGTACTTTTATGACAGAATCACAGAATGGGTCAGGGAGCGACCAGAATGGGGTCATCTGGTCCAACCTCTCTGCCCAAGCAGGGTATTGTTAGAACACACTGCACAGGATTGCATCGAGACACAATCACATTCCTATTGCCCCTGTTGCTGGAAAATGCCTGCCTTGCTTGCCATGCAGAGCAGCAAGGGTGGACGCCCTCCCCGGCTGGAGAACCTGACTCCCAGCCCCGGTTTCCCTGCCTGGTAAGTACACTCTAATTTACATTCCTCCCAAGTTAGTAAGCTCGAGCCCAGCCTTGAATCCTTCTTGAAAATCCTGGACTGGACTGATTCATTTTCCCCCTGAAGAAGCTCCTCATAAACTCTGGCTCACCCCACATACATACATTTCATTTTAATTAAAAAATACCTTGCTGGCATGACAAGCTATACAAGTTTTGCTAAAATATTAAATAATAAAAAAAACCCCTCTGAACCCTCAGGTCTCTGTCACAGAGAGATACAATACATCAAACATCTGTCCAGAACAGAACTGAGGATAGTCATAGCATTTGGAGGTTTAACTTCTTTCCATTTATCATTGTGACGTGTTTCGGATTTGGAGGTAAGTTCCTTTGCAGCATGATCATAGGTCACCTTTTTCTTTTCCCCCATAGCTGTATGAAAGTTTTCCTCAATATTTTTTTTAATGGAAAGTCTTTTACTACTTTAAAATATAATTTTTTAAAAAAGAAAAACTCCTCCTCATATTTCCACCTGTTTTGGGCACAGAAATAGGATGCTTTTCTCCATTTCAATTCCTCTCCTATCACATTAGTTGTGCAGTGATTTCTTTTTAGTTCTGCACTGTGCTTTGCCTCTTCCAATTTCAACTCCTCGTTTACAGTCATTGATTCTTCATATGCTGAGGATCTACTCCAGGCTGGCACATTTCAGCCTGTGAAGCTATCCATTAGTCTCAAAGCACTATTTAAAACTCTTCAGCAACTCCATCTTTGGGGCTTTAATATATCTGTGAGAGTGACCTGTATATAGTTTTGCTGTAGGGTTGGGTCTGGGGATGGAGATATGTTCTTGCTCCACTTTCTCCAGAGTCCCAGGCTCCCTATCCCAGTGCTGTGGAGGAGATAAAATCGACAGAAAGTTGTGTGATGTATTGAGAGCTGTGTAAGCAAATCCATAGAAATATAGAGCAATGGGGTGGGGTGTAGATACCACCTCTGGTATGTGGGCAGGCACATCCAGCTGCTGGGGTTCTCAGCCAGCATCTTTTTGGGCTGTTGGGAGAGAGCAACTGGGAGCAAGCAGTCAGGGAAAGGCACACTGTAATGTAAACCAGCACAGGGACACTGCTGAATGAGTGCTACCGAGTTGTGTGTTGAGATGTTCCTCCAGCTAGACAATGAGCCTGATGCTATAAGCCCTCTCTGAAGACGTAATCAGGGCATCTTGCTGTTGTGCTACGTGAGCACTTCAGCTGCAGCCCATAGTCTGAGGGTTCAGACACCCAGCACAGCCATAAGGGATCTGGGTGGGAATTCCTAGGCAGCTATTTCTGCTGCCTAGAGAGTGCTTAATCATGAGGTGCTGGGTGTACCTTGGACTGGAGGACCTTCCTACCTTCTCAGTAAGGCGAGTTACTGTGCAGAGAAGCTGTTTAGTTCTGTGAGACCAGGGAGGTGGTGGGAAAATGCTGAAGGGAGTTTATGCAGTGTGCAAGTCATTGGTTTCATCAGGTGTTGAAGTCCTGCTTTTGTTATGTGTGGATCCTCAGCTGTGATGGCTTTCTTCTGCTGGTCTCAGGGCCTGGCTTGCACACCATGTGTTGCAGCTGCTGGTATGCTGGACATTCAGGGCTGAAACCAGGAGCAGCACAGTTAAATCAGTGCAAAGCTGTGCTTCAGCAACTCAGCTGCCCCTCTCAGCCCAGCCTTGCTGACAGAGCTATACCAGTCTCAGCTCCACTGCTACTTAATTTTCTGCTTACATAAAGATCTTCCCATTGTACTTCAGTTCAAAATTTAGGCTTTCCTAGAGGTGTCTCCAAGGAATTTATCTTTGTACCAGGGTGCATGTTGATATAACTTCTTATCATCCAAACGAATGTTTTAATCTGTTTTTGAATGTCTCTTTCAGTGACAGTCCTCTGGAGTGCATTTCTTGGCCATATAAATTCCTTTCCTGTTCATCCATGCACTTAATTTCAAGAGCAAGCCACCTTCATGGCAGAGGTGCTCCACCTGTGAGCCATTTTGCTGAGGTTTCCAAAAGTGTGGTCTAGTACATTTAATATTTATTTTTATTTGTAGAGCATTTAATACTTATTTATTGCCTCTATAGAAATAAATGTTTGAGGCTTCCAGGAGCTCAAGAAAACAAAGTCCAGCTAGACACCATTAACAGACTGCGTACAAGAGGAGGAGGAGGAGGAAAAGCAGCAAAGAAATGTCACCAAACTGACATTTCTAACGTGTTTTTGTAGTGAAAAAAAACCAGAAAGAGCAACTGCAGGTAGTCTTACCCACTGTTGGAAATCCTGAGCAGCACTGTATATGGTGAAGTAGGTAAGAAATTGCATTGTGGAGAATTACAGCGTTAATTGCTAAGGGAAGTTTGCCTCTTAATCCTCATTGTTGAGTTAGAAAAATGGTATGGGCTGTACGTGACTCACAGTGTGGCCATGACCTTCTTGGTTTCTCTCTTCTGCACCAAGACCTGAGTTCAGCATGCCGTGGTCCCTCAGCCCCCTTCAATGACCTTGATAATAAGTGCCCATCTGGAGACTTTTGGGTGCCTAAAGAGGAGGTGAGAGGGCAGGTTCTGGCAAAGCTGATGCCTTACAGCAGAGCAGGCAGCTACCGATCAGCCATCCGGGGGCATGAATCCATGTGGATGCGCTTGGCCCATGCCTCTGTTGAGAACCTCTGCGCCAGTCTGCCTCTCTGGAGTGTTGCTGTTTGAGGCAGCAGCCCTGGGTCCTCCTCCCAGGCTTCTCCTACCACAAGACACAGACTTAATGTAAGATAAATTTTTAGAAAGTTTCTTTGTGCAACTAGTCTCCTTGTGTTGGAACGTATCCTGGATTTTATTCCAGCTAATGTATCGTGATCCTCAATATCCATATAAACACTAGTCCATTTTTAAATCCTCGTTTTCTAACCTCAGTAGTATCTGTGGCTTAAGGTCCCACACATTAATTATATGTCGTGTAATAAAGCATTTCCTTAGCAGCTCCTTAATTTATACAGCAGAAAATGTCAACTGGGTAGCATTTCATCTACCTTGCCTGTGTTTCCTATTATTAGTTCACTCTCAAAACTGGCATCTCAATTTACCCGACAAGCATTTCTCTCCCTGTCAAGCCCTCTCCCTTGTCCATTTTGAAGTCAGAGATCATCCCTCAGCATGACATCGCTTTCAGTGGGTGCTTCTAAGTCAGAGTTTCAACATTATTTCCTAAATAGTTTTGAAACAAGTTAATCTTGGTTTGCTTCAGAGTTTCCTGGGCTCCTGGTGTTCCTGCTCCCTGTCCCTCTCAGATCTGCCGCGGACCTTTCTCTCCCCATCCCTTAGGGGTATCCTGTGCCCGATACCATGCAGGAAGCCTTGCATTTTTTGTCTTCTGAGACTGCTCCAATTACTTCACAAATGACAATTCTCTTTGAGATCCACGGTCTTGCCCATTTTTGAAGAAACTGACAGGAAAATCAGAGATCTCTTTGGAAAAGGGATGAAGAAAGTGCACCCTTCTCAAAGATTCAAAGGAGTTTATTGAGCAGTGGTTTCATCCTACTTTCCAAGCTCTGGAGTTTATGTGATGATGGAGAGTTTCAAAACTTCTGTTTCATTGCATTATTAGAAAAAAATTTTCAAAAATACAGTGGTAAACACATGCTTGTCGCTTTTTTTATAGGGGAGGTGCAAGAAATTTGCCCCATTTCCCACTCTGCACTCCTGTTCAGAGACAGAAAACTTTACACAATTATCAATTAAGTGGTAAGCAACGAGAGGTACTGGCGAATTTTTTAGGCTCAGAAGAGTTTCTCTGCTGCACTCATGGTAACATTCTCCTCTGTGCTGCGTGGGCTTGGCTGGCAGTGTGGCAGACCCAGGAGTTTAGCTACCTATATAAACCCTTGCAAATAATACAGTCTGATGATGTTTTCTTGTGTGGTATGATTTTCATTCTTTTGCCTTTAAATGTCTGTAGGTGTTTCCAATTAAATGAATTTTTCAGAGTTAAGATAGCAATAAAAATGTCCTAAGTCTGCAGATATTTCAGATGTGAGGTTCCCATCCAGATGGAATTTTTAAAAATGAAATTTTGTGCAACTTTCAGTGCAGGATTTTTTTTTTTTCTGGGTTTTCTTAGTGTTGAGAAGTTTGAGTCTGTGACTCTGTGTGTGTACACATGTGTATGTGGTCTCTGCTCTTTCAAAAACTATAGTATTGAGAAATCGTAACCTTTTTATAGACCAAAGTTCACACAGAGGTTTTTTCTTTAACTCTCTTTATCCATTTTATTTATGTATATGATTTTAATAGCTTCACCCCTAGCTGTAAATAAATAGATACATAAACAAGCAAATGCTGGGGTTTAGCATGCTTGGAGGCGTGGACTGAAACTGGATTTGTGTGGCTGAGGATCTATGCACTGAGCTGAACGTAATTGCCTCTAGTTCCTGTGCACAACATCTAATTTGTGGATTTAAAAGTCCATAAGTGCTCATTGCCATGATGGATCATAACAGCTTTTGAGGCAGTTTTTCAGCACCAACGTGGTAAAAGATATTAATTTAAAATTACTCTGCATACATGCATTTTTCTGCATCTGTGACAGACCATCAGTACTGACCACTGTAATGAAGAGGATCCATTATGGACTCTCCTGTGCTCCCGGAGGAGAAATCATGAGGGACAAATAAAGGGAACCATGTAGACACACAAATAAATTTTTCTATTGTGCTGATAGGCCTGAGCTGAAAAAAGACAGGAATAAGGTAACCTGGTACCACTTTCAGGCAAAGAGGTTAAAGTGTGGGAGCTTAAACCCAAACTGGTGCTGTCTGCCATCTCCATCAACCCCGTTTCAGGCTGTGAGAGGCAGGGGTGCAGAGGGTTTTTGTAAGCCTGCCCTCGTTCACCACATCTGTGCCTAGGTACTGCAAATAGTGGAAACTTCCATCAGGGGTCTCTGGCTAGCAGATGATCTTTACACATCATGCCAGAGAGACATGAAAATTCAGAGAAGTCTGAGGAGGAGGCTGAAGTTTTTTCACTCTGTTTCTATAAGGGGCAAATCTGCCACGTGGGGACACAGGCCTTTGGCCACAGCACAGATGTGCCAGCACAGTGAGCCCTTGCACAGACATCCCGACTACACCATAGTGCTAAGCTCCCTGGAATTATCCTGCATGTGTGTGCAGAGCATAAAAGAACCACTTAAAACCAAAAAAAACCCTGTCACAATCTGGTGGCTGGGGCTACCCTTTTAGCCGAGCTGCTAAAAGTCATGGCTGCTGGATGCTGTGGAAATTACAGGACCGTGTATGGAGGAGACACGTGAGAGGTGGCAAGTAGCCTCCTTCCCTGTGTCCCTTTTTATGGCAAGTGTGTGTGTAGGATTGAGAGGGTGCCTGCATGTGTGCTGGTGGGTGAGGGGGTTGGAGACCAGAAAGGCACGTGTAAAACCACAGGCTGCTGCTGCTAGTGGTAGGAGCTCCTAGTTTAAAAGGGGCTTTGCTCAGAGGATCTCAGCTGCCTCTTGACTAGATAAGCTTTGGCAAGTCAGATGAGGAACAGATACACCTGAAAAGCACAAATCTAATACCTTGGGTTTGGGTTTGTTTTTCAGGTTATGAAATGTGGCAGAGGGAGAGGTGAGGAAAGAAGTCCTGAGGAGGCACAGAATCCAAGTGACAAAAAGCCAAGTCCTGCTTCAAGGAGGATTTGTCTTCTGCTGCGCACAAGCACAAAGAATCTTGAAGAGACATGGTAGCTTGAGGGGACAGTTTAGCAACATGCTTCTTTCTGCCAGAAATCAGGTCCTCTCCTCAGCTGGCAAAAGCTGCAGAAAGCCCCCTCCTTGTCTGCATGGGGATCATGTCTGTATGACATGAAATGGGGGGGAGGGAGAACAATTTTCCCTTCACAGCAATTATTTCAGCTTTTAATAAATATCCGGGGTATGTGTACAAAATATGTTCAAGATCTGTAACACCTGTTTAATGTATAATCATAAATTACTGTGACATCCTTGAGAGAAAACAAGCACATACAGCATATTTGTAGTATGTGTTGCACGGCTCAATGTTTCTCTCTCATGGATACATTTGGTATATTATCTGTACATTAACCATGTGCAAGCATGCTTACATACTTACATATTTATATTTTTCTGTAGAAAGAAGACTGATTTTTAAAATTCTTCAACATGGGTATATTATATAGTATGTACAGGTCAGGTGACTGTTTTGATAATTTTACAGTTTTGGGGATTAAATTAGAAAAATGTAAATTGCCTAAAGCCTGAGGAGCCTAAGTCTCATATTCAGAAGTAATTCGGGAAGAAAGTCCCCGAATGTAAATGAACTTTGTACTGGCTTTTTTGAACTGAACTTGATTTTATATATGTAAGTATTCAAGTATTGCAAAATGCTTATATATGATCTTTTCCTGTCTGAATGTAATAATTGGAATTTTTTGAGACACACAGATAACAGCTCTAATGGGACCTTAGTCCCACTCTTAGAAAAATTTTTTTAAAAACGCTCTTGGCAACCATAGTACAAAACTGCTCAGAATTAAGCTTAAATCTTAAGTATCATGTGCCTATGATTTTGTGAAAGTGTTTGTGATGGGGCAATAAGGCTGTTCAAGGTCTGTGTGTTGTCAGGCAGACCTGCAGTGTGCACAGGCTTCCAGTACAACTGAGTTTCCATGAAATACTTTCTGTGTGGTATCGTTTTTTTCAATCATGCTTTGGGTCATAAGACATGGGTTAATGCATCCTTTCCCAAAAAAGTGCCAACAAAACCTTTATACTCTGCCCCAACATGGACTATTCTGTAAATGCTACCTTTTATTAAAAAAATATTTTGGAACAATCGCAGAGGGTTTTTAATAACATTGTTGGCACTCCAGCCTTCTGCCTCTGAAGCCAGATGACCTGGGGCTCTGTAAATACTGGCAACACTTTCTTCATGTCAGTAGCCTTATTGACTTCGACTCTGTACAGTACCCGTAGCAAAACCGAGAGTGCACCTCAACCACATGAATAGGGGTTTTTTTCCCCTTTAAAACTTTTCACCATACATCATCCTGTCATAATTTTTTGTTATAGGGAAGCTCAGGAATTTCCAGGATGATGAGCAAGCATCCCACAGGAAAGCAAAAATTCTCCCCTCACTTGGTGAAAGAGAGAACCACTCTCAATTTACCTCACAGAAAATCTTCAAGCTGGTCCCAAGTAAGCCCTAAGATGAGCCTTCACTACTGCAGTCCTACAGAAGTCAGTAGGACTAAGGCAAGGATTGGGCAAGTTTCAGTGAAGTTTCAGTGTCTCTCTGTATAGGATTCCCAACCTAATGCCTGCTGCAGTCAGGAGGTGGATGTCGTCTGGTGGCAGGAGACATTGTGGTGGTGCTGGTAGTGGTTGCTTCTTGGGCTAGCTGAGGACTTAAAGTACTGCAGCCCTATAACCACCTGCAGAATGAGGGATTTTGTGGGAAAGGAGGGAATTTTTACCTAGTGGATTGAATTAAAAAAGAAAAATAAATAAATGGGAGCTGGTTTTAGCTGTTTTGTGCTTGGGAATAAGGAGAGCAAAGCCAACAGAAGAGTATGAGATGGGACAGAAAATGCAGGTGACTATGTCTGGAAGGCATAAAAAGGTAATTTAGCATGCATCTTTGTGATTTATCACATACCGATCCCCCTGCATGTGTTGTGATGAGTGTGTGCAAAGGCAGAGGGTGCTGAGGGCATGTGGATACACGCGAACCCGTGAGCACACAGCTGGGCCACGGGGAACCTCCTGTGGTACCCTGGGTGCCACCGCTGTCACCACCCCCACCACCATCTCTCTGGGGCTGGATGCAGCCATTTGCTCCAGGAGGTTTTACGCCAGCACAGTGACAGGAGCAGTGTCCTTTCCTATGCTCCTGTCAGCTGGCTTTGCTCTCCCAAGCAAAGGAGTGCAGCAGGCACTGGCTTTTCCCACTCTCTGGAGTGCAGGTGCTGTGGGAGCAAGGCACCCCCAGAACCTACCTCACTGCATCCAGCTCCCTCTATGCGGCATGGGGGAGGCAGAGCCTGTCCTTCCCCTTACTCAACATGCTGCTGCTGTATTGAAAAGAGATGTTGCCAATCCCTACGACCTGGCACGGCTCTCTTGGCATCTCCGCAGCTCCATCTGAAAGCAGTGGGGCCGTGTGGATTTGCGGGTGTATGTGGAGGGATGGCAGGGCTACCGGCACCTTCTGGCGGGTGACATGCAAGAAGTCCCCAGTCCCCACATGTTTTTGCTCAGTCTATTTCACAGAGCAAGGGCCAAGACCAGGACTGAAAGCGGGGGCTGCCTTCAAGCTTGTTGTTGTGGCTGTCCACACATCTCTCTTAGTGGGAAATGCATTTTGGAGTGTGCTGCTTTGCCACTCCCCAGGCTGCAACATGAGGAGAGCACCCTGCATCCCACATCCTGTACCCCACACCCCATATCCTGCACCCTGCATCCCATATTCCATGTGGGACCCAGTGGAGAGAGGACCGGGACCACTGCCTGTTAGCGCTTGGTGCTGGGAAAATTAAAGGGATCCCAAGGTGCTTTAATAACAGGCTGCCCCACATGATCAGCAAAGTCACAACAAAAGGCGTGGTCACCGGCATCAAGAGAAGGACTCTGTGGTGGCAGCTGAGCTCCCAGTTTTGTGCCAGCTCTGAGAAAAAACCCTGAGTGTGTGGAGAGGGCAGCATCCATGGAGAGCATCCTGCCTGGCCCAGCGAGCCCAGGACTGTGAAGGATGTGCCTCCTTCACAAGCTGGGTTGTAAACAAGTACCTGAGTGTGTGTCTGGCCTGAGTCAGCCCCTGGCTTCCGTCGCTGCTGCAAATGCTGCAGGAGATTTGGGTGGCAAAGTCCCTCCCAGGACTGCCAGTCTCTTTGTTGGGAGCTGAGAAGAAAACCTGTCAAAGTTGAGGAGGAGGAAAGGTGTGCCGAAAACTGAATTGCAAAGTAGAAAGGCAATTTTGACTTAGCCAAAGAGTCTTGAATTTCTTACTCAGGAAAATAAAAAGCAGAGAGTGAATCTGCAGCTTAAGAGCCTTCCTAAAAGTGTCAATAATTTCCATATACAAAGAATTTATTTTAGCCTGGGATTTCAATGTAAAGTGATTCAACTACGGAAAGTAGGACCACTTTATTGCTGTTCACAAATTCACATGCATTTATTCTGCTGAAAATTTGATATAGGGCATTTTTTGTATTCCCATTTATCGCTTGCCAAGAAATAATTAAGAATAGGAGCTAGAAGATTAATTTTAAATAAAAAATCTTCTCAAATGAAAATGTCAGGTCATAAAAATTCCTTTTAAATCATAACAGCATATAAATCTTTGAAATTAACCATGTAATTACAATGTCTATCAACTTTTACCTTGAGCTTTGAGCCTCTCTTTTTAATCTCCCATTCTTTTTTAATGAATAGCTATTTTGAAATTAAAAAGTACTGTTCATTACACATGCCCCACTATAATAGGGTTTTTATCATATTTGCTCTATTTAAAAATACTTGCTACTTTGTAATTATTCACACGCCGATCCCTTCCTATATTGAGTAGAAAATAAAAAATGAAATAGAAGTCAAAGGTGCTTTAGAGCTGAATGATTTACACAATTCATTAAGGACGGTGATTTTTCAGTTAGCATCAGATTAAATGGTTACTTACTCTCAAATAGCCCTTGGGGAGTTGAATTGCTGGGTAGCAAACAGATTAAAGTTTGCATTGAAAGAAAAATTGAATTCAGAGGTAATCAATAGCATAATAGGGGCAGTGAGTGGTGCCTGCTGCCTGAAATGAAATTACCATATTTTTAATCTTAATTTTCCACTCTGTTTATCTGACAGTGTGGATGTGCAATCCAAACAGATAATGAGAGAGTGGGATATTGACACTGCTGTCCTCTGGAGTGCTTGTTTTCAGTGATTAAATGCTGTGATCTGTGATTACTTTGTGCAAGGATGTCAGAGCTGCTGGCCAGGACTATGGGAGGGACACTAGCTCAGCAGCTGTAGCTCTCTGGTCTCTCAGGTCCTAATGTCTGAAATTCATTTTCTGCCGGCTATACGGGGAGGGGTGGAAATTGCCTCTTTATGTATATACTTCTGCTGCACAAATTACAATAATTAATCCCATTACTATTGTTGTCCTGATTCAGAAACGTTTAATTAGATCAATATGTAGTGCACCCTCTCTGTAAGTGCTATATTAACGAGCTGCCAAACTTGCGAGGAATAGTAAGACGTGAGTTATTATACAAAACATGACTAGCAAAGTTTGGAGGTAAAGTGAATTATCTTTGTGGCAGAAGAAGACGGATAATGGAAAGCGTGATTGTACCAGAGATCTAGCAAAGCCAGTTGGTGCAGATATATGGAAATCTGAAATGTAAATAATACCCATTGTAAGTATAACATCCGCAGTCTTTTAAAATGCAAATGTAATGATAGAGATGTTTTTGTAAAAAACATAGAAGGACTTGGGAACAAAACATGATTTAAAAATTGTAATACATTAACATAGCTAACACAACTGGAATGCAGAAAAATATAATGATGCAACCTTTTTTTGACAAGCAACCTCGAAGATTTCTCAATTCTTTGAGTATGAAATCTCAAAATATTCCTGGTGTTTGTTGCTTAACCCAAATGCAGTGTAAGCCATTTGCATTTTGATTAGAACCAGCGAGATAGTATGTTCAGTATCAGGGCCTGATCCTGCCTGATAATGGGATTACTGGCATGTAGCAAGATTGTTTGTGTTCCTCAGTCTTTCAGGGATCAGGCCCTGGAAACAGAATTTAGGAAGCCTTGAAGTGTGTGCATATGTGTGATGGATGGGTGGGTTACTTGAAACAGAGTATGTCAGGCCTTGGCAGTGTATTTATTGGCGACAGCTATCATGTTCTCTGGAGAATTAGCATCTCTCTAGAACACAATTTCCACGTTTGATTGCAGTCTGAATTGAACTTCTCACTTTTCTTAACATCACCTCTGGGAGACTCTCCTTGTGCATCTTCTCAAACCTTCGTATCAGAGATTACTTTGGTCTAAGGGAGGTTATTCTTTCAACCAGTCATTAGACAGCCATTTTCATGTATTTTTAGGTTTTGCTTTCTTTTGGGTTTGTTTCTTTGGGTGGGTGGGTTTTTTATCTTTTATTACAATGCAACAAAGAAGGCAAGGTTTTACTTGCTTTACAAGTGCTAGATTCTCGCAGCTACTGTCGCAGTCATTACTATCTGCAAGATTTCACTCCTCCTGAGAATGAGGTGAAGCACGAAGAGCTGAAGGACTCCTGAGTGCAACTCCAAGTCGTAAGCACAAGACCCTTGCTGTCTGTGAGTGTCTGCATCTTCACGGGGATCACATTTCTTGAGCTCTGCTTTGGCAGAGGGTAAGGAGCCTACACCTCACAGCAGGTAGTTCAGAAATGCCCAAAAGTCAGATCCATCTCTCCTTGCACGTATAGATGTAAACATGCATGTGCTAGATTGATTTCCATGGATGAAAGCTACAGTCCACAAGCATCCTCAAACTTTGCCCCTCTATAGTAATTTCTACAGGCAGGAGCAGGGACACGGTGCATGAGCTAAAATACAGCTGCTGCTGGGTCAGGTGTTCTTCACCAGACAGGGCTGTCTTTACCCTCTCCCTTAGAACTAATTCAAAGAGGTGTAATAACATGCTGAGTCATTCTCAATTCTACCTTCCCCTCTCTTTGAACACAGTTTGGATGCTCAGGTGGAAACAATGCAAAAGAGCTTCTTTACCCAGAGAAACCAAATCTTGGGAGCTCTGTAAGACCAAACCCTGAAGGCTCACATAAAGTGCTACTTACAGGGAGCAAAAATAGTAAAACAGCGGGTACTCCAAGAATTAATATGGAAAGTAGAAATTGCCACAGAAATACCACCCCACTGTCAAAACCTGAAACATGGCAAAGTCGTAAAATTTCTTCCATTGCCTTCTTTAAAGAAGTATTTTACTCCTTGGTAAACTTGTTCCTACTCTGGAGAAACCAGTAGTAAAAAGGACTTCAGAGAGAAATGAAAAAGGAAGGTAAGTAGGAAGGTAAGTCAGAAAAACACTTTGGCACGTGCGTGTGTCCCTTGTATGGTGGCTGAATTGCACCCTGTGCAATGCCCAAAGGTGCAGATCTGGACTATTCCCGTGTAGTTTCTGCGTATGGTAAAAATTTAGAGGTTGATACAAAGAAATATAATGTAGCAAAATGTAGCTCAATGAATGTTAACAGAGATATCTGCAGGTACTTGTTAATTCCTGTTAATATTTTTCTCTCAGTAAATCATCACTGGCCATGTAACTTGCATGGTGCTATTCCTTTTCCCTCCCCTAATGTTTGTGAGGATGAAGGTTCTGATGCAGTGCTGTTGAAATCTGTGGAAGTTTTATCACTGACTTCTGTGAGAATGATACCAGCATCAAAATGCACATGGAGGTTTCCCCAGTCTTAATTCCCTGTTTATGACTGACCCAATGAAAATGGGACAGGACCATGAAACCGGTTGCTTTTTTAAGGGCACTATTGGTTTTTGTGTTTGTTGGGTTTTTTTTTTTCCAATTTCAAACCTTGCTGTTGGCTCAAATGAAGTAATTATACAAGTATTTCTAGCACAAGTTGTCATGAATGCTAAATTATAGTGCCTTTTAAAAGGAATACTTAAATATATGACCCTGAAATTTACTGCCCTTTTTTTTTTTTTCTGCAAATGTTTACACCAGTAAAATTAAAATACACTACTGTGCTTGGAAAGTGAGTGCAAAAGAGGTGTGAGTGAGGCAGAAGCAAATCCAGTTAAATGTCTGATCAAACATTCATGACAGTATTCACCCACCTTTAGTAAGAAGACACTATCCAAAATATTCGCATAATTACAACCCATGCCTTCAGCAGACATTCAAGATGACATTTTTCTCATATTAATCTTTGAACAGTGCATTGAGGTGATACTTTGTCACTTCCATATGGTCAATGACGTGAGTTCTCCTCAGAATTGCCAATATCTCACTGAGTCACTTGCTTTACCATATTTCTTTGAAACTGTTTTCTCCTGAAATTTCTATATCTGCTGTGTTTGTCACATCCATTAATATAAAACACAATGAATTTATATTAGCAATATTTTTTAAAATTGCTAAAAAATTCCGACATGAGAAACTCCTTTGATTCATGATGTGAGGTTCAGATTTGCTCTCCTTATTCTGCAAACTGCTTTAGATAAAGATGACAGAAAGACAGGTGTTTTCCAGAGTTATTCAGAGTTTACAAACCTGCTGAAGTTGAGGAGTTTGCTTGGGCATAGTGAAGTGAGAAACTGCCTAGAAGAGGTATCAGTGGGAGAAGCAATAGGTTTGCTGTTTCTTCCCATATATTAACACCCAGCTACCATTTATGGAAAGTTATAAACTCAGATGTGAGCAAGACTTAGTACTGCAGCTTTCTTTAAAACAGGGACATCCATAGTCATTACTGCTCTTTGCATTGTGTTATCTGTGCATACATCAAACTCCTTATCAACACTTCAAAATGCTGATCTCTGGGGCTCAGTGATATTGCTAATAAACACCCATTGAAATGGAAAGTGGTTAAAAAACTGTTTGAACTTCTTTCCTGTTGTCTGACTATAGAGGTATAGTCCCAGCAAACGCTGGGGTTTATAAGAGCACAAAAGCTTTCTTCTGCCCATATACCTGCAGTCACCACTCTAAGTATATTGAGCTTCAGAGCACACAAAAGAGAGGCAGAAAATCCAGACCAATCTCTTCCCTTTCACTCCTTAAATCCTGACATGCTCCATCACCTCTTCAAAATAGTGAGCTGCCCTTCCCCAAAATGGAGAAAAGAAACAAAATCAAATGCAAAACAATGAAGGAGGGATAATCTGATCTTTAAATAAGGAGATATGTTGCTTGGGGCTTAAGCAGGGTAAAGTTTCACAATGATGTCACCTTCTTCTGAGAACGTGACCCCCGTGAGAGGTGAAGGGTGAAATATAAATACTGCTAATCCATTGTGTTTGTATATCTCTTAAATATGTGCCAAGTTTGGCATGGCTGACTCCACCAACTGTCTGGTAAACTAGGAAGTCTTCACTACAGGCTTTGAAAGAGCAGTATTCATGGAAATCAAACGACTGCTCTTTTTTTTTTTTCTGACTGAAGTACACCTCATTGATGCATTTTCTTTTAAAATAGACCTATTTTTCTGTCTCATTTCTGACAAAACTGTCTGGTTTGTTCAGACAAAAGCAGAGAACCCATTGCTTTTCATGCAGACAGAAGTACCCTCCACATATAATGGTTTCCACAATCCTAAGTTAAAAGTCACGTGTGTGAAGTTCACTGTTTGCTTGTTTGTTTGTTTGTTTTAAAAACCTACTCCAATCCAAACAGGAATGCATTCAGGAAAGTCATGTCCAGTGTGATAGAGGCTGTTAGAGTGGGTGACTGGCAACGTGTCTCTCCTTGCCTGGTTGACTACATGTTGGTAAAGGTGGAAGAGAGCTATAATAGTAGAGATTTCTATTTTTAGGAGATATTCATGAAATACATTGAGAATAGAAAAGTCTGAGATTTTTAAGGATGTCAGTCATTAACATTTATTTGTTGTTGGGATACCCTTGGAGAAATCTCTGTGTCAGTGTAGTGGGAGCAGAAATGGAAACTGAGAAACCACTCTCCAAGTTCTTTTTATCATCCTTGTGGTACCTGTCTACTTTTAAGATAAGCAGCATATGAAGCACAAATATAGATTGAATTTTAATGATATTTTTATTTAAAAGCACAAATGTTTACAGGCATGACAGCCAGTAAGAGGACCAGAAGCTGCTGCCCCATCTCAGAGAACAGAAGCCAAACCAGTGCCCTACCACTAGGGCCGGGGAATTTGTTTAATCCAACATTTCTCTGCAGAGAACTTTCCTGAGATGGACACAGAGAGAAGGGGGATAAGGAAAAAGGGAAAAATAGTTATTTATTTTTAAGAAGAAAGTCAATCTGGCAAAAATATTGTACCCCAGGAAGCAGAGCATTTCCAGGCAGATCCTGCAAAATGCTTTTCTATGAATTTGAGAAATGCTTTTTTTCCCTGTTCCCATCTAGCCAGGTCTGCAGGCATTTTTGTTTCTTTCTGAGTCATCGTCTCTTTTTTTACTGCACAAAAAAGTGTTTACTGTTTTCACTGGTGAGGGCTTTCACAACCTGTTATCTTCCAACCTTTCATCTTTAAGTAGCTCCCCACTGGTTTTGACTGGGCAAAATATTTGTCTTTTCCATGCTAAATTTGTACACAGGTACTCCTGGACTTCTTGCAGTGACTCAAAAGGTTGCGTGTGATCATCTCAAGATTATCAATCAGCACTCATTCCTTTTATTTCTCCGGGTTCTGCCTTTTCCTTGGAGCAAAGACATTGCTAGTTTCTGTGCTAGTCTGCACAGTACTGGTCATAAACACATCCTAACCCAAGGCTGAGGCTCCTGGTTGGTCCCCATTCAGTACCAAGTCAGTAACACCTAGAGCATGAAAGGCTGAATATTTGTACATCACTTTGATCCTGTTGCCATGTTCATACATGTACCAATCCTCACTGCTGAGACTCTGAAGGGCAGGAACTGTCTTTTACCATCCTTGTGTGTGGAGAGATGGATAAAAATCACCTACTGACTCTGCTTGGGTGAGTCTACAGTCATTTTAGATATCTTAAATGGTCAAAGATATCTGTGTGGGCTAGGAGGTACGACACGGGACCTGGCCACAAGGACCTGGCCACAGGACCTACAGAAGAGGCCACAGAGGCTGGGTGAGATACCCCAAAGCAGGGAACGTGACCCTGTGCACCTCTCAGCTTGTGAACCCCACCAGAGCGACTGTCCGTAAGCTGTGCTAGATGGCTGTGTCTGTGCATGGGTGCCCCTCCACACAGGCCAGGAAAGCTGCCAGCAAACAGCGAAAGTACTCAAGGAACATTAAAGTTTCAGCCTAACTTTCATTTAGCTGTTAATTAAGCCACTGGCTGTGTCTAGACTAGAGGACCTGGGCGTGCTGCCAAGCGCCCGTGCATGGCGTGTACCCACCCTGCTGCATCCTGGCTCCAGCCCGGGGCGTGATGCCCGTGTTTGCTGCCCACACTGCCTGGTCCCCCAGGAGCCCCGGCACACGCTCATCAGCCCTGAATTTGGGTGTCTGTGACCACTCTGAGAGCCTCACAACACACAGCCAAAGGTTAGTGAGGACACAGCCTCTGTCACCAAAATAGAAGATGACTTTATTTTCCAAAGTCCTTTCAAATGCTAGGTCGAAAATGTTGAAAAACAGTCTTCTAGACATGCTAATGAAACGCTAATAAAATAATGCAGCCAAGTCCCTCTAGCTTTGAGAAATTAAGCAGACAGCTGAACTCGGCCTATGGTAAAATTAAGTGATATTTAGTGATTCTGGAAAGACAGCAATTATCTGCATTAGCAGAAGGAAAAGCCAAAAGCTGTTATCCTGTATGCTGAACCAAAGATATGGATCAAGCAATCAAACGCATGGGCTTCTCATCAGGTGAAAAAAAGAGGGTGGTTCACTACTTAAAAGTCAACAGTTTTCATTTGTTCACCCAAGCTGCAGATCTAACTTGGTACAAAAATTGTATTTTCAGTCTTGTTTTGGATCAATATATGTTTAAGGATATCTCCTGGGGTGGTATCAGCATCTGAGGTACACTGTAGATAACTTCATGGCATAGTTCACTGTACATGGACTAATACAAGAAAACTATGAAGAAGAGAAAGGAAACCTTGTCTGGGAAGCAACAGGAAATACAAGAACTGGTAGCAGGATTCGATGGCAGTTTAAGGACAAGGACAGAGCAAGAAGCAAAAAGCAAGAAACTTGTGCTGCTTGAGGAAATCAACTCATATCACAGCACTTTTACCAGGCTGGTGCATAGGTCTCAATTCAGAAGTGGATGACAAAAACATGCATGTTCAGAAGGCCAGAGTCACTTTTCTCTCTGAAACTTATGTGCCAGCTAGAGGTGGCATTTACCCAGACACCAATGAGAGGCAGGAAGAATCTGTTTAGGAGGTTTATCTGATCACAAAACATACATCTAAATGAACATTTCTCTAAAAAGTGTGCATTTTTCTCCCTTGGCCGAGATGAAATTTCAGGGCAGTCTTTTCATGTGAAGCCATCTACAGGTCAGGAAAGAGAAAGCTGGTGCAGATATTTACTGCCAAGCAGAAGGAAGCTGCCCATAATCTTCTCCATCTTCTCCTCATGTTCAGGTCTATGCACTGTGTAGAAGCCATGTACTACACCAAGCTCCCTGCTTCCTGAGGACATCCAAACAGGAACAGTGCAGCTGACACCTTTATCTTAGCAGCAGATCCAGACCCTGTGCTTGTTTTGAGGAACAGAGCCTGCCATGTGGTCAGAAAACCACTGAGATAGCACAGACAAAAGGATGTCCAGTCATTCTTTTGTGGTTAGTGGTGTGATAACATCAGCCTGGGGCTTTGCAGGGCAGCCTCCAGTGGAGACCAAATCAGCCACACCAACTCAAGCCACTCCAAGCACAACACATCTGCCTCTGGTTTTGGGCAGGCAAGAAAGTGTCTGTCTCTAAGAATTGCCACCTAAATTCCAGAACTGAAGAGTAGCTGTACTTCAGAGATGGACCCATTTTAGAGATGAAAGGAGAAGGCAAATTCCCTTGCTGTTCATACAGCTGTTCTACCTAAACCTTGTATATACCTACACCGTGTATTATACAGAATTTACTGGTAAGACAGAATTTTTATATCCTGGAGTAAAATCTTGTTATCAATCTAAGAAAAACAATCTGGAACTGAGACACCTGCCATAATATTATTTTCATTTGATACTGTATTTCATTTGAGCTTGACTTTAAGAGGACGTGTGTGCCTGGGTGTGTTAGAAAAACCATAGATTTAAATGTGGAAAGTGGAGTCAGCAGTCGTGAAAACTTTTACCATGTGACAAATACATAATCTCCCTGTAACACCAGACCATAATATATAGCTGGGAACTGAGCAGAAAGGATAAAATCAGTCATTTACAAGTAGTCCCTTGTGTCTTACCTTTATTACAGAAGGGCTTTGCATAAAATCTGTCTTACCAGCTATTAGTGTGCCACTCTGCAGATGAAAGGGCGGAGGATTGCCAGGCAGTGGGCTTGCTGGACACAGGTTATAATTTCTCTCTCTGTTAATGGCGAGTCTTGTGAAAAAGAAAGTTATTCATCCAGTGTGGGGCACGTAACCTACTGCATGTATAGGTTAGCAGTGATATAGAGCCCCTGATGATGATGGCAAATGAGGAGTTAGAACAACTAACCCGGACAGCTGCAGGTCCTACAGGTACCAATCACATTTGGATCAATACATAACAGCAATTCACATGCATTTGCTGGACCAGGACGTGTAAAATTTTTCTGACTACGGCTGCACAGATATAAGGGATAATTCTTCTAGGCACTAGCAGTGGTAGTAAATATTTATATTTATATTATGGTAGTGTCCAAAGGAAGCAGTAGGGGACCATTATGCATAGAACTATATAAAAAAAAAAAGATATAATCCCTTTCCTGTGGAGTTAACCGTCTAGAGGACACAAATAAAAGGTAGAAGAATGGGAATAAAATGTACATGCAAATGAGTATAGCAGTGAATTGGGGCAGCTTTGTGAGTTGTATGACTTTTAAAATTATTCCTTTAAGGAAGATAAAAACATGAACAATGGTTGCTATCAAGTCCCTTGGACATTCCAGGGGTCTGGAATAAATTTCTGTTTTAGAAAGGTGGGTTTATGAAAATTTCTACATATTTTTTCTTTAAACAGAGAAAGAGGAAAAAGATAAATCATGGTAATTTCTGTTTCTTTGGACATGTAAACACTGGACCAGGAATTTAACAATTATAATATGCTAAGAAATGAGCCATAATTTGCAAGTGATGTGCATATACAATCAAGACACATGAGAAATCCAATTGCTGATCACTGTCACATCTGGTTTTAGTGTGGGTCTTAACAGGAATAGCATAGCAGCAGCATTCACCCCTCTCCTCGTGGGGCTGAGTGGAAAGCAAACATTCCACAAGTGTCCATATGTACCTGATGAGCAATTCCTGTTCCCTTTAAGAAAAAGAAATCAAAAAATCAAGGCTAAGTTATGCCGCCCCCTTTTCTGAACCCTGGTGGAAGAGAGGGAGGAGGGGGGTCACTCTGGCTGTAGGGCCGATTGATCTTGCTCCTGGGCTGCCACCTCTGTGGCAGGGGGAGCTGCCCCACTCCCAAACCTGTCCCTGCTGCCCGTGGGAGCAGCTCTGGTAGCAAGTGACCCTTAGTAGGAAAGCAGAGCATTCGGATTTGGTATTTAGCTCCCGAGTTTCTCTCCCTGAATTGTTGATTGTTTGCCAGTTAAAGTGGAGTTCTTAGGGTGGATATTAGCAAAGAAGGAACTAATTAGGCGACTTCTGTAATCCTGTCAACACTGTTCTGGCTTGCTGGTACAGGCTGAGGCATTCCCACATTTTATTCTTCTTTATTCTAAGCATTTCCCAGGTAACAAGGAAGGTGAAGGAAATTATCACCTTTCAAAACTGCCTCCTTGTAACTTACCTTGACAGAGAGATGAATCTGCTTTTTCTCATGTTTTCCTGGCGTAATCCTTTCCCTCTTTTATCCTTCATTTCATGGCGACCTGTAATCCTGGAACTGATCTAAAGAGGCCATGTTTTGCATGTATCTGTGTCTTATAAAATGTTTTCTTAATCACTCTCCAAGAAAAAAAGTTGTCCTAGGACACTGGGAGCAAAGCAGGGCTTCAAGCAACACAGTAACAGTTTCATTGTTTAACTTAAATAATGAAGGCTTTGGGGTTCTGGTTTTTATTTTTAAATGTTGGAAGTGAAATATGGTAGTGATGTTTGAGTTATGAACAATGTCACTTATTCTTTTACTGCTTCAGAGTCAACATTATACCAATGTTCTGGGCTACAGTGCCCTTAGCTGTGGGCAATATTGATTAGCTAGGTTTGGGACATAAATAGGTAGAAAAGAAGGATGGCAAGGAACACTAATGCTGAATTGTGTGCTACTTTCTGGAAAACTTGACTCTTGTTTTTGTAGTTCGTCCTTTTTCAACACGACAGGAGTAAGAGTTGATTTAAGAAACAAAGAACATGCACAAGCGTAATATAAAGTTGGCAACTTAGATTTGCATAACTTAAATTCTTAGTTTAAGAGATGTAAATAAGGAAAGAAATTCCCTCCAGGAATTCAAACAAAACTTCTTTGGATTTTGTATTTTCCACATTATAAACAAAATCCTCATTGCCCAAAAGCAGAAAAAACTTAAAAGACTATGGCTGCAGGAAAGGGAAGAAGGAGGTTTAAGTTTCTGAGGCATGTTAGAAATTCATTCTGAGATCAGAAAGACAGACATTATTATCTGTTCTGACCCTAAATGGCTTTGTCTGATTGTTTGTTTCTTTTGTGATGGTGCAGAGAGCTGCTCCCTTGGCAGAGGCTGTTTAGCAACTACCAGTGGCTCTTCCTAAGTTGCTGGCAAGGACAGTCTCCCTCTGACTGAGTCAGGTTAGAAATGGATCTCCTCATCATTCCCTCTCTGGATGTTCTTTTTGTTTCTCTGCTTTTACTGCTGTTTCTGCTTATGGCATGAATCCCATCTCTCTCCCCTGCTAAAGATTGTCATTACATGTGGGTTTAGTACTATATTTTTTAAGTTTCTTTTTTCTGTTGCAGTTTCTTGTTCAGTCTGTGAACACAAACAGTAACACCTCACAGCTGAAAGTATTACACTGAACCAAGGAGCTTTGTGTTTTCTAGCTCGGAAATAAAATACTACAGGTGTGTCTGCAAGTGTCAAGTGAAAAAAAAAACCAACACAAGACAACATGGAAATAGTAAAAACAGTAGCAGTATTAGAAGGGTTTGATTATTCATACGATAATGGGCAGCTTTAATGTGAACTTTTTACACAGTTGAGCCAGTGAGATCAATTTAATCCGGGTGGGTTATTCTTCTCCTGATGTAAAAGACCATTGATTCCTTCTATTGGCTCAGTGAGGGAGCTCTTCAGCACAGTGGCACGCTGAGGAAGCTGGTTGAAAGCCACTGAAATCAGCAGGAGCTTTTTAATTGACTCTGAATCAGGTCCCAACACTGTACATAACGGCTGTGCTTTCACAAAACTTTCTGTTTCTTGAATACAATTGGATTACCTAAATAAAACTTGGGTTTCCCTGTTAAATATTCTGCGTGAATCAATTCTTTATGGAGAAAATATTTTGCCTGCACTACATTTACTGTGTGTTTAAAGTCTGAAACTGTTGCCAGTTATAATTGCTTCATCATCTTTTGTTCAGGTGACTAATTATAATAAAATATATTTTATGCATAAACCAGTATGAGACTCGTTTTTATACATTTCATTTAATTACTTTTTACTGTGACAAATCACATTGTTAGAAATGTACTAACAGATGGGGTGGATTTTAAAGTCAGTATAAATTATGACTCCTTAATTTTTGCAAGTGTTGAAGAATTTAATTGTCTCCATTCAGATTTTTGGCTTAACTCCTGTGGTTTGACTTGTTAGGATTCCAGACATGCAACACAAGGAGCAGAGAATTTCTGGACTGTGCAGTGTCTTTTGGGGGGAAAAAAAGAAAAGAAAAAAAACATCCTACGAAGGAAAGGAAGTTAGGACAAAAGGAAGGTCTGAACAGAAGTGCTCAAAATTGCCCGTCTCAGAGCAAGGGTTAGGATGTCGAAGGGCTCTTGTTGAATAGCCCTGCTTGTTAGGGGCAGCAGAAGCAGCACTCTCTTGTGTTGCCCACATACCAGCTGCAGCAAAATAAAGGCTCTGAGTGTGACCCCAGCCCAGGAGTGGGGGAAACTCTTATCCGAGAATAAAATCAGGGCATGGGTTTTACAGCAGCTAGCTGTAAAACTTAGTTTGCAATGAAACACTGTTTCAGGAAGCCTTTGCTTTGCTTTTCTCTTCCTTCCCTTCCCTTTTTTTGGGATCTAGAAATTCTTTCAGCTTCAGTAATTTCAAATTCAGATATTCCTTTTGAGACTTCTCTGGTATTAGCTGCCTTCTCCCCTGTCCTTCAGTCTGCTCCACAGCTGTGTTACTCCTGACACTTCACTCTCCCTCCCTTCCTCTTACAGAGCAGATTCTCCTCCTGCAAGCCTGGGCAGGTGGGCCACTGTGGACAAAGCCATATTTCTCACCCACTGCTCCAAACCTGTCACTGCTCTTGTTAAACCCTCCCACACTCATCCTTTGATCTATCACTCACCTGCAGCTCTTTGTGGTGCTCATCATGGTCTTCAGCCTGAACTGTCTGAGCAGTTCACTTCATCAAGCAGCATCACGACTTGTTGAGAAAGGTCTCCTTGATCGGGTGATGATTATAAACTGTGTCAATAGGAGACAGAGAAACAGACAGGTTTCCCAGCGGACCAAAGTGAGCATGATGGACCCAACTGACTCCATGTGTCCCATCAGCCCCTCAAATGATGCCCTGCAACATTTTCTTTCCTGATAGATCTGTGCTTGGCATGCTC
This sequence comes from Falcunculus frontatus, assembly GCA_013398115.1. Lineage (NCBI taxonomy): Eukaryota > Metazoa > Chordata > Aves > Passeriformes > Falcunculus > Falcunculus frontatus. The sequence continues at coordinate 103,272 of VZRV01008971.1, read as the reverse complement.
ATTCCCCTTTCAGATCCAAAATTCCCTTGTAGTTTTCTCCAGATGCCTCCTCAGGCTCTCACCTGAAGAAAGGCTTGTGCTGGTATTCTCCAGTGGGTGGAGGACTTACACCTGTGCCCAAAATGAAGTACAGATACTATTTACGTTGGCACTTGCCGTTTTCAGTGCTACTAATGTCTGCCCATGAGGCTTCATTCATACATTAAGTACACACAATACAGGTGTGTGGAATAAATTCCACTAAGTGTGTCATTCTACTTCTGAAGATAAAAACCACATTAAATTAATGAGGAATGTCATCAAGTCCTAGCAAGTGATTAAGCTCAGAGATCTGTGGCTATAAGGCTGTGGTGTTGACTAGCAGGTTGCTGTTTCTCCATGGCTGCCAGTTTTGAGCTGGTATGAATTTGGAAACCCAGGATTTAGAGTTTGGCTTTGAAAGTTCAGCTGATTCAGAGATTAGGAAGCACTAGTACAGCATCTGTACCCATTATCTCATGATTTAAATGTTCTCTGTTTTACATTAGCTAATGATTTAAGTGCCATTAGATATCTTTGTATGACATCCAATATGAAATAATCAACTAGCTTAGTGTAACATTTGTCCCATCAATCAAACTCCCTGTTCCTCCCACAGCATTGTTAATGAAATGTTGGTAAGAAAACCAACAGATCTGACTATGGCATTAGAATTAAGGGGTGAAAGGTGACATTTCATTACTCAATTTTATTTTTTGTCTTGGAGTCCCATTTAATTTCAACAAAGAGTCCGGAAGGGACATTTGCTCAGAAAATGTTTTATAACTCCTAAGATATCTGTCCTAACTACTACTTGTGTTTAAGCTGATTATATAATATAGCAACATTAAATTGAGAAAAAAAGTCATCATTTCTTTCAAAACATACCTGATGCTAGAGCTTGACATGGTTTCTTTGAGAAAGAATCCTGGCAGGTCTTTGTATCCTTGTGTTCCTCATGGTGAGATGGATGTCAGCTGAAAAATAATAGTTTTAGTGGAGACAAATGAGAATGTTGTTCCTTGTGAGTTTGCCTGACTGATCTGTAGATGAGGGTGAAGATGAGGGATATAGAGATAAAACATTGTCACATGCAGGACTACAGAGCTGCTCTCAGGTCTTTTAGTGGAGTCCTCATTAAAAGATAACATACCAGTAAATTGAAAACAAACCCAGCATCGTTGCATACTGTCATAATAGGGGACTAAACAAGGAGGAAGTGAGAGGCATGGCAGCGACCTGGACCATTTTGTCACCGTCTTCTCCATCAGCTGAAGCCTCCAGATGGACACAAAGATCTTCCTACATGGAAACTGACCAGGCAATAAGGAGAGGCCCTTGGAGGGGGAAAGAAAGAGGAGCTGGGGTGGAGGAAGGCCCACAGCAACCCAGGGAACAATCAGTCAAGAAGGGGCAGGTGATTGTTGTGTGGAGTAATGTTTTGTGAAGTTAATGATAAATCCCAGGAAAGCTGGAAAGCAAGCCTGTCTGCATCACTTGTTCTGTTCAAAGCAGAGCAGGGACTCCAACTACTTGGAGAGTCACCTTTCTTTGAAGCAATTCTGAGGTGAAAATCTCAGGCCTTTGTGCAAACAATAAAAGCTTTTCTAATTCCCCTTTAATTTGTGAGTACTTAGAAGCTCTCAGCACTTCTGCAGGTAGCTGGCAAGCTCTTTGCCATTCTTTAACAAGCTTTTTTTTTTTTTTTTTTTTGCTGAGACATCAGTATTGAGTAATTGTAATATACATGGAAGATGGATATTAATTAATTCCAAGGAAAAGATGATTTTCAGCCTGTTCTTATAATTATCACCTTAAGTCCCCAAACCCTCATCTGGATCTGGGTTCTTTTAGGGCTGTTTCAGATCATCACAAAGTCTTTTTCAATCAGGCACAAACTACTCTGTGAAAAAAGCACACGTCTCAGCTCTACTGCCTTGTCCCAATACTGTACTAGGGCACAGCCAGCTGTAATGGAAAGGCTTGAGATTGCTGGTTTTCTCCTCTTTGAAGATTTATATGGTATTAAATAGGAAAAAAATGTGTCCTTCTGTTTGTGAAAAGAAGGACACTTAATAGGTTCAGACTTTTATTTTTTTTGTGGAGGAGTAAAAATGTGACACTGAATTCTGAAAAGTGTTTAATTAACAGCTTGGTTTTGCCAGACTTTTCTAGTGAAGAACTAACTTAGCTTATGGACTATAACTCCAAAAAAGAACTATTGATATGTTAATTGTATATGATTATGAATGGTTATTTATGGCATTGGATCCCTCTGCTAAACCAATTATGCTCTATTTGTGAGATTTGCATTATACTGCATCCATGGCATTTAATTAAACTTCTATTTCTCTTCTTTCTTTTTGTTTTGCTTTTCCAGCCTTAAATATATGATAAACTACACTAAGTCATGCAGTGGTTAAAGCTAAATCAGCTATTCATTCGATCACCCTCACTCACATCCTACTCTGTTTGCTCTGCCCAGAAAATCTTAGCTGTGCCCCCTTAAACATTAACTACCCAACTCACCAGCTCAAGCTCATTGAATTTTTATAATCGTATTTTATATACTTCTAGAACTAGACACAGCAGTCACTCAAACTCTACTGGTGAAAACCATCTTCACTATTTTAATGTATATTTAAATATATTTATATAAACATGAAGGAGATGTTTAAAAACAGTGTAATGGCACAGCGTGCTATAATCTGAGTGTTTCTTTTGGTCTCCTTCTGCCAGTTAATAAACACCATGTAAAGTCAACTGCATAACCAATGCTCTAATTCAGAACATATCAAAAGGTTTGCGTGGGTGAGGTAAATTGGGTTGATAGTGAGTCAGGAGCTGGCTGGATCCCTCATTTGTTCATTCAGAGTATTTTCAATGTAGAACTAATTTTCAAGTAGTTGAATTTTTGCAAAGAAAAAGAAATCCTTAAGGGGGCAATTTAGCTGGAATCCTCTGAAACACAGTTCAACATGGATTGCCTTTTCACAGCTGTTTTGTGTGGAAAAGCATCTTAGGTTTTCATTCCCTCAACACCTGCTTTCTCTTTCTTTTCTGAAAGTGTGTTACAGTGCACCTGGTGAATGGGCTGTTAGGAGGTAGTGGAGAAAGGGGTTAAATAATGATATGGGATATACTTCTTCATTACTTGAAACTTGCTTTGCCTCCTACTCACAATGTCAGTGCCAAACATTTTGGTTTGGAGCTTTCGGTGGCTTCAAACTGTCCAAAAGTGGGATTAAAGAGAGCTATATCCATCCTCCCTGGAGCCCCTCGGGTGTACCATTTGCTGTATTACTGGGGCAGGGTGTAGAGAAATCAGGAATTCAGGAGCTGATCTTCCAGTCCACGTACATATACACAGACATGCACATATATATCTGGTTCCACTGTCCCTGCCCAGGCAGTGGCAAACAGCATAGAGCCTGTTCTTTGGTTTCAGAACATAATAATATCTTCTTCCTGGCCACAATGCTATTCATCACAGCCGTTTGCCAAATAACAGGCGTAAGTGGCCTGGAGGTCTTTCTGTGGACACTGTTCCAGATCCAGTCTCCCAAAGAATATTTTGAAACATACCAGTCCTAGAATATTTTCAGTCTTGCTCAGAAAAATTCTCACTAACTAAATTCAGCTCTTGGATCTTTGTTCTCTAAGAACCCGAGTCCCTTCTGTCTCAGTAGAAGTCTCGACAGAAAGGAGTTTTAGCGTCTTGCTTGCATCTTAAGTGCATGATTTAAAAGGTTGGCTACACAAAGCAGGAACAATTGGAAGCCTTTTTCTGTGTATGATCATAGGGATGGGAGAACATAGTTGGAATAATTGTATCAGAAGGGAACCTTTTAAATTATGTTCCTTCCACCCTAACACATAAGCAAATAAAGTAGGACCATTGCAAAAGCATTGATTTAGCCTGGCTGTGTGTTTATCATCATGACATTAGCAAGGCAGCCATTGCTAGAATATAGCTTGAAATAGCTGAAGAAAAAAATGTAGCTCTTATTTCAATTGGGACAATTTGCAAATACCCAAATCTTCTATTGTTTGAAGGGTTTATTTTGCGACACAGAACCTATAGTTACTGCACCCCAAAAGTTCTTTTTTATGATTAGCTGAAGCACAGACAAATCATGAAAAGACAATTGTACACTTTCTTGTGTTGCTTTATGGGCTTTAAGTGCCTACAAAAAAGGATTCCTTATGCTTTAATTTCTCTTTATTTTTTTGACTGTAAAGACCCATGGGGTAAATGCCAGTCCCACAATCCTGCAGTTATATGGTTACTGTCAGCCTGCTCAAATGATGCTTCCTGTTCATTAGGCGTCCTTTCATCTGACAACAATGTACTGGCTTTGCTGCAATTCTTAGTCAACGCCCATCTCTTCAATAGCCTGTGAATAGTATTAAATAGTGTTTATGCTAGCTATTGTTGCCTTTTGTGCGGTTTGTCTAATTCACAGAGAAAAGTCTGCTTTTGTGGTCTAAGGCTGGCTACGTCATGGCACGCCATGTGCCTTCTGATGGGATCCATTCCTGCTGAGTGATAACATTACAGGTCTCAACTCCTTTGCAATACAATCCAGCATTCTTAACACAGTCAATACACTCACAGGCAATCTAGTTTACTCTTTATATTAAGAGGTTTAGGGAGACAAAGCTCATCTAAATACCTGCTCGTGAAACAAATAAGATGAATTCAACCGATTTGAGAATTACTTCCCAGCTCCCACACAACTACACAATGAGCACCAGAAATCAAAAATTTAAAAAAAATACTGAAGCTGAGCAGGGAATGCCCAGATACCCCAGGTAGAGTCATTCTGCACACAAACACGGCACATTTTAGCAAATAGGGTGGCATTACTGTTCCTAGTTAAGACGAGGCTTAATACTGGAGTCAAAGCGTCTGCCTTTCTTTGCTTAAACTACTCACAAAAGAGAAAGGATATTGTACGGATGATTACATTATCCCGTGGCTTAGGAGCCTTTGCAGGGCAGGTATGTTGTTGTGCCTTGAAAGGGCTTTTGATGTAAGCAGATCATTAGAGGCTCAATGTGTAACTGATCCTTGGCTGTCTCTGGCTTTTGCAGTATATGGGTTATTCTTATCTAACCGTATGCTCCCTGTTCTAGGTATCTAAAATCTTATTGCTCTCCTTCCCTCCCTTCTCTCTCCTTCCCTCCCTTCAGTTCCACCCTCCAACCTTGTCGCTGTACAGCTGAAGTTGGTTTCCAGCCTCGCCTTGGGAAGCGTACAAATACATACAAATGCAACTGGAAAGTGAGGCTTACACTGCTAAATAGTGCCATTTGTTTGTCCCAGGAGTTGTTATCCTCTATGCGTCACACTTTGAACGAGATCAAGAGTGGCTTCTAAAAAATATGGCAATGAAAAGAATGCACACAAATAGTAATTATTGCTCTGTAGCTGCTCAAGCTATAATACCATCCGTGGCCAGAAGCAAGCAGGGAGGCAGGGGACTGGGTGGGGCTGGGAGAAGGTGGAGGCTGAGCTTTGTTCTCTGCTCATCACAGGAGAGCATTCAGATTGCCCTTCTGATCAGCATAATCATACCTGCCCCTCTCAGAGGTGTTGTGGGCCACATCCACAAAGGCATCCAGGACTGTGAAGCTCCTGGCAAGCAAGGGGCACTGGGGTGAATACCCACAAACAGCCTGAAGGTAGACTTCTGTACCTGAAGCGGCCGCTCTTTCGAGTCAGCTGGAAGAGACTACTCGCTTCACCCTCGTGCTGACCTCCGACATTGTTCTGTTGAAGTACACAGCTTTCTCTTGCTGCTTCTAGTAGAGAGTGGGATAGCCAGCACGGAAATGGACACTGTAGACATCTAAAGTCTGGAAAGATGAATCCTACCCAAGTGTACTTCAGTGCAGGTTCTGCTGTCCTCAGACTAAAGGCTGTTTTATCCAGACAGATAACAAAGAAAAGGCATGAAGTCCTTATTAAATATCTTTTTTATTTTTTAACCTTCCGAATGCCTCCAAGCTACACAGAAGGCAGTTGTTCTTTCCATCTTAGGGTGAAAAAATGAATACAAAAATCTGTCACAACAACATGAAAGCATTTCCTGAATTACAGGCCTGACTTCTGAATGAGTGTGTTCACCTGAATTGAGTCAGTGGAAGTGGAGAGTGTGTTGCCATAAAACAAGGAGGAGCCTGACAGTCTAGAGCAGTTGCTAGATAAGAGCTTTTCCCCTGCATTCAGATCACCTTCCTACACAAACAAGTTGAGCAAATGCTCACCCAGAGTCAGTAAATGAAAGAGAGTCTATGTCCTGCACAAATGCATTACCTTATTCTGCTCCTGAAAATGAATGAGGAGGGCTTTGACTAACGCTTTCAGCAGCAGGCATTGGGAATGAACTAGGGTTGTCAGGAAAGATCATTGATTTTGCAGGACCCATCCAAGTTGTACGTTATAGTTTGGAGAAAGAGCGCTCCCTTTTCAAAAGATAATTTTTCAATGTACTGCCCATGTTTGTGCTTTTGTGCAAGCAATAATGGTTTCATAAATGTTTTATGTGATCAGAGTTTAGCTATACCTGGGAAGTTGGCAATTCTGACTAGATTTTACAGATACCAACTTTTTTTTTGCCATTAATACTTTTTTTTCCCCTTTCTGTTTATGTTCCCAGATTGATTTCCAATAGTTAAAATTTAAACAATAAAGGCAACTTCAGTTTTCAAATCTGCAAATAGGACAGACAATGTATGCAACCTTCTCATTGATTGACTCTTCTGTTTTTATAGATTCACCCTCTTGAAAGAGTCATTAAACACCAGAGAAAATGATTTGTTGCCATTGATTACATGACATACTGCTCTGACATACACAGTTTTTATATCTAAGTTATTAATTATGTTGTTAATGTAATTTGCAGACTACAAGATAAATCATTCCGCTTCTGACTGGATATTACTGGATATATTGCATATATAAATACATCTCTGGGTGTGAAGGTAACTGTTACAAAGAGTAATAGATTAGAAGGCTTCTAGTTTGCCTTATAAATCATTATGAGCTAAGGAAAACTTCCTCTGCCCATTAATTTTATTATCTTGGAAATGCTGAGTTTCTCAACATCTTTGCCATTTATGTGCTACAGTGATGCACATAATCACTTCATTTCAATACAAAGGAAACACTTGCAATTGTTCTGTTCATGCTCCATCCTCATTCTCTCAAGAATTTCACAGTTTAAGGTTAATAAGCTACAGGACATAAAAAGTCAAGCTTAATTTGTGTCCTCCCAGAGGCTTCACTAAACAATTTTTTCCCTCTTCTGGTGCTAGATACCTTGTGCTAGCTTCATTCTCTGAAATTTTCTTTTCCTAGCAACAATTGCCAAGGAATTAATTATGACGGCCGGCATCACAAATGTGTGCCTGCTATGGTAGTCTGCTGCCACTAGTGACAGACTCATGTTTCAAAGTTGAGGTCTCTGCATTTGTACCAGCAAATTATTTTTAAAAGTTCCTCCTGTTTTGTACTTCATTTCAACAGGTCTGGCTCTTTCCTTAATTTCAGAAGGGTTTAGCAGCAACTATTCACCAGTTACCCTGGGAGCACACTGCAGATTATGCATGCTTGCCTGACATTTGACAGATGCCCTTAATAGGCTCAGTTTCCTTTTCATAGAGGCCAGGGGGTTGAGGAGGGTGGAGGGCTAGAAACATTTTTGAAGTGAGTGACATACGTTTAAATGTCAAGGTGGTCTTACTGAATCACTAAGCACAACCCTTGAACACTGAAGCAGTGGGAAATGTCCTTTTTAGCTACAGCTAAGAATTCACGTTTTTTAATATTCTTGATCCCAGAGATGACATAGTCCTAAATTTGGAGAGGAAGCTGAATGCTGAAGACTAAATTTTGTTGCCAGTATATGCTAAGACTCCTCTGGAAGTCTTCACATGTGAATAGCGAATAAAACATATTTTATAAGAGGCATTGCTGAAAGTGTGAAACTCAAGGAGGTAAATTATCTTGCCTCCCTGCTCAGCTCTGTCCACGCAGAGGTTGACATTGAATGTTGGTACAGTAATGATAAACAAAGCCACAATCGCAGCTGGGATAAGACCTGAGTGTAAGGAGAGTTACTCATCTTTAACCGGTTTCTTGGCTTAGGAAATGTTCAGCATCTTGATAACAGGGCTTGATACAAAGGTCTTCAATATCATGGTTGGTATTTTTAAGAGTGTTAGTGCCACAGTCATTCCCAGATTGAAGCAGCGAGGTGGCCTCAGAGAAGGGAGGTGGTCCTGGTTTTGGATCTGGGTGTATATCCTGGAGGAGTCCCACCCACAGAAGGAGCCACACACCCCCTCACTTCTTCCCTTTCCTTTGGCTCAGGGCCCACCAAAAGGCAAGCTGTAGGCTCAAACTATGTGCAAGGCTAAGTTGAAATGTGTCTTCAAATCCCCAGTGCAGATGACTGGCGAGCCACAGTCAGGAGTATGTTCCTATACATTTCAGCAGATGAAATGCAGAGACCTTAAAAGTTAGTAAGTTGCATTTGAAAATGTGTTCCTTAAATAGAGCAATTATCGGGTCTAGAGATGCCTTTTAAAACCAACAGAAATATTCCTGTCATCAATGAGGATACAGGTTTAAACCCCTCCAGCAGGCACTATGTCTGTTTTTAATGAATTAATTATTTTGAGTACTGTATACAAATTTCATGCTCCTATGGAACTAGCACTACTAGTCGGAGTAAGGAAAGGTGGAGGTAGCCCTGGTTCAAGGTTCAGTGCCCAACAGTCCTTATCAATCTTAGACTTGATTTGTCCTGAGTAGATATTGCCAATTATGTCATGGTAGCTGAGGTAGATAGATATCTCCTTGGGAGGAAAATAACGGCCAGCATCATTTTGACTTCCCATCTAAATTGAATTTGAACTCAACTCTCTAGAGAAACACAACCACTGCATTAAACAACTGACGGAATTAATGCTCTCATCGATCCTGCTCATCATTACAGATGTGCGCGTTTCCATCTGCATCCAACTTCTCCATCTTAGGGAGCCAAACTGTGGCCCTGAATGGGCAGAACAGGCTGCCTTTTCCAGCTGTGCAAAATGGTACCAGCCCTGCTGCTGGTCTCACAGTTGCTCTGGGTTCACTCTGGTGTGAATAAGTGGAAGTAGAAGTTGGGTGATGGATGAGATGTGGAGGCGATTTCCCCTTGTTTGCTTCAGTGTCTCCTTTTAAATGCAAGTAGAAAGTGGAAAATGAAAACAACAGTGTCGGTTAACATTGATGAATAAGCTTAAAATTCAAGTTTACGTTATAAAATGCATATCAGCAAATTTGTGTTTTGCTATTCATTTGTATGACACAAAGTTTCTGAGAAGAGTGTCTATAATATGGAAATAGTTCCTGTTTATCAGATGATGATTGAATGTTTAACAGGGCCCACAGCTACAGTATAGTGAAAGCTACAGTCAAGTATTCACTGGTTGCATCTAGACATCTCCACTTGGACACTCTGGAATAAAGGCCTTTAATCACAATATGTTGGATCTACTCACAAAAGAATTGTTATGGGGTTTTTTCTAGAAAGTTTTGTTAAAGACCATTTGGAGACGGAGGATGAAACACACAACATTTCAGGGATATCACATTTTTATTTCTGATGCTTTGAAATTTTAGAAGGTTTCTTAAAAGGTCTTTATGATCTGACCAATAACATATACAGATATGTAAAAGATTTAACTTCTAAAGACTACCTTTTTTCTGTTTTGTTTAATTCCCCTTATCCAGAAGAGCAGATAATTTTTAAAGAGGATTAATCAAAGTAGACATTGATTAAAATGTATGAAAAGAAAGTTTCAGAAAACTAAAAGGAACCTTTTTACTCTATCAGTTTATTCACACAAATTGACTTTGTGACTAATAAGAAGGGCAGGAGGTAGACAGGCAGAGAGGAAAGAACAGCAGCCTAGGAGTGATGACAAAAGGTGCTGGAAGGGTCCCAGACTGTCAGCACAATGCAGGAAGGGAGTGGAGCCCCAGTAGAGGAAGGGAGTGGAGCCCCCAGTAGAGCCATGAGCCCCCAGTAGAATGTTGAAGTCCAGTATCATTTAGCATTAGTGTTGTTTAAGTCCTTAAAATCTGTTAATTTGTTTATTCCTGTTCTTTCTCCTTATTAGATTATTTCAGTCTTCATTCTGAGGCTGCAAAACTTATTTTGAACATTCAGGGGAAATCTATTCATGTGCTATTTTCTGATAGACCTTAATTATAAGAAATTAAATGGTCCTCCAAATCTCCTACAGACTTCTCTTTCCTCAACATGCACTTCTCACTGAGGAAGTGGCATGGCAAATATAGTGTTGTCTGTTAATAAAATGCACATAGATAAAAGACATAAAATTAACATATCACAAGATTATAAAATCACAAATTCTATTCAGTCTTCTGCTCCGTTTGCCTTCCTGTCAGTTATTAATTTGACCTCTGCAAATATTCTTTGCAGTACATCACATGGTTATAAATCAGTAAAGCCTACAAAATTGCAGTCAAATCTCCCAAATACTAAAATAGCCTTACAGTGTAAAATCAAGCATTCAGCTGCTGGTAATGCAATTAAAAGTCTATTGGTCTCCACAGGCTAAGAGAGTAGAATTTTGCTGAAGATTGCATGGCAAGCATGGAGTGCAGCTGGAGCAGGATGCAGTTTACATGACCCACAGGTTTCTCAGCTCTAGAGACACCTTCTATTTTCTTGCCACTTGTTGCCACACATCCTTTCATTCCCGATTTATAACTTCAGTCTCGTTTATGGTAACATTTGTTAATTTTAGGCAAGTCAAATGAAGGGTTAGGTGATACATTCCTCAGCATAGGAAATCTGTTTGAGAGGGACCAAAGGAGGATCTCAGAGATGATTAGAGGGCTGAACCACCTCTGCTAACGAGACAGAGATGGGGTTATTCAGCCTGGAGAAGAAAAAGTTCCAGAGAGAGCCTTCCAGTGCCTGAAGGGGGCCTATAGGAAAAATGGGGATAAACTTTTTAGGTGGGTCTGTTGTGATAGGACAAGGGATAATGGTTTTAAGCTAAAAGAGAGTAGATTTAGATTAGATAGAGGATTTTTACACTAAGGATGGCGAAACACTGGCATAGGTTGCCTGAAGAGGTAGTAGATGCAACATCGCTGGCAGCATTCAAGGTCAGGTTGAATGGGGCTCTGAGGCTGAGGATGCCCCTGGCTCATTGCAGGAGGATTGGACTAGACAACCTTTAAAAGACCCTTTCAGCCCAAACCATTCTACGATTTTTAAGACCTGTGTAGCTTACTGTTTATAGACTTTCCTATCCACGAAAGAGACCATTAGTATTTTAACTGGAGAGTAACTGGCAGAAGTAAGATTGCTCTTCTTTATCACCCATATATGAAGAAAGAGTGAAAAATCTCTAGCTGCTAGTAAATGCCATCTACTATCTAGGCCACCGAGGAGCCCTGCAAATATCACCTGTGGCTGTTATTTGTGACTCTGCAGGTGGGTTCTGTCCAGAGGACAACAGGCAGAAGTGATGTTTCGTTTGGCATGCCTGTGCTGAAAAGCAGTGATATGAAGCAGGTGGCTCTTGGATGTGTCAAAGCAGAGACAAAACTGTAGTTTCAGTTCCCTGTAATCCGATATCCACTAGTCCATGGACACCACCAACAATTTACCACCGTTTAACCATTTGCTTCTTCTCTAGCAAACCTCCGTAAATGACATGGGACATACCCTCAAGCCTGCAGCAGGGACAAGATAGGGTGTTCCAGGGAAAACCTACACAAAGGGAAACTGCTTAACAAGCAGACTGTTAAACCTGGTGAGTCAATCCCATTCCAGCACCTGTCCTCAGACAGCCCTTTATGGCAAAAGAAAAGTCTCCGCCAAGTCCTCAGTGAGCCCAAAAGGCGGCTTCAGTGCTCACCTTGCAAATCAGTCCTGGCGTCCTCTTCTTACATTTCTGCTAAATCCAAGAACAGGGGCTATAAAGCTGTAGATAGGCACCTGCAGGTGCTGATGTGCCTCTCCCCATCTGCCTGGAGGCTCTCTGTGTGGATGCTGTTACCAGCATCCCTCTTTGCCAGAAAATTTTTCCATTCGTCTTCCTTTAAAAAGTGTTGCAGAGCAGTTAACAGCTTCAAGAGGAACTGTTGTCATTGCTAATGTTTAGGGATTAGAAAATGTTAGTTCCGTGCAAATTATACTTAATTACTGTTGTAAGATAATAATTATTTTTCATTAATAGAGTCCTTAATCTTTGAAAGCCTTAAATACTGTGTATCTCATTATGCTACACAGTACAAAACTAGTGAAACCCTTTCATTAATTCATTAATGATTAGTTGGAAAAGCAATATGACAGATTATTTTACATGTTACCAAGTACTATTAGTACACTCATATACACAGCTTGATTTAGAACTTTAATATTAGAGTTTTAGTTCTTCAACCATGGAAATTGAGTAGAAAATGACTATGAAGATAAATTTTCATTTGATTTTTTTTTTCAGCCACGCTTTCTACCATGTACTCCTTCTTTTTTACAAGTCACAGAAAGAGAAAAAAAAATTAAGTATGTCTTCAACATGGAGGACTACTTATTTTTTGGGGTTTTTTTTAAAGCTAGGTATCATTTAGTTAATGGATGTCCAGTTAGACAAAATGTCAAAATCAACAGTGCCATCCTTTTGAAAGTAGTGAATCCTCTATCAGCTCAGCTGAGAGACCAGGCAGTTAAAAGTCTAAGTCTTAAGCAACTAAATCCAACCTTTAGTTACAGACTTCTACATTTTCCTAAGGAACCAATGCCGGGAAAATAAGGTTAAGTTTCATGAAAGTAAGTTAATGAACATCATCTTTTTGGAGAGAGAAAGAGAATGAGACAAAGCATGAGTCTTGATCTCTTCACACTTTTGTCTCAAGAGCATACAAGGAAGAACACCTAGAAGCAGTCGGGGTTGGGTCAGGCAGATAGCACCCTAAAAGCACCTTTATCATCCTGTGACTGTTCCCTGCAGGTCTACACCTCAGACATAGACCCTTGTTTGGATAGGAGAGCTGGGACCACTGTGCTGTATGGTGACTGCTCCCACAGCCAGGCTCTGACTCTGTTACCCACCTGTGTGTGGTCAGGCTGTTCAGGTCATTGAGTCTAATTTAATTGCAGTTATCGCTACACATGAAAAGTGGATGACTGAAGAAAAAAATCACACATGTTTCTGCCTGAATGCACTCTTGCAGCTAAGCAAGACAAGATTACATGCACATGCACTGTTGCTCTATTTTTGTGAACTGCACATGAAATATGGAGAAAATGTCTTCAAATGAAGGCTCTGGAAATATCTGTTGGCAAAGAAGATATTTTGCAGGACATTCTACAGTAACTTCTGTTTGGTGGACAAGACTCTTGTTCTACTCTTAAAACAGAAGGAGAAATTCACAGATCAACTCTGCTTAAGTAGATGTTAGGGGGGAAAGCACAGAAGGATACCTGTCAGCCACCAGATACTTCCTTCATTTCCTATCCATTCAAGGTTTTGGGCAGTCTTTGGTGGTTGCAGGGCTCTACTCAGATGTACCTACACTAAATGGAGAGCTTCTGCTTTCCATAAAAGCTTTGTCAAAATATAGGCTTTCCCTTTCACAAGGAAGTACATCCTTTTGAAATGTGCTTTGATTGCATTGCAATATCAAGTCAGGGAGCTAATTGTGTCAAATAAAACAAACAAACAAACAAACAAAAACCCTCAACAACTTAAAAAAATTATTACCGCTATTTAACTATTTATTCTAATCTTTTCTAATGTTCTACTCAAAATTTTAATGTTAGATTTTAATACAGGAAATCACAGAAAAAAATGAAATCAGGGCTTGGTGCTGTAAACAAGAAGTTTCAACACTTTCACATGGAAAACTCTGCCAAAGTTATGTGCCTGCAAAAAATTTGCAAATTCCTTAAGTCTGCTGTCCAGTAGAAAGGTCTTCCATCAGAAATCTTTTGTATTCATGAATTTACTCAGAACAAGCAGTTTCACATGCTCTAATGAGCTGTATGTGAAGACAGTAGACATGCACTTAACCAACAAACAATATTTTTCTCCACCCCATACTCAACAGAATGCAAAATAAATTCCATTATTTGCTTCATTTGCATCTTTTGAGGACAGTAATATATTGTAAACATTATTAGTGCTTTACATTGACATCTGTCTGTGGAAGGACTCAGAAGTTAGTCTTACCACAGGGTGTAAATTATCACTGACCCTCTGGAAAGAAAGTCCCAGACTGTGGCTGGGAACACCAGGAGTGGGGATGTCCCTGCAGGCCAGCCAGTCTTTGAGAATCTTTTTTAATGCTCATTGTAAATCCTGAAGATGTACAGAAAACTTCAGTTTCTGTGATGCTTTCTAAACCACAGGAATATATTTAACACATTAATAAAAGGGAAAAAAAGCCAAACAAACCCTAGGAACAATCCAGTTCCTGTCATCTCTCTTGATTTTTCACTTAGTAGACTTCTTTATGGATTAAAAAACTTTTTTTTCTTCTTCTTCTTGTAAAGAGTGTTCATTGAAGCTTGGCCAGTAGATGGTATCACCCTTTCCAAAGTCTATGCTATGGGAGGCCTATGGAAGCATATCTGCTCAAGGCATTCATGCAAATTATTACTTACTGCCCTATATGCTCATAAATTAATAGCTTCTCTGTGGATGAAAAACAGAAATTAGACAACCATTAAGGTTGAACAATGTATAAAGAATATTAAATATTAATATATGAAATGAAAAAATATTGCAAGAGATATGAATAGATACGCCAGAAGCATAACAAGCCAAACCTAGGAATGTAAATAATAAAAACATGTTTTCAGCTAGATATTCTGGATGGTTTAGTATTCAAATTAAAGTTTGTTTTCCCATTCAATAAAAACAAAACAAAAAGTATTTACCGTTGTTGCCTTATTTGCATGAGAGTTCATTTTCCTCCTGTGAACAGAAACAGATCTTTAAGCAGAGGCGAATCAGGATGGAAAGGCCACTTTCTCATCGGTGTGTTTTTCAAGGAGCGTTTCAGTGAGGTGTGGATGGCAGCTCCGCAAGTTCAGGAGCAAGAATACCCCTTACAATTTTTAAGTGCTATTTAAATGAATAATTGCAAAGCTAGCTTGTGCATTTTAATGACTTGTGTCGGCAGCAACGATAAAATTGAAATGGAAATTGGATGAAGTGTTTACTTAATAGTAGGATAAGGCTGCCTGTTGCTAAAGTATTGCGGCTGACTGCATGTGTCACTTGTCTCTGGCAATGATGCTTTTCCTTGGAGCCCTGTCAGAGCTACAGGACCTATCATTTCACACAGCCCATCAGCTATGAAAAAATCACATTAAAAATACCTGATTTCTTTGTGAATCCAAGTTCATTTTTAAAACCTATTACACCCTGGCCAGCTCCAGCTAATTTCTGCTAATTCTTGGTTAAATACTACTCTTCCCTGTCCCTGGGAGAACTATTGTGAAGGCACTCTCTATGGATTTTGACCTTAACCAAGGATTGCTTCAGCCAGACCTTGATTCAGCCTCCTGTGAGGTCCATAGTAGTGACAAGTGCACCCACTGTAATTGTAAACACACGTTTAGTGAAACATCAGATGGAACATGTCCTTGCTCCTGTACTCAGTTTTATACAACTTCATTTAGCCAGATGTTCATTTCCCAGAGCCTGGGCTGGACTGTCTCACAGGGCGCTTTCCAAAAATTCTGGATCCACTCCTGGCTAAAACCTCGGTGTGAGTCCTACCAAGATTCAACAGCCTCATCTTAAATTGTGTACATAGAGCTGCACGGGCTCCGCTTTAGTTAGGGTACTAAATCTGGGCTATTCTCATGCTGGGGGCTGTTTTGTGGGATTCATAGGAATGAGCAAGCAGTAGGAAGAAATCTGGTCTATTTGTAGGAGGCAAAAAATGTTTTTCAGGATAGTCCCGAAACAGTCTAATGAACATAGATATCTAAGGATTTCAGATCCAGATGCTTGGTTTAATCAACACACACATGCACAGACACAGAGCACACGCTGGCTCAGAAAATTGATTAAGTACTAAAGCTTTTGATTAATACAGATCATGGAAAAGCCCCAACATTTGTTTTAGGAAGGAATGCTCTTATTTCTGCCTGTAGTTTGAAAAAAATCTGACTCCTGACTACTTCTCAGTTCTGATTGGAAAAATGATTCAAAATAACTGCTGTATTTTTATAAAACACAATAACCACACAAGGCAGGGTACCAATCCTTCTAAAGGCACGTGATAGTAAAGCCTAGGCTTCAAAGTGCTTGGGGCTGTGTCCAACACCGAGAAAATCCAAAATAACATTGCACAACTGTACTATCAGGCAAAGGGTCAATCAGGTTCAGCTCCAAAGGAGGTGGCATCTGTTACCTACCTCATGTTTTAGTAAATAGTCTGTTTTTTATGTGACAAGTGCAAACAGAGATACAAATTAATGGGAAAAGAAAAGCCCCAATTGTCCATTTGTGTCACATTGCAAACTGCTGGGTGAAAAACAGCCCAGCATCATTTAATCATCCTGTTTTCCCTCTCCTTTTTCACTCATTACATTCATTACTGGTCACAAAAGACTGCTCACAAAACAGCTAGTGATTTTAATTTAATGCATCCTTTCTAAAACCTGCAGGGAAATTAAAGGAGGGAGCAACCTGGGGAGGGCTGCGGAGCAGAAGGGGGAAATGGCACATCTGAAGCTTTAAATGCTAATAGTCAAACATTTCCCAAATAGATCTGAGCTGACCCTAAACACATTGGGAGGGCTTAACTCATTAATTTGCAAATTGAGTCAAATTGACACAAGGAGTTTCCTTGCAGTGCCTTTAAATCTCTGATGGAGGCTGGTGAGTGACCTCTCAATCTGACAGGCCAACAGTTGCCAAACCATCTCAATATCACAAAATCCAATAAAACAAGCTACCCAGGAAGATCACCAAAGGCTGGTGCAAGTTTTTTTCTCTACATTATGCAAAAGGTTGTTGTCGCCTCCTCCAGCTAAATATACAGGCGTCATTGCTTTACAAAGGGATAACCAAACAAAAGAGCAGTAATCAACCAATCTAATCAGTACAGGGTGTAATATTAGGGAAGCACGACAATATTTGGTTGGAGCTGTAGAGAGCCTGTGGAGCACAGCTCACCTGGGGGGCAT
The DNA here is from genome assembly GCA_013398115.1 of Falcunculus frontatus. Taxonomy (NCBI): domain Eukaryota; kingdom Metazoa; phylum Chordata; class Aves; order Passeriformes; genus Falcunculus; species Falcunculus frontatus. The sequence goes on along the minus strand of VZRV01008971.1, from coordinate 86,008 downwards.
TGCTCTAGCAAATGGCACCCTTCCAAATTGTTCCACGCTAGCCAGTGTGGGGGCTTTGATGGTAGCTTTGCTCTTTCAAGTCCTGTCTCCTCATCCACTGAAATCAATAGAAAGGCTCCCACTGACACTAGGAGGTTGAGGAGAGGGAAATACGCACTGTGAGAGGGGCTGGAAGGGGCTGTACTGGCATGAGCACGACCTGGGACAAGGCACAGCTCACCACAGCTGAAGGAATGGGATTTATCTCCCCAGCAAGGTGTTTACACTGGGGTGTCTGCCTGGGAGCTGGGTGCTTACACTGGCAGGGGTGCTCGCCCCTCCCTGAGGTCCCCCAATCCCTCTGACCAGATCTCCAGCAGCTGTTCCACAGAAGCCTCAGCAACCAGCTCACCCCAGGCTCCTGCACGTTCATTTTCCTGAGCCCTTACACCCTGGGTGGCAGCACCAGCTTTCTGCTTTCCAGCCCCTACGGTGGGCTATTTGCCTCCTCTTGCAGAAGATGCTGCAACCACTAGCCACCTCCTTCTGACTAGAAACAATGCAGGAAAAAAGCCCTGCTGCCATGGACACGCCCCAAAATACCTTCATGGCTCCATTATTTAACACTGGGAAAGCTCTTCGTGGCTGATTTTGACAGCAGGTTGACAAGGATGTGTCACAACAAAAGTAGAAGACTTCTACTTAGTTTTCAGAAATAATATCACAGTGATCTGGAGAAAAAATGTTGCAAACTCTGAAAGGGCTGTTTAAATATCAGTTTAACAAGGTTAATATGCCTAAAGCATACAGAGTAAAAATCCTCCAACACACCACTGTACACATCTTCCTCGGGATGCAGTCCAAAGTCTATTGGTCTTGACTTGACTTCCAAGGCACTTCACTTGGAAATTGTTCTCAGGGCTTATTTTTCTCTTTTTCATATTGGTTCTGGTATTTCACTCAAGCCTCTCCAAAACATTTCATGTGTAGTCTCACACTTTCTACTCCCTTCTGCCAGAAACACATCTGCTGTGATGCCCTCAGTCAAGTAACTCACGAGTCACCAGTTAAATGCACACTTGTGGCGATGATCATTGAATGAAGGCAAACAGCCTTGGGAGACCAATTAAGCCACATGGTTATTTTGACAGATCATGTCCTAAAGTGCAGCCTTTTGAACACAAATGTGAAGTATATGTCCTTCAGAAATATTTCTATGGGTCTTCGTGCTCAGGATATGGATATGGGAACTAATTACTGCTGTGTTTAATTGCTCCTCTCCCCACAATAAATTCTCTCTCTCCAGGCTGGCTGTTACCCTTCATTTACTTACTGAAGAGGAAACTCTCCCTCACATATCCCATGATCAGAACTGGTGCCATGGCTGTTACTGCAGGGCAGCTGACTTACACCAAGTTCACACCTCCTCCTCCCCCAGTGACTTGTTTGTGGGACTGTCTCATAAACCTATAAAATTTATTTTGCACTAAAAATAGGGGTAGTGAGCTAAGTCAATACAGCAGTTCAGCACTTCCATGCCTAACTACCTGTCCTGTGTTGAGACCACAGTTCAGAGACTTAGGAGTCCAAAATCTCAGCTCAGTGTGACCATAGCATCCAACAGCAAAGGGTTGCCCTTTTTGTAGCTCAGTATTGCCTTGTGGCAGACTGCAAATCGTTCCTTCTGTATTGTAGCATGAACTGTGTCCCCTTTAGCTTGACTGTTTACCCAAAATAATTATTCTGCAATTCAAACTGCTCGTTATTCTGGGTGGAGTTCCTGTTTCTTCCTAAAAATTGATTTTTATAAATAACTGGACACAATTTACCTCTTTTTTTTTGAAGAGGGAAAGGAGGGAAGGCCATAGGAAATGAGATTTTGGACAGTTGAGTCTGATCTCCCTCATTGCTCATTTGTTCTCTTTTGCCTTTTACTAATGAGTGTTATACTTCCCTTTATTCTCCTTTTATTTCTGTTTTGTTGAAGAACTTCTTTTGGCTGCCTCTTATGTCCCTTGCTAATTGAAATGCATTTTATGTCTTAGCTTTTTTGATTTTATCTCCGTCATATAACCCTCAGTTTGGTGGGAGAATTTTAACAAGGGGGTTTCCAAGAGACTTTGCAGCTTCTCCTGCCAATGCAGCAAACCATTGTGTTGTAAACACATCCAGGGCTGACTGAAGATTGTGGGTTATTGTGCTCCTCATACTAATTACCCTCTACAGGGAGATAGTGTGCAGAAACATTGTGAAAAACTTGTCCTCTCTTCCTCCAGTTTTTTGTTCCATTCTCGCATCCTTGGCATCCAGCTTTTCTCCACTCCTCGGCATCTCAGGCGTCGCATGTTCCTTTTTCTCTACCTCCTCTTTTGCAACAAATGAAGAGTCTGTTTTCTTAAACTCCCTTCCCTGCTGAAACACCTTAGGCCTCCTCTCATACCTGTTGCTCTTTCTACTCCTCCAATGCCCATCTTGTAAAGCAGCACCTGGTATAAACACACCATTTCAGGTGTGGTCTTACACTTTTCCATCTGCTGCCAGGAAAGAACTTTATTTCCAAGTTCAAAACTGCTCTGTTCTTGTCTTGGATCATGTTCAACAGTGCAGTAGCTCTACTGACATCCTCATCCTGGTCATCCAAGAAGAATTGTCTTGTCTGTGCAAACATGCTCAGTCACCATTTGCTGCAACGAGGCACCCTTTGCACACAGTTATTTCTGTTTCCCTTTATAGACTCAAGGTGTGTTAGGATAGAAACTATTCCCCCAGCCTTTCTGCAGCAAGATCCGTCACATTATGTCTGCTGTCATAAAATATAATAATAACTGTTAATCTGTTGAGTGCCTGAACTAGAAGAGATGACTTACTTGCTTGGCTGAGAGAAGCTCTCTTGGTGTTTAAAAATCCATTTCTTCACATGGATAAAATGAAACCTGTGGGAAGAAGCTTTTGTATGAGCACTTAAAAGTTTAGACCTCTGAGACAAATCAAGGGCCCAGCCTTGAATTCTCTTTTAGAGATCATCCCACCAATTTGACAAAAGAATAACCCATACCAAGGACACGGAATGAAACCCCATCTAGTTTTTAATGGCTTCTTCAGTTTCCAGAAGAATCATCCATTTCCCAGGTACAGCAAAGTATTCAGGTCTCAGTCTTGTGCCAACCCAGGTAAGACCTGGCCATTTCTCCCCATTTACCCTCTTTCTTTCCCTGTCTCTAGCTCCAGGGAAGGGCCTCTGTGACACCCACTGAAGCAAAGAGCCAACACGGCCGGGGTGAGTCAATGCCTGGAGCCTTTATTTAAAGGAGCACAAGCATAAATGCCATTTCTGGCCCACTAGCCTGGCTTGTGGGGTCTGGGAATATGTGGGCTTCTTTTTTGCCTCACTGAAGAGCAGTCGGCTTCATCAAGTGTTTGAATGATGGCGTTTGGAGGTAAAATACCCTGCTGAATGGTGACAGGGATACCTGATTTTTAATTGTCTTTACATGTAGGAGAGTGGAAATTGTGAACATAACACACAGGAAAACCTTCTGTATTTCATTATTTGTGGCATGTATTTAAAAATTAACAAAACTTTCAGAAAAATCTGTACACATTTAACATCTGTTATCTCTTTTCTAATCCTTTAAATCCCTTCATTTCCTCCAAAGTTGCTTAAACTGTTATCAACCTCTTTTGAGGGCTCTACATCTTAATCACAACTGTATGACAAATATTTGATGATATAGTATGCGTTTGGCAGTTACTTAGGACTCAAATGATAATACCGAAATAGAGGTTTCGTATGATTACAGAGACTAAGGGATTAGAAACCAGATTTAAATGGGTCCAAGGGGCAAATTCAAAGACTTCAATCATCTTTTAAAAAACAAGATGCCATGGTTTGTAAAAAAAATTCTAAAATGAATTTGCCAATGATCTCTCCTCCAGAAATATTCTATCATTTCATCAAACTTACTTATTTATTTAAGCTGCCTTTGAAGCTCTTTTATTTCAAGCAGGAAAAAACCCCGAGTTCAACTGCATTCGTTACACAAGGGGAAAAATAACACTTATGTAAAACCTCAGTGGGAACTTTCCCTTCTTCTGTTTTGTGAGGAGCAGACATTTCCCCAGAGCTGCTTTCGAGTTTTGTGGTAAATTGAGCCTCCAGGTAAATCCTTCTGAGTGGGAGTGAAGCACTGAGGAATGGCACATAACGACAAGCTGGGGGGTTGTTCTCCAGTCGATGCAGTGAGCTCGAGGTGGATCTGGTGGAGCATCCACGCAGTGGCTGGGTCTGGGTGGCCGCTAATCCCGATGGAGGTCAATTGCTCAGGGCAGTTGCCTTCACACAGAGGAGAGGTGCTGTCCAAACTGTCCAGCAAGCCCAGCAGGTCCCCAGAGGACTGGCAGGTACCTGGCACTTCAGGGAGACCTGTGACCTGGCATAGCCCTGGCTGACAGCTGGTGGAGTTTGGAGTTACAGATGTGACCTCCCTTCTGCAGGGCTCACCAGGCTGGGGCACTGTCATTTCCAGAGCTGCTATCCTGGAGTTGGCTTGAGCACCCCTGCATCATGCTGAAGGATGCACTGAGGACTCACTGAATGGTGGAATCACTGTTCCAAGATAGCATATCTCCTTCTCATATCCCTTTCTTCCAGAATGAGATAAGGTTGGGTCTAAATTTGTGGGATGCCCACTATATTGAAGAACTGTTCAACACATTTAGGATCAGAATCTGCAAAAGTTTTAAGCTTTCAGTCTTTTTTTTTTTTTTAATCCCAAGTTAGTTTTTGGCTAGTTTCATACCTGGAGCTGGTTTGCTAGAGGTTTGCATGAGCACTGGTGCAAGAAGAGGAGAGAGTAAAGGAATGCACAGCCCAGGGTGGGGACAGAGGGTGACCTAAGTCACCCTGCGCCCTCTGAGGCTGAGAGGTGCAAATCATCCTCCAGAAAATCTTTTGCATTATCAATACTCAAGACTAAATTTATTTTATTTTACAACACCAATCCTCTAATGAAACATAGCAAGCTGTGATGCAAGCTCCACTCCTCCTCTCCTACAAAGGATCAAAACGGAGAAAAAATGACTAGAAAACCTGCTGGGACATAGGGGCAGAGAGCACCACTTCTTTATTCCTTTGGGAAGAGAACTAGTGGCTGAACAGGAGCAAAACCCGTGTCCTCAGGATGCAACAGAAGACAGGAGGACTAATGCTGGAGATGCTAAGCATGCAGCTGATGTGCTAGGCCACAGCACTGGTGCCTACTTTCTTCCTTGCTGCATGTCTCACTGTGTTGCCATTAGCCCCAAAACTGTATCAGTGAGCAACACTCAAGGATCCCAGGCACATCACAAATCCTGAAGAAGGGGCAGAGGCATCCAAGGAGAGGGATTTGCATGCCGGGTGATAAAGCACATTTCTAGGTGGATTTCAACCTGGACTGGTGCTAGAGGGGTGTATGACCTGTGCCCTTGACCCAGCTGTTCTTGCTATGCCTTTTTCCACATGGAAACCTGGTAATGTAATCTTCACCTAAAGATATTTTCATACTGGGTTGCTACTACTCACTAAGACTTTTAGTGGGTTTCTTTCTATCCTTTTTTATCTCCCTGTATGAAACCTTGAAATGGTGAGTCATCACATATATCAAGAACACAAGAAATACTATTCCCTGTAGATGAAGTAGCACTTAGCACAACAGTGATCTGAAAGAGTATATTTATATTACATTTTATCAGCATTGAAATTTCTATCTTACAAAAGGGAGAAAACCGTCCTTGCTGGGTGTGGGCTCTGAATGGAAAAGTCAGTTTATGGATTCAAGAGACTCTTTTGCTAATGCTTTGACCAATGCTTAGAACACTGTAAATAAAGAAAAATCTTGTGAGCAAAAGACACGCTTTGGCTTTCATTCCTGCTCACGCATCTTCCAAAGTCTCCAAACAAACTCAGCTCAGGTGTCTTGGACTACTGTAAACTTCAGAGGCAAAGTTTAAGAAACAAGATGAATTCAAAAGAGTTTGTGTTGTCAGCTACAAGAGTAAAAAAATGTTATCAGCTGCTTAAGCACTGCTGACTAATGTATATTCAAAAGCAAATCAACACAGTCGCACCCACTCTTCAAGCATCAAGGAAACCAGATGAGACCAGTGTCTCAGAGATACGGTGTCAAAGGATTTGGTGTGGGTTTGTTTTTTTTTTAGACAGTAGATGGAAGGAGAGAATTGCATTAAAATGTAATGTTTGTCAATGGCAGTGATAAAAAAAGAAAACTTCCCTGGCCATTGCTGGCTGCTGCATGCAGCAATCTGAATACATTGGTAATGTGAGGGACTGATTAGTCCTGTAAGGCTGCCTACAGGTTAGCAGGCCTCATTTCAAATCTCTGACAGCAATATGTGTCGTTTCATGCTTCATCCTCATTCCCCATGTTCAACACAAACCGGGGTCACTCTATATATGGAAATCACTGTCTTCAGGGCAAAAAAATTAAAAAAGGTGAGATTGCCGCTTTAACCTCACTGGCCTCAGAAAATATGTTTTAGTCTGATACATTATACTAGTAGGAATTATTTATCAAGAAGATACAAGCTCGATATTTCAGAAATAATGAGATGTTCTGGTTTTGCAGCTGAAATTTTATGGTCCAGAGAGCATCAGCTATGAATTCAGAGAATGAAGTAAACTTGCAATGAACGATACACAGTATGCAGCTGAAGTAAAATGGCTGTGCAAAGGGTAATATGAAAGTTATAACACAGTGCAAAGCTCACTATGTCTTAAGTGCCTTTGTTGTCAAACAGAGACAGATGTTTCAAAGACAGTGCAGGCACAAGATGCTTGCAGTATTTATTGAGGGAAGTTTTGCTTGGGAAAGGAATTGCCCAGTGAGAAAGTTTAGTTGCCAACCCTCAAATCCCACAGCTTAGAAGACCTACTGAAGTATTCATGCTGAGAAAATTTGAGAGCAGAAATGCAATGTTCAAGTACTCAGTGTGGAGAGATTAAGTAGGCTGAAGCAAAGGCTGGAGGTTTTCTCCCAGTAAGGGGTGAATTTCACTCATACCTTGATTTTGCTAGAACAAAAGCAGGTGTATAAATCTATGAGTGTTGTTTTATACCACTGCTCCTAGCAAATGCTATTTTAATAAGATGATAAGGGAGCAATGTATGAGCTCAATATACTGTCTGATTTTGTTTAGTTTGCTCTCTTGTCTGATCAAACAAGCGGAGTGAAGAACTTGCATTTCCTCTAATATCAGTCTCGGGTTAGGGTTCAGCAGAAATATTTAAATGTCAGACACAGAATCGGTTACCAAATGTACAGTGCTGTCCAAAGTAATTAATTTGTTTGACATGGCTTATAGGGATTATAAACTCCATGTGACTTAATGTGAGCAGAAGCACAGCCATGAGGAGCCATAGTCAGCCCTTGTGGCTGCTCACATCCCTACAAGAAAGACCAACATGCAGATGCTTAGTAATTACCAGAGGAAACAGGGCTCAGACCAGGGACTCAGCCCACGGCAGTGCCATAGAGTCCTGTCCTTGCACCACCCAGCCCTCTCCTGCAGCTCCTTCTCTTTCTGCTGGCACAGGCTGGGTGGCAGTTTATGGTCTCCTTTCTAGTGTTTTGCCATTGGGAAAATTAAAAAAACCAAAAACCAGCCAGAAAGTTTCATAGGCTGAGACCTACAACTGTTCAATTTGGTTTTTTACCTGACAGTGATGTTTTTTACCTGACAGTTGATCTGAAAAATGAGAAGGGGTATCATACCAAAACCCAGGATTTTTGCAATCTGCACCCTGGTGACCTTAGAAAGGAACAGAGTTTATAAGGTGGGTTCAGGACATACTTTTGAATAGCAATTAAGAAGAACCTGTATCCCTTCTTGCTCACTGGCAATGATGAACTCTGTTTTAATCCTATATAAATTATCAGGTTGAATAGCAGGCTAGTATCATTTAACATGATAAGCCACTGTAGACCTCTGAATCATGATAATGCACAGAATCATCCATGAGCTGCCCCAGCTCTGGAAAGAAGTTTTGTTATTACTCTGGCTTTCACAGCAATGACTTCTTCAATGATTCTGTGTTGAACGGACGTTCTTCTCAACAAAGAGTTTTATGTCTCAGGTCTGGGAGACTTAGACCTGAAAGACCTGTTAAAAAGTAGCCTTGCACACTGATAATAAAGCATCTATTGTTTTAGACTTATTGCATTTCTTATTTCTAAATGTGCATCCTCGGTGCGCACTTCCTGAGTACACTGATGTACATTGGGCCCTCAGTGTCTGCATCACCTATGACTGTATACCCAGCTGAGATACTGGGAGTGCAAGGAAGGACTGAGATTAAATATTTCAAATGGATATATCTCTTTCAGATTCACCTGGCCTCATTTCAGGCCCCCAACAGCTCACCAAACTCAGGAATCCAAATGTGATGGCTTTTTAAGACAAAGGGTAGGAGGAGAGACTTCCAGAGAGGAGGTTCAACCTGTTCAGCATTCTGGCCTGGCTGTTTCCATCTGGGGGGTGACCTTAGGTGGTGTGAGTGTGGATTCCCTCCTCTCTGCACAGCCTGACAGTGGCTGACTGTCTGTCACTGACGGCAGTGTGGCCTGTTGGCTCTATTCTAGTGCTCAGCCATGTGTTCATACACATCCAGCACTGAGCAATGCCAGGGTGATGCCACCTGTAAGTATAAATGGAGTAAATACATGGCCCTAAAAAGAAATTTCTTTGTATTACAGTCACATGCTTGTCCAGCTGCAGTCGATGGTGGTGTTCTCATTGCTGGTAAGTACTTTGGGATTTGGCCCTAATCCTTGACACAAATAGGCACAAAGTTGATTTTGACACTGAAAGAAGAAGGAGAAGAAAGGATAACTATGTACAAAGTCATGGCAAGAGAAAGGCAAACAGAAGAAAAGTTCATCTGAAGGTGACTGAATGCTATTTCAGGGCTGTTGGTTGTTCTTTGGATCTAACTTGTGTGTTAGTTAATGACTCATTTTCCTTTTTCTTTACATCTTCTTCTTGACTCTGAATTCTGTGCAGCAGCTCTGAACAGAAAAAAAAAATGCATTTGTAGAATGCTGATTTTCTGCAATTAGTTTCTGATTTTTCAGATTTGTCCTTCACTCCAAGGCTTTTGAGCCTCCATCAAGCAGCATTTTTGAGAGACTATGGGAAAAAAAAATCCTTACAAAACAAAAACAGTATTTTCAGAATTCCACTCTACTGCTTTCAGACTATTTCCATCAACCCTCTTATTCATTTTGATTTATTTCCATCCATAAGCAGACTAACGCTTTTCTATGCTTTTATTGTTCTTCAAGAATAGGCCTTCTATTGGAGAAAAATAATGTCTCTACGACCACCACTTTGCTCAATGCAGATCTTCATTAATCTGCAGCCACAGTACAGGCTTTTAGCAGCAAGCACTTTTGATGGGAATTGAATTTGATACTGCATTATGGTTGTAGGGCTTCTCACAATAGACTGTGTTCTTTTCTGTGTCTGTGCACAATCAGAGAGACCCAATTAAATAATTTGGTGCAATAATGGAGAACAAAAGAGTATGAGGGCTTAAAGTGAGGGCTTCAGCATTTGTATTCTCCCTTTTCTGTATCATGTTAATTAATTTGCCTGAAAACCAAAAGAAAGAACATAATGTGAAAAGCATAGCTCATCTACAACATGGAGGCACTTTAAATGCAGATACCAGACCAAATCAACATGTAACAAAGGAACATTCATTGCATTTCCATAAGAAAAAAAAAGTTGCCAGCTAATGTTGAGTGGTCCTAGTCATGGCCACTGGAAATAAGGGTAGCTATTTGTGGGGGGAAAGCCCTCCAAGTGTTAAGGGCAGGATAATACCTTGTGCCCCTGTGATAACACCTACAAATAAATTTGCAGTTTTGAAACCTAATTGGTGGGTGGAAAGGAACTGGATGCAACAGAGACAGAGATCTTAATCTTTCTGGCCTTTAACTTTTTTTTTTTTTAATCTTCTGGGCTTGATTCTATTCTCTTCTATTCTTCCCATAATAGCTCTAAGCAGACACTTCCGGAGAAGTGAAGCCCCGCTCCTCTGTTTGGTTTCGAAATTCCAACAGTATTTCAGTGGGCACTAGGGCAGTCTCTGCTCCACTGTTATTCCCACCTGCAACTGAATTTATCCAGCAGAAAAGATCCATTAACTCCCTGCTGGAATAAATAGTGTGAATGTGCAGCCCTTATTGGCTCCTTGGAGCCTGGCACTGGAGGTCAGCGAGCTGAGCAGATTTGCAGCTCTGATGACAGGAGCTCCCCTGCACTCTGCAGTGCCATCTCCTCCACAGTCCCCCTCGGAGAGGGGACCACTGAGAGCTGCAAAACTGGCAGTCATGCATCTCTTCTGTAATAAATCCTTTAAGCTATTAAATGTTTGAAGTCCCAAAAAATGCAAACCCAAGGATTACTCTATTGTCTCTTGTTCATTAGCAAGTGGAAAAAGAATATCTGCAGAGCTGTGATCCAATTGCATTCATTACTGCTACCTGTTAAATAGTACTTTAGGGATATTAGTGGGAACAATTTACATAAAGGTTATGAATCTTATTTCACAGTATATTAATAAAAAGCATCTCATCTGGGTAAAAATATGATCACAATTTGAGATTTTAATCCTGTTTGGAAATTTACACAATTACACCTCTGTAAAATAGAAAGATATATGTCTTAGCTAGTTACAGCTAATTTCTTTCTATCAGGAAAAGTCGTTTAGTTTTGGGTTTGAGCTGTACAGAAGCTTCATAACTGCAGCTGTCAGGCTACCTGCATATCACTCATCCTATTAAAAGTACTGAGAATGATCACCTCATCACCTCTCATCAAGGTGTATTACATACCTTTGCTGCTACGATACTGTACTTCTCAGCAGAGGTGTCTTCTTATATCAGCATTCCTCTGACTACTACTTGTGTTGACAAGTTACTAGGTTGAAACCTTGGTGGGAGGATCTGGAGGTATCACAAATGGCTAAGATATTTGTGGCTTTTAATCATTGCAATTATCTGTGCATTTGCAAACAATATTTTCTTTTTCTTAAGATGCTAGGGGTCTTATCTTTCTCCCTTCTCTTTAAAATTACTAAATATATCACAACAGCATTGCACTGTTTGTTGACCACCATAGGCTCTCATGATCAACTTTTCTGGGAAACACCACCACCAGCAATCCTGGCTCAACTACAGCACAGGAGTCTGCAGCCTGCTTATCAGCCTGTTCGGTGTACATGTGAGCTAACATGACAAGTGCTGTTCATTACGGTAGGTCTTCGGTCCACAATTAAAATATACGAGGCTTACCGTTGTTATGTCTCTACTTCCAGCATGGGGACATGAAAAGAGATTGTCCTCCTTGAATCTTAGCAAGTTACGTTCTGATCGAACATTAAAAAAAAAAAAGGAAGGCATTTCTTCATATTCTCAGTTAATTCAGTCTAAAAGTGTCACACTTATTCAGCAGCAGTTAAAATAGTCTGTGATGAGAGCATGACAATTTCCAGCTAAACTAGAGGATAATTAGAAATGCCCCGTAGCAGGCAAGTCAGTGCTTCAATTTATTTGCTGTTTATTACCAAGTCCCTGCCCCTTGGGTGTAATGACTGTAAAGCAGCACCTGCAGCTTCCCAGTGTTTGATTTAGTGCTGTAAATGGTGCTCAGAGAGTAGATTAAGCTGGAATGTGATCAAACCTTATTTGCAATCCGATTATACAAACTGCTCCTTGCACTGACCAGATTGAAGTAATTTCCCTATAGAAACGTTACACTCACTTTGGTGTAAAAATGATTAACATTTGCTGACTGTAGGTCAGCCTTTCACTTTCAGTGTAATTCTTTATCAGGCAGGATGCCCATCTTTTTCTTGTGTTTGCCACATTTGTGTACCATGCGGTATTTAACCAATGGATATAATCAACCTCCTTTTTTTCAGGTCTTCTTGATGAATGATTGTAATAAATAAGCACTCCAGCATAAGCAGATTAAACCATTTTCCCCCTGTTTGATTGTTCAGCAGTATTGACATGCTTAATGATCTAACAGAGAACAGCTACAGAACGAAGGAATTTCCATATTTTACTGGAAATGGCTATTGAAGTATTTGTAAACAGCCAGTACACAGGTGGTGCCCTAACTTCAGTGTTGGGCAGGATCGCTGGGCACCCACATCAATCCGAGAACTAACCTACACTTCTTTCCAAAAGTGCCTAAATACTCACTGCCACTACTAATCCTTCCACTCTTAAGTAATCAGCAACATAAGGCTTCTTGGTTCTCAGTAGCCTTTTTTTTTTTTCCACCGGATCAGGAATGCTGGATGTGAAAACTGTTTCTCAGACAATTAGCCTCTGGTAATGAAATGCAACCAAATACATTCTGCACATTGAAAGCAAACACTTGGCTCTCCGTATATTTCTGTGACAATCAAAGAAATATTTTAGCCTGAAATGCATTATCAAGCCTGACTCAAATACCAGCAATAACATGTTTTGTTGTATAACATTTTAAAGCTGATTTTCTACAGACATTTTCGTTGTAACCCTTTAGAGACCACAGTCCTGAAGGTTTCACTGATCACCATGTTCACACCCAGTCTCCTGAGCTGTGAACTGGGAAAATACAGCTCTTGTCCCGGTCAACTGCCTTCAGAAGGGGATTCCTAAAGTGGTTTGCAAAATGTATCGGGTGCAGCCATGCAAGCACTATCCAGAAATCCCCAAATACGTCATGTAATCTTTTGCTGTCAAATAGATATGCTCACCTGGTGACAGACAGCAATTTGCTCCCACTCAGCTCCCGTGCCAGGGCTGTGCTGAGGCAGCACCGCATTCGTCCCAGCACAGCTCGGAAGGGCTGCACACGTGTTTCTCTGACATATTTATCTTCTGGATGCTTTTTATGATACCTGGAAGATTAGAATTAAGTCATACCAAAAATACCAGTTTAACTTCAGTGTTTTTAAGCTTCCCGTACAACAAGTGTCGAGGAAATTAACATCTGCAAGACAGCGGGCTGAGTTACGGGTTTATTTATATGCCTTTAATTTTACTCCCTGATTGGAAATAGAGAAAATTGAGTCTTGATGGATCTCATTGTCAAAGTCAATTTTCCAGTAATCTCACTGGAAAAAAGTCAGATCCTTCCCATCACAGAGGGCAGCAGATCAGCCCATTACCCTACAAAAGGAAGCTTTTTTTTGCCTTATTTTCTGAAGATCACCTATAGCAGAGTACAAGAGCTGAGTGTCATGAGAACAACCAGCCACAACACAGCAACTTGTACCACAACTTTTCTGTGGTTTTAAAGCAGCAATTCACTTTCTTTTGGATAGTGCCACAGACATCCAGTGATGGGAGAGTGCAGTGTGGGCATATGTGTGCCAACTACCTGGTTTGTAAAGACAGCTCCTCATGGTAAAGCAGAGAATTCCTCATGGTAAAGCCGAGGAGAAGCATTTTGGTGGCTCCAACACAAAATTACATTGCTTGTTTGTTTCACAAACGAAGCTCCTTTCCTCCTGGCTCTACACAATCTCAACAAGAAATAAGGACTAGCTGCTCTTGCAGTCTTAGAGGGACAAAACCAGAGACCCAACGACATCCTGATTCCTTGAGTCTTACTGAATGGGCAGGGCATGAAAAGCTTATCCATATGGAAAGCAGGGCTGAGGTGACAGGGCTCTTATGCAGAGCAGCACAATAGCTCCAGTATCAGAGGAGGCAGAAGATGGCTTGGCGTGTAAGTGACTGTAGCAACAATGCAGAGCTGTGTAACACACAAGTTCTTGTAGCTCACATAGATTCAAAAAATGTGTTTCAAGAGACTTCTGCAGAAGTCATTCACAGGTTGAATGACTTCCCAAGCATGGGAGATACATTTTCCGCTTTTGCTGTTTCTTTATCATAATTCTTTCTCTGATGTTTTATTTCAGTAAACAAAGCAATATCACTCTTTTCTCTTTTTTTACCATGATGCACACGTTGTTTTGAGTCAATATCTATGGGAAGTTTGGACCTCATTCAAAAATTATCATGCTGGAAGCTGTTTGATGTTAATAAGTATTTGTATGTCTGTGTGGGGATGGGAGGCAAGAGCCCAAGCACCTGGACCTGGTAGCCTTCACTCACGGAAAGTGGGACTTCTGTTTCGGTGAGAATAGATCTGAATAAAAAACCTCAGAAATTGTCCCTGATTCTGGCAAACGAATTTCTTTAAGTGAGAAAAGGGGAAGGTAGGCTAACTTCGGGAATGCTAGTTTTCCTTAAGTTTGACATTTACTATGGAAAAGGTTTTGTGCTTAAGTAGCATGGCAGTCTGGGCTGCCATGTTACATTTTCCCATTGTGTTTTTTCCCATGTTGTACCAGCTGTCTTCCAACATCCCACTCTTGCAGTCATTTTCTGTGTGTTTTGTGTTTATTTATTTAGGCCAGCAAGAGACTTTGCAGTGCTAACAACAATCCTCAGGGCCTGGTTACTCCTGAGGAAAGGCTTCTCTATAATTTGTGCCTTCTAAGAGGGCTCAGGAAAGCCTCTGGAGCTTATGTCAGGGGAAGGGAACTGCTTTTCCCAGGGGACTGCCTCTTCCATTACCCTCTTGCTCACTCCAGCAGCCAGCAGGGGTGGAAAGGGAAGAGACAGTGTAACAGCCCCTGCAATGATTTCACATAAGGCCACAACCTGTTGTTTCCTCAGGAGCAAGTGGAATACACTAACCTGTATGTTTAACAGGATGGTCATTTGTATACCTGTTATTGTTAATGACACTGGTGGTTATCTCTTCATTGCCTCTGTTTTTTCCAAACTAATAAGAGGTTTTCCTGTGTTTACAGTGGAGTATACTGTAAACGATGAGGTATTTAAATACTTCAGATAAATGAAAACAAATGTCCAGGTGAGGGTTTTCGCATGTGGCTGGAGGCTGAAGAGGTCTAGGATTGGTCTGGTGATACGCTAGCCTTGTATCTTCCAAAATTTGGTCCTACGTGAAGCTATCCACATCAGGCGCCTTGAAACTAATTTTGGCAGATCAAATCAACTTTGACTTTCAGAAACTAATAGTCTGTATTAGTTAGGTAACCATGAGCACCACTAAACTTTACTGTCCCTGATGGGACCCCAAGCCCTTGTCCTCTGGGGTGGCATGGGGCCCTTGCAGCACCCTGCACCTTGTCCCCACTTTGTGGGGCAGTTCTGTTCCTCCTGTGCCTCGGCAGTGTGTTCAGGCACCCATGAGTGGATGGGTGGGTGACTCTGGGGACCTCCATACCGTGGGCACTCTCAGACCCCAAATAACACCAATACCTCACACAGCACTTTTCCTGGCAGCAACTTCCACCAGAAGAGGATTTCACATCTTCTTCTGTTAGATTTTGGTGTCTGTACGTGCTGCTTGTGGATGGTTAGGAAGTCCAGGTAAGGACAAAATCATATTGGCTCACATGTGCAGACTTGCCTACAAAAACTGCTTTTTCAAACTGGCTGTGCTTTCCCAAGGTGGTCCTCATTGATTCCCAAACTGTGCTGTACACTTTGGCATGTACAACAGAGAATGCATGAGCAGTTCTCATTATGTGAAAGCAGGAGATGGGCACTGCCAATTTAATTATTTTTGATTCTTATTTAAGGCAAGATTTCAATGCGATGGACAGAGATTTTTAAATATTATTAAATTTAACATCACTTACAGTAGAAATATGCCCTGTGTGTCTTACATGCATTCAGATCAATGTTATTTGGCTGAGAAGGTGACTGGATATTTTAACTCTTGTACTTGCCTCTCACAGCCAGCATTTTGGATACCTATGGCTACAAAGGGTCATGGCTGATGACTAGTCACCTGATCCCATGACAAAAATTAAAGCACTTCAGTCCAGTGTGATGGCATTGTCACAGCTGCTGAGAACTCAGATGCTGCAATCCCTCCATGTCACTCAACTCCTATAAACAAGCAGTTTTGTATCAGCCCACTTCATTACTGCGAGCCAGCTTGAGTCCAAGGGCTGGCTGAGAGATGGTTATCAGTAATAAAGTATTTGGAGTTGCAGCCTGCTACAGATTAATTGCAGAGGCAGCTGCAGAGGTTAGGTCTCCCTGCAAAATCCAACAGGAGCATTGAGAGAATGAAAAGGCACCTTATCATTCACTGCTAACACAGAGGACCTAGCCCTGTGCATCTGCTCATAGCTTTATGTACTAAAGCCTCTCCCACTCTCCTTTGGAAAATGAGGAATGCAGCAGTGGTTCTGGCAAGTTGCTTGGTTTTGCTTTCCTTTAAATTCAGGACTGAGCTTTCCTGCTCTGTGAACCCTGGGACCCAGAGGAAGAAGAAACACCTGCCCTCGGAAGGCAGACCTTCAAGGAAGGCTGACGTACTTCTTCCTCACCTTTCTCTCTTCTTCCTAGGATCCAAACTGCTACATGCAGCCAGCAATGCAAAATGCAGAAAACATTAATCTTGAAGGAAATGAATTATTGAAGAGATGACATTAGTTCAACACTATCAGAAGCTAATTGTTGGCCTCATTAGACAACAGCATTAATACTCAGAGATGAATGGGATATCCTGCAAAACAAAGTGGGCATCCTGGCGCAGAATTCTGATGAAGAATGCAATACAAAATGCAATGGTGGGAGCCGGAGGGATTGCTCACAAAAATTTCTGCTAACAGCTTGGAGATTCCCACTTGGAAGAAAGTGCAGAGTGGAAAGACTTGGGTATGCCTGTTGGTCAGAGCTTCTGTCTGAGTTGCCAGTTGTGAAGCAGCCATGAAATACGCATGGAAAAAATAAAATAAAATTTAAAAAACCCCCAAACCCCCAAAAATCCCCAAAAACCCAAAACACCAACACAACCCCCCCATGCACCAAAAAAACAACACCAAGAAAAAATCTCGAAAGCAGCCAAGGTATTGCAAATAAATGCAGGGAAATACTAGAGCCAGAACAGTTAAAGAGTAAGGAAAGAAGTGCCAGGCTGAGACAAATAAGCCTATGAGGCTGCAGCTGCTGCCATCATTGCCATGCAGGCAGTGGGACTGCTGGTCACCTGGACAGTGGGCAGAGGGTTTAGGGAGAAGGGGGCACCACATCCTGGAGTGAGTACAGAGGAGAGCTCCGCAGATGACTGGGATAAAGGAGATCCTCTTTTAAAAGAAGATATTACAAGTGCTTGTCTTGCTTGGCTCAACAAAGCAAAGCTGAGGTGGCATGCAGAAGGGGAGTAATGCTCAGGGAAGGAGAAGAGCAACTTGAAGGACAATAATAAACAGTGATAAGCTGATCCTTGATAAGTTTCAGCTGAAAGTCAAAGTATTTCGAGTTATGAAGTTCTGGAATAGCAATCAGATGCGGGGGAAATGAATCCCTTCTTAAGAAGAAGAATAGTTTTATGGTATGTGAAGTGATGCTTATGGAAGAGAAAATTCCTGTGCCCCTCATTTTCCAAGGTACTCCCATGCTGTGTAACTAAGGGACCCTGACAATCAGCTCTGGGGTTTGGCAGCCCCTTCTTTCCCTCCTTGCGCTGTGTGAGCCCAAACACACTCTGGCGAGCCCATGAGGAGCCTTGCCCAAGCAGGACAACAGCGGGTGCCTGGCAGGAGACAGATGAGGCTCAGTATCCTCCAGCTAGAGGCAAGGTCTGTAAAGGAGAATGAGGCTTCTTAGCCCGGCAGGCTTTCCTCATGTGTTGTTCAGCAAGGTGGTTTCTGGGCAGTAGCTGCCATGTGGAGGCTTAAGTGTGCAATAATGTGGATTTCCATGCTGCAAGCTCAAGAGGAACAATTAACAACAGCTATGCTTCAGAGTACTGGAAAGCCCTTGTAACTGAGGCAGACACAAACTGCAGCCTTATGGATGCTGCCACTACCTCACTATTCTCTCGTGCTGCCAGAGTCCTGTCCCAGCATGTGTGGCACATAACTGGGGAAGCATGGACTGGGAACTACCTGTTCTTCCAATGTTTCCAAGTGGTAGTCAGCAATCTGGAGGCATTTCCCTGGATGACACAGTGTTAACGAGCCCAGAGCGAAAGACAGGTGGTACTGTCATAAATAATAAAAATGAGAAAAGGTGGAGCAGAAGATTCATTTGTAGTAGCTACAATGCTAAATTATTGCTTGCCCAGCCCATTTGAGGTTTTAAGTGCTAGATAAATCATTTTACTCTGACACTTAAAAAAAAATGCATCTTCTAGCCTCATCCAGGCAAGTTTACAGAGGCTAATGCAATCCCTGTTTGGGTGAGGTTACAGGTTAAGAAACCGCTGTTAAAATCAGCTAATTATTATGAATGTAGCCAGCAAATTTCTCAGTAACGTTAATGCATGTTGTTTGATCTCTAACCTATTGCCCTCAGAGACTATTGTCACTGCAAATCCATAAAGACTCCATCCAAAGTCCAGTTTTAAATGGCTTATAATGTGCTCTCAATACAGTTTCAATAACCATCATCATATGTTTTTCCTGTCAAAACAGTGAAATGGCTTCAAGGTGGAAAAGACACGGAGTATCACACCCACTCCAAGAAAGGGATGACCTCTGAGCACCAAGGTGTTTTTCAACAAGCCAGTGCCAGTAGAAGACTATCTTGCAGCAGATTTCAGAATGTGAACACTTCACCAAAAATTGTTAGAGTTGTCCATGGTATCGCTCTACTTTCTCAAATTAAGCCTGCCTCCTATCAGAGCTCTCATTTCTAATGGCCACCTCAGTCTTGTGCACAAGTAGCTCATCTCATCCATCAACATCCAGGATGCAGCACAAGGACAGTTAACATTTCCAGTGTGGTGTAATGCTTGTGGGTGTTTCATAAGAATGGATTTTCAGGACACACTTGACAGAGGAGAGGGATAGAAAGGCACTACAAACACTAGCTGAAAAGAGAGACATTGATGTGTGTGGGAGAAAACAATGAAGGGACTAGCAAGGCTGGTACTGCTGGGGTGAAGGGCCTGAAGAGGAACATGGTAGGGAAAAAAAAGCCTGAGATTCAGCCAGGTCAGCACGAAAATTTTCCACTCCGTTTTGTTAGAAGCTGGGGTCAAACAAAAAGATTTGGTGAAAGGCATGAAATTATCTGTCCAAGGAAAGGATCTTTTTTTAACAGCAGCAGAGTTCAGATAGAACTGATATAATGTAGGTGTCAAAGCACAGTGCAGACATTATGAGGGATTTAAAAACTGTATATGGATACCTTGGCTACTGGAAACAATCCTATGTGCGTTTTTGAAATGAAAAGCAATCAAACATGGAGACAGTGCAGTGTAGTAGGAGGCAGAGAGGGAGAATTAAGGATGTCTCCATGGTTCTGTGTCTGAATAAAGAAACAGAAGGGGGACATTTTCAATGAAAATGGAGCAAGTCGTGTAGTAGGAAAAAAGATTACAAGTGGGGACTGGTGATGTTAGCTGTGAACTGCTGCACAATGCAGGGTCAGTGTTTCAGTGTAGTGGGGAAGCACAATGGATTGAAAAGGGACAAGGTTCTTGTGTCCTCACTGGTGTCTGAATCCATGGAAATGGAAGGTATTGCTCAGCATGATGTCTTTGGCATGCAACAAGGAATCTTGTAGATACCATCGACTGTACTGGCTAGTGGTAGATTCGGCTGCATAAAATTAGGTAACTAGAGTAGCCTCCTTCCAGCTCCTCTTCCAGTATCCAGTAATCCTAGTCATATCTGCCAGCACCATGAAGATATCTTAGACAAGTTAGGACAGTTTCAGAGGACACTAAACGTTTATGTGTTTGCAGCAACATCTCAGTCACCATCTCCTTTAACCTCAGTTGAGACCTGACACACTCACATTAGGCATCTACAGTGTAGACTTTTAAATTTGAATTCCCATGAATCTGGAGTTGATTTTCACTTTACACAGTTGCAGTTAATTGACATGAAGAGAATGAGGAGATCTACCTTCCACATGTAGAATTGTAAAGATGATTGCCTTCAAATCTGGTTTAAAAATGTGAAATTGGATGAAAAAGGATAAGAGTGTGTGTTCAATTTTTTAATTTATTTTTTTAGAAAAACAGAGGCCAGTTTGGGATTGGATTGATGTTTGGCCAACCTGTTCCCTTTCATCTCTAAATCGTAATATTGTTATCTGAAACCAACTATAATGTATGCCTTTTCAAATCCTGATTTATGAATTTCACGGTTTGAAGCAAGTATGACAACTCTGGCATGTACACATAAATGAGATACTGTACGATTTGCAGTTTGTGGGGCTATTTTTTAGAGAACTGTTGATATCAGTGCAGCTCCTATTTGATAGGTGTCTAGAGTACAAACGTTAAGGGGCAACTTGATTATTTTATCTCTCCTGGTGAACTGGTTCAGGTGAGCCTTCTGCCTATGATGAATACAGCTGACTGAATCTAGATAGGGACATATCACACTCTGTGCCCTTACAAGTGACAGAAAAAGGGGGCACCTAAAGTACCTTTCACTGATCAAATACAGTCTCTAGCTATTTGCAATGCCATGATGTCGTGCAGAACACTGCTTAGTCAGAGTCTGCTTAGTCAGATCTCTGGGCTCTGACAAACAATATATCATTTACGAGCATTTCTTTGTTTCTCCTCTAAAGCTCTTATCTTCTTAAAAGCAAGAGTGAAAAAAAGGTAAGAAGGAACTAAATCAAGGAAACCAGGAACAAGGAAGATGATGAAAAAGCCCCAGGAATATAGGACCAGCAGGGACCTACCATTGAGTTCAGTCATCAGTTATTACAAGCACACTAGCCACATGATCTATTTACTGAGCTCACAGAGCTCTCTCTCAAGTGCTGTTAGCATTTTGCCCATTCTTTTCCAAATAAAAGGTTGTTCCAAACCTTCTGCCTTCTGACAGCAGAGAGCCGCCTTTCCCAGGCAAAGTTTACCCATGGCCAATTCAGGTCTATTTGTCCTTTTGCCAACGTACTCCTCGTGTGAACAACTCTGGTCTGTAAATTTGTCAGAGGAGTAAACACCAATAGTAGAGACCAATCACATCTGATTATAAGCAGCTAATGAAGCCAGTATCTTCTAGATCCTTATATGAGAACAGACTCACTTTTCCTATTAATGATTCTCTGAATGCACGGGATTTAATTTTCATGATTGCTATGCCTAAAACTGTACATTCAAACTAAGGTGTTTCCAGAGTTCTGTATACTGGTACAGATAGATTTTTTTCCCCACTTCTGGAAATACCTTGGCTTATTCCACACTGCTAGCAGGAAAGTTGGTTTCAGAATCTGGAGCCAACCTAAAGATCTAGAAAACCTGTAGTTTAAATCTGCAAGTCTTTCTTGTACAGGGTTCTCTGAAAAAAGAGAGATTTGCAGTCATAGGTCCTGAACAAGCTCTCCTTTTTTGCCTTGTTTTGACTGTCTTCCTCCTGGATATGCCTCCATTATGAGGTCCCATGAAACATCTATAATTTAGCTGAAGGGAGTTTTCATGCAGTCCAGTGGAGAGCCAATATGTGAAGGCAAGTGAGACCTGTTATGGAACATGTCACACCTGCTGTATCATCAGCAAATGTTTCTGAAACTGAAGAGTCATCTGCTTTATACCACGTGAAAGTCAGAATACAAGCTGGTGTCTTATTAAAGAGCTATATAGGTTTTACATAAATATTCTGGCCTTACTTTCTCCACATTTGACTCCTCTTAGCAGCCCTTCATTTAAGTAGAAGTTAGAATAGTGTCTCTTTTCTTAAGTGCAGTCCTGTCATTTCACACCTCCTCAGTGAGTGACCCTTAAAACTAATGAAAATCCTGAGTATATATAGAGAGGCCATTGATTTGAGGAACAGTCAAAGCAAATTTATAGAAATTCATTATGTAAAGAGGCAAGTCATGTCTTTTCCTGTTTCTCAGTAGCAATTTCTTAAACTAAAAGGGAAAGACAGACCATCTAAAAATAGATAGCTGAGAAAAACAGAGGGTACCACAACTACCTTTCCTAATAGAACACATCTTGCAAACACTGACCATCCAAAATTAAAGACCAGTGAAAATATGCTAAGGTGGATTTTTTTCCTATATCATGAGACAGACATTTCTTCACTTACAAATATACGGATTTACAATACAACAAACCAAAAAAAGTTGTCCGTCATAGACCAGGAGGAGAGAGTAAATTTTATAATCTGCTGTTCACAAAATGAGAATGCTACCTGGGACATATACATTAGCCAGCCTTTATAAATGTTCTCCACTCTTCCCAGATGGGGAGCTGTTAATTTTCATGGGTAAAGACAAGCTTCATCTCCCTGTATTTGGCTATATGCTATGATGACAAGTGCTTGGCATCTGATGACAGTGTATTTTTTTAATGCGTACTGTATATATGTATTCTGGTAAATTTGCACAAGAGACAACAAGAATGGATTCTATACGACAGAAGTTGTCAAACTGCAATACATGAACATAAAAATACATTCTTCCAGGAGTACACATTTCATGTTCCTAACTGTCAAAAGGTTTGCCCTGTGAGACTTTGCTAGTAAATATCCGAGCATGTCCATATACCATATGAAATTCCATCTCCTTTGTGGTTTATCTGCACAGCTCAGTTCTGGAGAAGTAGAATAGGTTATGCTTCCTATAGGTTTCATTTGTAATAATGGTTTAAGACAGAGGAAAGAAGAAGAGGAACAGAGGAATTTAGCTGAATGATGGATGAATATGGAGCAATTTGACTTCCATGAAATGAATAGCCACCATTCAGGCACGGATTTCATGGTACAATTGACTACCTTAAGGTTAGATGACATCTCACCAGTTTTTTGTTAGTTTTACAAGCTCTTGACTGTGACATCCTAAAGTATTCCTATTCCTCCCTTTCCAAATACTCAAAAGACCATCACCCAGCATGGTAACAAGCAAACCAACATTGTCACACTGGATCTGCTCCAAGCTTCACCCTGTCCAGCAGAACATCTCTGACAACAGCAGGCATTCAAAACCCCAAAGATGTGTCAACAAGTTCCCAGTGGGCAAATACAGAATAAAGTCCATTGCATTGTCTTGTTGCCTCTTTTAGTAGTTAGAGATTGGCTTAAGACCCAAAGCATGACATTTAAGTCAATTAAGTATTAAACAAAAGGTGGAAGTGCAAGCTCTGGATATTATTTGTATTTCTTGGAGAACACCCAGCACACAGACACATGGAGTGGGCTTATCCCAGGGCCATTCACACAAGCAAAAGTCTTTCCATTTGCTGTCCACGGGCTCAGGATCAGGTTTGACATTAATGTTTTGGATACCTAGAGCAGACCCAGGCCACTGCACAGGCGAGGGGGATTTGGTGTCAACCATGCTCTGTTTCTGCGTGTTTGTGAAATGCTACTACTTTGAGGTGTGTTGTAAATATTAATTAGTGCAGCTGACCAATGATTTAAGGAATCATAAGTGATGGAAAAGAAAAATTTATTAGCATGTACATATTCAAATTCCTCCTCTCTGTTGGATTTATAATCAGAAGGGCCTGGACAACTCTGGACAATGTGTTTTCATTCATCTATGTGAGATAGTTACGATATATTTACAGTATCCACTTTTAGTTCATGAGCTTTTTTTCTTTGCAAACTTTAATTTAATAACTCCTAGTACCTTCAGTCACTTTCACACACAGTGCGCTTACTGAACTAATGCCTTATATTTCCTTCTGAATAGAAACCACTCCTGCCCAGACCTTGTGCAGCTAGGGATTTGAGTGCAGTAGACAATTTCAAAGACTGCTCTTTCTATTTAACAATCAGTGCATTAGGCTAAAATATTCACACAGATGCACTAGCAATTGAAAGGGTGTGTGGTGTAGTGACAAGGTCCTTCTGTTACCTGGACTGTAGAATGATGAATGAGCATTAGTGGAATATTCTTTTGGCCTTTAGGTTTACCTTGATCTTCTCACAGAATGCAAATTGACATTATACCCACATTTCTATAGTATTTATTACTGTGGTCATGATGTGAGGGCTTTTTTCAATATGAATAGTGTAAAAGGGGAAACATATTACTGCAAAGAGACATTATTGTGCTGGGAATGTATAAACAGCTGAGAAGAATAGAGCGACATGCTCATAATGGAAACTGAAAGCTCTTCATTTTGTCCTGATTGTCTACCCTTCCTTTTTAAACAACCTCCCTTTTTCCTAGCTATCAATACAAAGTTCTTTTTGGTAAAATGAAGTGCATTCATGCTGCCTGAAAGAAGCTTTTAAAGTTGATCTGTGCCCACACAAAAGGGAGGCAGTGTTTGAGCACATCAAGTTGAGGAAGCAAACTTGGTCAATGTTCATTACTCATGGCTTGACACTCTGAGCCTCCATATCATTTTGTAAAGAATCAGATAAACTTTCCTCGTGATAAACAACTGAAATAATTTTTCTTAGCTGTCAAGTCCTTTTCTCCCATTTCCAGCCTGTTCTCACACTCTTCCCAGCTCGTAAAAGCAACTGAGCACAGCTCTTTGGACTGATAAATGGGCTCCTTTCAATTGGTGGCAGGCTTCAGGAAAAAGAGATAATCCTGGATAATGTGGACACAGTTTTCATTTCATGTCACCCAATTAAACTGCAATTATCCGGAGTGCAACAGCAGAAAAACTGGAAAGAATGGTTGGAGAATGAGGAGCCCTGGCTCCCTGGGACTCTTTATACTACACACATTAGCCTAGATTTGTTCTATTCTGATAATAAAGTGCCAGTCTAAGCACTTAGCAGCACGCAGTGAGAGACAGACCAGCTGCAACCTGTAGCTCAGAAAGAAATACTATTGCAAGTGCTCTGGGAAACATCACTTCGATCCAGAGTAACTTTCTGGGATATTATTTGCATCAAGAATCCAAAGCCCTGCGCTGTGGTTAATTACAACCAGAGCAATATGGTCAGGAGGTGCCCTGAACAATGCAGCAAGGTTCAGATTACAGGTAAAACAAGGACAAAAAAAGCCTTTTCTTAACATGACTCACAGTAGCACTGCAAGCCAAAATAAAGCAGATACCAACCATTTTATTATGAAGGCAAACTGCATTAACGTCTCTTATCTCTTCAGCATTTTGGCTGAGATCTAGGGCAGGATGAATTTAATATGTTAATATGTCTTATTAAGTTACCGCTCTTGCAGTAAAATAAACTGGATAATCTAACAGATCTATTTTATCTCTAATTACCATGATCCTGGTAAACTGCAATTAAATAAACAGATGGAGTTTTAAAGCTTGTGGCCTGGTGTATGGGAACATTTTAGTAATTGAAATACACATATTTGTTATCATTGCTTTATTCCTTTTGCCCAGCCATGTGAGTTCATGGTGTCTGTCCCATAGGCATGGGATAGAAGTACAAGGGTGACAGATCATGTATCTCCTGCAACTAAAAAGCTTTGCTCCTGGAAGTCCCTACTCTTTGCCCTCATTTTTTAAATTTCATTTACTCCTACACAAAGGACCAGGTGGGGCTACCCCAGGCTGTGGGGCAAGTCAGGCAGTACAGCCTACGTTCCCTTTCCTGAGAGGAAAGATGAGCTTTAGGGTGCTACACTACCAGATATTGTGAACATGCAGACAATCACTTTTGCCTGGGCTCTCTTTGTGTGCTGGGGAGCAGCAGCAAATCAGAGAACCACCATTTTCAGTGGCCACACCTGAGGCTGTGTGTAAGTTCCTGTGCCAGGTGGTGTGGGTGCATCTGCCCCATATAATGGTGCAAAGGGGGAAACAAAGGACAGAAGTTTCTAGGTCAGACTCAGAGCTCTGCACTGCTGCTGTGGGAGGCTCTTAGGTATCGCTTTAGCCCTCATCAGGCACCAGACTTCAGGGCTTTTGTGTAAGTCAATATCAAGTGATAAACTATTTTTGCAATATCCTTTGTTAGCAAGCCATGCAACAGAAAAGTGTGTGACACTTTCATGGGAAAGCCAAAGCAAATCTGAAACTATGCAGCGATGAAGGGCAACCAATTCCCAAAGGAAGCATAGCTTTTTCATAAGCAGTTAATTTTTGGACTGGAAATATTCTGGTTTACCTGAATTTTTCAGTTTGGCCTTATATCCAGGTTTTTATCAAATGGAAAAATGCACTTCCCCATCCCACCTGGGAAAACCCCAGGTGCAGAAAGATTTGGAGTCTTCAGAGATGTTAATAAAATTGGGATTTCCCTGTTTCCAAAATAATACCATGCCTCCCACGCTCTTTATTCCATCTCTTCACATTCCTACCTGAAGCAGGTTCTGGGCTGCTTTGAAGATTGCTTTTCTGTTTAAAACTTTAAAGCTACCTTGTTCCTTGTGGAGCGTATCAAAATAGCAAAAATCTGTACCTTGATGTGAGAAGAAGCAGTAGAGTGGAAAGAAGGGCTGTGACAGGGGTACAGTCACTCCCACCTGCAGATGATGTTAATGGAGGGTTCAGGTCCTCTGCAGAGGGTTGGACTTTCTACCAATAGAGGCAAACATTTTAAAGTGTGGCAACTTTCTTTTTAACTATTTTGTGGTCTCAAGGAGCCTTTAAAGGCCTCCTACAAAGAAGGGCCCTAACTGGGGGCTGGTTTACTGGCAGCAACAAAGCATGATTTTAAGGAACAAATGCATTTTCCTTTTGGAAGCTCCATCTAGGGGGCAAGGTCAGTTGACCAGTGATTTGCTTCTATTCTAAGCTGCCAACTTTTTTCAAAGCCAATCCCAGCATTCCAAAGACAACCAGGACCGAAGCAGTGAGGGGAACCTACAGGAGGTGCAAAGACTCATGTGCCTTTGTAGGTAAAGAAAGGTGATTCTATTTGATTTAAGGAACAAAGTTTGGGCAACAAAGCAAAATAAATCAATCTCTGATGGTTCTAGGAAGAAAAAGGTCAAATGGTTGAGTAATGTTAATCACTTGTCATGCTGAGATCTGTCCTGGTGACCATGTCAAGACATTGATCTTATTAAGTGACATTTATCTAAAAAGTAAAACCAGAAATTAGGTCTTGTGTAACACAGTATAGTACATTAGCCTTTTAGCAGAGTACACAGAGTGCGCAGAATGAATTAACATTGTGCACTAACAGCTTATAGTGCAATGTAACGGAGAATGATGGTGCATGGACTCATTACAGCCCTTGTGCCAGGCAGTGTGCACGCATTTAGTCCCTTCCCAAGCAGATCTGCAGTCCAAATGGGCAAGAGAGACAAACTCAGGCAAAACACCTTAACTTGCTGGGCACAGAACCTGGGCTTTCCAGCATTTAGCTCAGTTACCTCCCAAGAATTAGACAGTACTGGGTAGGAGATCTGCATATCAGTCACATAACTGTTTTATCATCTATTTTGTTATCTTGGAAATAGAACAAGAATGTAGGATTATCCAAGCCAGATGTTGACTTCATTTACAGCTAAGGAGCAAGGGGAGTCACACCTTCATAAATGTCTCTATTTCCTCATTTCTTTCTCCAGACAGAAAAGCTATCATGTACTAATCTTCAGCAGAGGTTACTAGATGATGCTTTTAAACCCCTTTAAAAATATATGTATACTACAAAACCACATGCATTTATAAAAATATATATGATGCCTCATATGATTTTTCATTTCTGTGCGGAAAAGGCAGTTATGCATTATAAGGGACTGGACTTTAAAGGATTGTAATCTCCATGTGATCCTTCTCTCCATTTCTACCTATTTGCAACTTGCTAGGAAGAAATAGAAACTCTGGGATGGCTGCAATTTACCTACTGTGCCCCGTAAGTTTTTCTGGAAGGAGAAATACTAACTTCACAGGATGTAGCTTTACCAAAATATCAACGTATACTTTTCGTAAGAGCTTCGTTAGCTGATGGCATTTTGCTTGATTACCAGCAGTCATTGTTCCCCTCAGAAAGGAGCAGTGTCAGATAATTTCACCCCCTGCTTTCTCTTTGGTTGCACAGTGGCCAGAAACAGGAATTAGAGACCCCCAAACCAAGAGAGGCCAGGGCTCTGAATGGAGCAGCTCTGTCTGAGTCTCATGCTAATGAGATCAGGAAGGGAGGAAAGGTTGAACTCCAACCCCGGGCTGCCAAGCAGCTTGCCCCTGCCTCAACAGTGGGCAGAGCCAGCTGGGAGCAGGGAGAGTCCCGAGGTACCCAGGGGATCAGGATGCTACTCAGCTGGCAGGAAAGGGAGCAAGAGTTTTGCTTATCTTAATAGCTCCTTTTGTTCAGGAATCACAGTAGCAGCCCTTATTTGCAAACTTGGATAAGTATAATGCACTCTGAGCTCTTGCACAGGTGCTGGGCACTAGCGATTTTTCTCCCTGCCTGCACAATGCCTGCTTTTTTTCCAGGGCTGCAGGAAGGAACTGGAAAGACTCAGTCAGACAAAAGTGCTGGCTGTACATTTGGCCAAAGTGTTGACTGGCTTTTGTTGCTGTGTACATGGTGCCATCCATGAGCCCAGCAATGATGACCTAGAAGGTGATCTGACAACAAGTGTTTCTTTTGGAGAATGTGTCAACTATTGTAGAAGCTTGCACATTTGTAATGAGACTGACTGGTTCCAACAGATAATTGCCTGGCAGTCTGTCTTGATAGCTGTGTAGATAAACAATGTATTTTCTTCCCGTATTTCAAAAACATAATAAGGGAGGGAAAAAATAGGACCTGGAGTGTCTGTAGGGATTAAGTAACACGAGCAAATCATAGTGAGATAGAGAACTTAAGAAAAGCAGCACACTTTTGTTGAGTCGTTTTTATAAGAAGTTACATCCAGTGAGGAGCTGTCTTACTGAATTTACATGGGCTTATACCACCTCAATGCAACTTTGCTGACTTGTTTTCTTTGAGAATCTGGTATTTGACTGTTTCCGTCTTCAGTAAAAGTTGCCTGCCAAACATGATATTTTCCTTCTCTTTTCTTTCTTTCTTTTTTCCCCTCCAGTTGTGGTTTACAGCTTGCCCAAATCCACAAGAGGAGGTGATTGATGTTGCCGTATGCTGGTTACTGGACATAATACTGTCCAGTTCATGGACAACATCCTTTTCTCCTTAAAGTTCTGCTGTCCCCCAAGTTCACTGGGTGCTGAGGGACCGCAAAACTCAGTAGGCTGAATATCTGAGAATGGACAGAGGCTTAGAGTATTCATCTCTTCAAAATGGTGAGGACACCTGGGGATTAACAGTTTGAGGAACCTTAGAACATGTGGCTTCGTAATATGCTTGTGCTTCTTTTTTTTCTGTGTTAACCTCTACTGCAACTTAGGAGATGGAGCAGTCCATCACATGTGATTTAGGATGAAGTTAGTTAGCCCACTATTAGAATACTTGAAACTAAGTCTAACCTCACACAAAAATGTAGTCCCTCCTGTTAAAATTACTAGAAAGCGAACAAGATGCTTGGAGCAAAATAAATCCTCACTGTTACTAAACACATCTTTTTCCAATAAGGAAGGAAGAAGGAGACAGAATATCCTTAAGTCCCTTGCCATCGCTTTGTTATGATTAGTAACCTTCTTCTGGTAGAAGATGTTTCTTCCTTTGTGCATAAGGCTATCATCATAATAACTACTCTCAAACATTTCTATTGTGGTAAATTCAGATACCCTTCATCAGTATTGAGCAACTTTGTGCTACAAACTTACAAATAAATGTATTTGCCAGTGTGATCAACGATGGATTATACATCTTTTGCTCGATTATTTTAAGTTATGGTATTACTATGTGCTTGTAATGTAGATTATGGAAAGACCCATTTTTTCCTTTCTGGAAGCACTAACGGAAAACTTCATATCCATTAAATATTGTTCCATCAGATTTTACTCCTTGAAAATTTGTCAACAAGCTAACCATTTTCTTATTAGGGAAACCAGAAAGCCAAATATATTTCCTCATTCTTAATGTAAATGTAACATAGTGAT
This sequence comes from Falcunculus frontatus, assembly GCA_013398115.1. NCBI lineage: Eukaryota > Metazoa > Chordata > Aves > Passeriformes > Falcunculus > Falcunculus frontatus. The sequence goes on along the minus strand of VZRV01008971.1, from coordinate 56,110 downwards.
ACATAACTTTTCTGAAACAAGTTATATTATTTAATTACCAGAAAAGTAACCAAAAAATAACTCTGTTAAAGAAAAGTATTTGGGAGATGTTTTTCCCATTTTCTTTGCAAGAAAGATAGGAATTGTAAGCCGAATGACCTATAGTGGCTTTAGTCTGTAGCTGATAATTTTTAACTCTTTCAGGATCTAGAGGACTGAAAGCAATTTCCTTTCCTGCTTAGAGATTTGAGGAAACACCTTTCATAAAGATACCTTGGTACTTCAATTTATGAAATACAGAGTAGGTTTCTTACTCTCTCTCATGGATTCCTTCTTCAAAATAATTTTAATAAATATATGACAACTGGGGCAAGATGTGGGCCCTGGTGGTCTTCATTTGGGTTAGGAAGCTCTCTGGGTGTGGTATCTCAACTCCCACCACAGTTACTCAGCTGGAATAACATTTAAGCAGTCGTCAAGTGTGTGAGTAAGGAGGACTCTATGACAGATGAATTAGTGGGGATCTGGGAATCAAAAAATCAATAACTTGTACAGACTTAATTAGGATCTTGTTGCAATGCTGGAATGTAGAGGACTGTCTACCACTGGGTTTTATGTTCCTCTGACCTCGCAAACCCAGAGAGCACAGTGGTGCATTGTCCTGCCTTTAGCATCAAACTGAATGGATGTCCACCAAAGCCTCCACCCTGCTGCTACCTGACAGCTGCTTGTGCAGGGCACTGGCACCGCAGGCAGCAGCAGCCACAGGATGCTCGGCACATCGCTGTGGTATGTATGGGAATGAATGGTAACTAGAGTGGTTGCTGCTGTTTTTATTTTGCCTAGTTGGCAGAGGTCTCACTATTCTTTAGCTTTTGAATTAGGATGATGTAAGAGGCCCAGGCACTATGCTAAACCCGCCACTACAAGGTTTATCAGAAAAGGCTGCCTGTCTTGAGAGTGTTACCAAGAATCACAGAGAAATAGCAACAAACTTTGTGGGGAGTCAACCAGTTCATGGCCAAGGAGCGAGTTAGGTCCTAATCCTCTGTGACTCTGGAAGACTGGTATTCTGTAGGCTGACCATGCTGTATCTGTGGCAAGACAACCTTGTGTGTGCCCCCACGAAGGCCACCTGATGCACACCAGCAGCCATGCACAGCTCTCCTCTCTGGGCTGCTCATCCCGGGAGCCTCTAGCACACGTTAAATCCATATGCTTGAACTGTCAGGCAGATGCATCACCCCCATATGACCCTGGCTTTTTGTAAAGCAGGAGGAGGAAGCTTGTTTGGGTGAGTGTATCGAAAACAGAGGAGCTCAAGTGCTGGTTGGTATTAACATACCACACTGAAAACATGCACTGCCTCAGACTTGATACCAGGTCTGTCACAGTGGCTGACAACTCCCATTCTCTGAGGTCATTCCCTGGGTCTCACACTGACTTCCTGTATGACTTCAGTTGCTGAGTATCTGCCTCATTGCCAAAAACAGTTTTGAGGGGCTTTGAAAATATAAAACTGGATAACTCATGCAGGGTCAAATTCAAAGATCGGCGAGTCTTCCCACCACCAATGGTGGCTGAGACAGCAGCAGTCCCTTGCCCGGTTCAGAAGTCTTGCCTCCTACTCCCAAAGCTGGCTCTAATTAGCTTGTGCCACATGACCTAGCCTCAAGCTGAATCCTGTTTCAGCCCAGCCTTGTCCAGGCACTGCTTAATTTTGTTTGTTCCAGGGTTGCAGTTGTTTCATGTGGGAGTGCTGACTATCAGCTCCTCAGCCCTATTGTTTGCAGCCAGTGCACAGGACTGTGTGCCACAGATGGAGTTCCTCGGGAGATTAATGATGTACTGAACAATGCCTTGTAGCTGATACCCTCTTGAACTCTGACACCTGACACTGGACACCTTCAGTAAGAGTCACAGGCTCAGCAAGTAAGCAAATTCCAGCTAGATAGTGATTTCCCTCAAAGTACCTTCTGTGAATAATAACACTTCTTTGACATATTTGTCACAGGTAGCTTGGCTTTTGCTGGTTTTCACATAAATGCTGGACAAAAGGGTATTTTTATGGTTATGCATAGAAAAGGTATTCTGAACTCTGCCAATTGGTGCCTCTGGCCCATCTCTTTTAGAGGCGGGAGAAGCAGGTAATTTAGGGATTTTTATACCAGTTTGTTGCAACTTCAGTCAAGAATACAGACAAAAGCACCAGTTCCATTTGATCTTTCAGCAGAGCCTCCATGGGTATCAACTGTCCTGCCTGAGGACATGCCCTAAAGTAGTTATCGATGCCCCAAGACAGAGAGGCTGAAGGCATCAGCCCTGCTCAAGTGGCATCGTGTGCTCCCGCTTGCTCTCCCCCGGCTGGCCCTCCCCGTTCGACAGCCCACTGCCCTTTGGTGACACGAACCCCACGGTCGGGAAGGGCTGGGTATTGTTAGCACTGTTCCCTACAGTAGATTGGCAGCCAGGAGTGCCGGGGAATGACAGGTCCCATAATGCACCCTCATCGCGAAGATGGAGAGCGTCACCTCTGTAACATTCCCAGCTTTCACTAGCCTGAATGCAATTGTGCTAGGTTTAATTTTTGGAGTGTTTGCAGTTTTTCCAGCAAATAGCTGTTTGAACACAGTGTCCCCATTATATCACCACAGTCAAAGAGAGGAAAGATAAAGGCATTGTGCAAAGTTTCTGTGGCTTTGCAGACAAGGATTTATGTACTGGAGAACTCTCATCTGGCAGTCAATTTGCCTTTGTCTTTCAAAGCAGTGGAAGTATCAAGGGAGTATGCCCAAGAGTTTTATTTGCTATTTACCAGATTACTGAAGTCTCGGGCATCTTTAGATCTGTTGTAAAGACAAATGCTTTCAAAATGATTTTGCAAACTTCTGCTGAGGCTGAGGGGAGAGGCAAGTGAAACTCTTGAAATGCTGTCCTTTGGATTGCTAGAGGGGTGCATGATTGAGGAAGGAACTTGAGACTGTACAGTTTCATGAGTTTAAAATGTGATCTGTCTGTCCAACATAGAGAGAAAGGAAAAAATGCATCCACCACTATCTACTTTAGAGGGGCAACCATGTCAGTAAAAACAGTTTTCTCTGGAAAATGACAGTTCCTGGTTAGTGAATATATGGATAAACTGAGTTAAAAAAAAAAAAAATCAACACTTTATAAACAGTCAAGGATGAGATTCACTTATATCTTACTTAGAGGTTATAGTTAATTTACAGCTCAGTTTACAACAAGCAAGAAATATCGCAGTTAATGGGATCAGTCCTGGCTAACATTTTCCCCCTACATCTTTCCCTACTATTTGCTTCTGACTGACACAGCTAAAATTGTAGTGAAGGCAGAGCCTGTAGGACCAGGCTTTATTGTCTGAAAGCAGAACTGAATGGTATTCATCCAACACTCCTTTAAGTGGGTGAGAGCTGAGGGGAAAGCTGCTTACAAAAATTTGTAATTTAGCGTTAAAATCAAATACTGTACTGGAGAGCCTGCACTATAAATACCTTAGCTACTGCACACGATCCTGGGATTTATGGAACAGTTAGCATTACTAACATGATAATTAACTGAAATAATACATAAACCAAAGTGATTCCCATGATGTTGCAGAAAGAAATCAGATCAGAAGCTGTTGAAAAAGGCCTTTATACCAGAATAAAATATGACCCACTGATTTAGGGTTATCAATAGAGACCAGTAAATACCTTGGAATGTCTAACTAGCTTGAAAGACTAACAGTGCCTTAAGCCAACATTTGCAAAGTTCCAAAAAAAAACACCCTACCTGAATGTCTGGCATCCATAAAGTTCTTGTAATTTCTGATTCCAGGTAAAATATTATGTGAAAGGCCATTTCTGTATCTAGCCTTGATAAATCCAAGAGCTGTGAAGTATCTCCTTAAACAGTTCTTATCTCCTATGGGAGATGTGAGACTAACCTGCTGAGTTTTCGTTATCTCGTTTGAGGGGAAGTTTCCTAGCTTATTCTTTCACAGGTGTAGGTGGTGTCTGTGTTTGTTTCTGAGGAGCTGGTTCCTGGCCAGGTTGCCGAACTTGCCCCAGGCCCTAATCCACAGTGCAGAATACGGCCCCTTCTAAGACACAATTTTAAGGAATTTCCTTTGGCCAAGTGGGCCCTCCCTAATGTAACACGAACCTTTCTCCTCCTGGTGCCAGGAAGGAGCAGCCCAAAGTCCTGCTTTAGAAAAGAGCAATGGTCCTGCTGGAAAGAGCACCTTTTTGACACACCACAGGCTGCATTTCAGCCTGATATGAAGCAGACATCATGAAAATATGCCAAAGGCCAGTACTGTGTCAGTGCTGCCGTTATTTCAGTCTTCCACACTATACTGATGTTTTCTTCTATTTGTCTGAGAGATTCTTTTTCCTGGGAAAGAGATGGACTGGAGAACATCGATTCCACCATTTCCCTGTGTAGCTGGTGAAGCTCTGCTCTGGTACATAGAGTGCTTTCAACTGGATCAGTGCAGCAGCCACTGAACCAGCCTACAGGCTTCTGCAAAACATGCGCAGAAGGTCTAAGAGGGGCAAGGAAAGAAACCAAGCCTTTTGTTTAAGGTGCTGATCTGAGGCTCAGGAGAAGTGGGAGATCTGCCTGGGTGACAGATCTTCACTGTTGATTTAGCTTCAGCATTACACTGTCTGTCTGTACATCCTTCTCTGTCCTCTGCTCACGTTACCCCTGTTTTCTCTCTCTGGGTAATGTGTGCCATGGGGCACTGATTACATCTCTCTCAGTGGTTGTACAGGCCTTGGTGCTGTGGTAGATCACTCTGGATACTCCCAGTAACAGCAAAAAATAAAGACAACTGTGGCAGGTTATTTGGCACGTGATTTTGAAGAGGGAGACATGTACTAGATATTCTAAAAATAATTCATCTCCTTTTTTTATAAACTGCAGTATCACAACTCTCTTCTTCCAGAGCACACCCTCAGTTCTTAGGACTACACTCTCGGGACATTCTTGTAATAATGGCAATAACTTTTTGCTGTTATGAAAGAAGATGCAAATATTGTCTCATTTTTATGTATTTTGAACCCAAAATTTTAACTACCCATCATCAGAGCTGAGATGCCTCCGTGGCATAAGGTAATTTAATACTATAGAATTCTCCTCTCCTGGGCATTGATTGTCCAAGTTTCTGCCTGGAAAACATGGCGCTTTGGCAAAATTTAACTGCAGATTTTTATCACAGACATGTTTACAAAGACCTAGATCTGTATATGATGCTACACCTGTATTTCTCATTCCAAAACTTCATAATAGAAATTATTAAATTAATCTGCTTCAAATAATTGGGTCGAAAAATGCTTGACTTTGGCTACAATACAAAGAAATGTATTTCAGGGCTCTTATATACCTATATATATTTATTTATACACACAAATATATCAATACATACACACATGCTATATGAATATGTAAAAGAGCACCTTCTGCCATGGTTTCAGAAATGCAAGGAATATTACACAGATGGAGACACTGATTTATCCTTTCTGGAGCAACTTTGAGGCAGTCTGGATTTCCTCTCCTCTGCTGTTCAGAAACAATGCCAAAAAAGAAGTTCAAGAAGATCTATATTAAACTTCAGCTGTTGATCTGTCTCCTCTCTGGACTTGACCCAGATTGAACATATCTTATACAATTCAATTATTCTAAGTCCTTACACCCTGGTGTATGCAAATGGATGTCCCCTATATCAGGCCCAGAAGTTAAGAGAATACAAGGTTTATACTTGACTTTCAGTATCTATATATAAGTGCTTTGCTGAATAAGGCTTTGCCCAAGCACATGATTATTTCTGATTCAAGGGCTTGATCCCATCTATTTAGTAGAACTTTTAGATGAAAGCAATAAAAACAACAGAGGCATTCATCCCTGGCCCCTTCTCTGAAAGACCTCAAAAAAGCCATGACTATCTATGTAAGAACAAGATTTATTTCACCAGGGTGCTGCTCCCTGGTCTTGGGCCCTCAACAGATCAAACCTCACATATGTGGAGCTGGCTAAGTGTGGAACCAGCACGTTTGTGACTTGGTCTCAATTCTATACTATGAGTATACCATAAGGGTACAGTTGTGAATCCTCATAATTTCTACAGTCTTTTCCCCAAAGCCTTCTTTGGTTCTGGTTTGGGTTGTTTGTTGGTTGGTTGCTTTGTTTGGGTTTTTTTGGGAGGCGGGGAGAAGGATGTTGGCATTTGTTATTTGTTTTATATCTCAGCTTCATCTCTTTGGGACATACTTACATTGTCCTCTCAACTATTCGGGGTACCGTAGCCCAAGTCTTGGCTATGTACCAGAACAGAGAATCTGGTGCTGCTGCAGCACAAACAGCAGGCACCAGCATTGTGCTACGATTTACTCAATCTTGGAATCATAGGACCTTTTAGGTTGGAAAAAATCTTTAAGATCATCAGGTCCAATGACTGACCCAGCATGCAAAGTCCACCACTAGACCATGTCCCTAAGTGCCACTTGTACACATCTTTTAAATACCTCTGGGACTGGTGACTCCACTGTTAGTGACTCCCCCAGACAGAAACAAGAAAGGGACTGACCTCCAAGGCCTAATATGTGAGTCTTTGGTGGGTCTTTAGGGTGTTGATGGAGCCAGAAGTGCGGCTGGAAGTCTTCTAGGGTTAATTTTGCAAGGGTTAGGCCATAAAAATACCAGCCCAGCTGCAAAGCATGTCTGGGGGAGTCAGAAACTGATGATCCCTTCCCCTCTCTTCCACAGATCTGGAGACTGAGTATAAACCAGCTTCTCTGTTTCCACAGAGCACTTTTCTGATCCCACATAACCAAACCCATGCTTGGCAGGGAGGGAACGAATCAGACATCTTTCCATCTGGAAAATCACCATCCTGCTCTTCATGCATGGGAGGAGGTGAGGGGAAGTATCAATTTTCTCCTCACCATCAGTGAGCCCGGATAAACATGTAGTTTGGCAGCCTGAAGGACAAACTTCTCATGGTCTTTTGCAGTAGTCAACAAGCAGAAAAGTTCAAATGTCCTGCTGCCAAAAACCTGAAGAGGAGCTTTGCCTTCAGAGAGTGAACGTTCTACCTCTCAGGCTTACCTTCCTCAAAAAGAAAAATATGTGGTGCTAGTCAGGGAAGCAGCCAGATCTGGAAGGCCATGTGCTGGTTTTGCCTCACTGAACAAAGCCAGCATCTGGTTCAGCTCTGTTTCAAAGTTAAAATTTCTTAAATGGAGCCAAATATTTAAATAATATTAATAATTTTATTTCCTGAATATTAACTATGGTATATGGTGAAATGACTTCTGTACCTGCAATAAAGGGCTTTTAGGGCTTGTGAGCTGCTCAGTCTCTCTCTCTCATTTACACAGTCACGCAAGCCAGCTATTCACTGCATGGCACAGAGTTTTAGCTACACATTCACTGCTTAATTAAAAGTACTGCTTTTAAGAGAGCAATAGGTTTTGGTTTGTTTTTTTTTTTTAGTTACTGCCATAGTAACCTCCGTACTAAAATACTGAGTGCAAAGAAGTAATAAAAATTTATGAAATGCATGCAAACTCAATAAATTATTAGTTAAAAATTTATGAAATGGTATGTCATTTTGTGTCAGGATGCGCACAAACACTGTTCAGAGGTATTTGGGGGCTGGGAGAAAATAACTCTAACGTACTTTGTGGAGCCAATACTCAATGCCAATTTCCACTAATTATCTAGCATTCTCTTTTTTCAAGTGGGTGGGAGCTTTGTGAAACCTTTTCAGGCTTCTCTCATGTTGGTGAACACCCTACGTTTGAAGCTACCTGAATTTCTCCGAAGGGTGTGGTACGTGTGTAGTGTTTGGAAGGTGAATAGAAGACCCAGTGGGATCCTCGTGTTTATCTCACAAGAGGGCATCTCAGGCAATCATCTCCTCCCGAACATCTCCAAGATCCCCCTTCCCTTGGCAGTGCCAGAACAGTGTGGTTAGCCTCAGTGATCCTGGTAATGAGAGATGGTCTCAAAGCAGTTTACCCCAGAACAAGGAAATTTTGTGATTTTGCCATCTACATATCAGGAACTGAGATGCACATAGGTCAGGTTTTTTAAAAATATGGAATTACTAAATAAAAACTCAATGGTTAGGTTGATTACTTTCAGACCTCTCCAAATCGTCTACGGTGACAGTGTGATGGCAGGTCTTTTACTTCCCAGAGAACATCCTAAGCACAGGGCTGGTGATGGCAGGAACAGGAGACAGAGGAGTAAAGTTCCCACCAGGTTTGCTTCCAGAGAAGGTTGTCCTGGCTAAAGCCCCCAGCCCCAGAAATAACATCCCACAGCAGAAGCCTATGGGGAGGCAAAGGTTCCTTTCTGCCTGGGAAGAAATATCCTCTCAGAGCAGCAACTTTGCCATACCTTCCTTCCTAAAATTTGCCACTGACTAGTTCTGGCAGCACTCTTCTCAATTTTCTGGCTTCTCTGACTCCTGTTCATAGGTTCCTTGTTCTCCCTATGTATTATACAGTCAACTCCCAACTACCCGTGGGTGGTTTATCCAGGTGGCTGGTAAACCATGGATGTTGGGATGCAGAGCCAGCTCAGATCCAGCTAAGCTTATTAACTCTTATGTAGTGTTGCCCTGCTGCTGCTTGGGCCAGCTGGGATTCAGGAGAGGAGCAGTCACCTCTGTACACTGGATATGCAGGGAGCCAGATAGGCTCACCCTGCTTTGCCTTCCCTGCCTTGTGGACAAGGGGGATGCAACTAGAGAGATAAAGATCCTCCAGCATGGACACAAGATCACATCTGAGCTGCTCTGAGGCTGGCTAACCCAAGAGAATTCCTGAGGACTTACTGAGATGTCTTGGTCCTGGGACACCAGAGCTTTTTGCTGTTCTTGTGCTGATTTTGTCCACCATGCCTCACTTCAGCACCTGCAATTGCAGGTCCTGCATGACTTGATGAAGGCTGCAGAGCAAATCCGTGGCTCAGCCTAAATTCAGGCCATCTGCCCCACAGCCCATGTAAAGCGGGTGAGAATCTCACACACTAACTGAGAACTCTGCGGGGCTCCCCATAGTGGGCATTGGCATGGGATTCAACTGGAAGTGTTGCTGGTACTGCTGCTATACAGAAATGTGATTTGAAAATTTTAGCGAAAAAAATTATTTTTTACTCTCATTTATTCTCTGTTCTCCCATTTCCTTTATTATTTTTTCTCTTCGAAGGACAAGAAATGTGCATTGATCCTAGAGCAAAATACCAATTTAAAATATCAGACTCAGACATGCAGGCCAGAGCAGATGCTGGCTACTCATAGAGCAGTTGCATCTGGATACATTTAATATGATGTCCTCACATTTTTACGCTCAGTTTTTATGCTTGTCAGCAGATTACTTATTTCCCAAATGTGGTATTTCTGGATTGGACCTGACAGTGGTGGCACAGTGCAGGAAATTTCCTTTGGGAGCATGGGAGGCTCAGACTATGTGACCCATGAGTTAGCCCCATGGGGTGATAAAAAAAAAATATGCACAAAATACAGGCATTTCAAACCACACAGCCAGGGAAAGCATAGGTCTGTTTTTATCAATGAGTGTCTGGGCTGCCTTCTTCTTGGATGGCTTGGAAATTTTCTATTTCACCTCAGTGCCCAAAGGTGACCTCAGTGTTTTCAAGAAGAACAGAACAAATAGCTGATAGAAAAAGGAGTTAAAGTAGCCTTACTGAACAAATAAATTGGCAAGTGTATCTAATAATTGCATGGGTTCAGCATTTTTCCGCGATAAATGAGTAAACTTTAAATGTATCTCTGAGATGTGCTATCACAGGCATTGCCATGGGCAAGTTTTATCCAATGATGAAACAGCAAGGCCTTGTGAGATAAAGATGATAGAAGGGGTACTATCAGGTGGCAGCTGGGTAATTACAACTCTCTATTTGGGCTCTGTAGTGATGCTGCATGTGATAAGTGGAGAATAATGAAGAAAAAGGAGTAGTGATAATACAGGAGCTAAATGGTAGAAAATAGCCTATCATAGCCCAGAGCCCTCTGAGTGCCTATGGGGACTTTGAACTATCTTCTTCAGTTTTCAACCACAGAAAAAATACTCTCTCTTTCTTCTTCCTTTGCTAAATTTATGTCTGGTGGGACAAAAGGGAAAACTGAAAGGAAATCAAGGGTATGTGAAGAGAATATGACCTTTGCAAATAACACTGAAGGTCACTGTGTAATTATTCTAAAATAAAAGTATCCTGTAATCTTGTCTGTACCCACAAAAGATGTGAGACCATTTTTTAATGTGATTCCAAACAGTTTTGTTGGGGATCATGGTTTATGAAAGGTCAGCTAAAGTATTTCTAATTATATCTTGTCTAGCTCTTTGCTCAGAAGAACACAAATGGCATTTGTTGTGATAGAGTCAAACTGATTAAAGACAAAAACTGTCAAAAGACAAACTCATCACATGTACGCAAAACCCGCTATTTCCTGAGTGAAGATGGGCTTTTATAGCTTAAAAAAAACCCACCCAAAACAACAAGCCCACAGGAGAATAAAATAACCTGGATCTGGCCACTGAAACTTTTACCCCAATTTGTTCCTTTTTATTTTTTCCTTATAGATAGTAATACCTACCATAGTTCCTGGTGAGCTTGGCACAATTTTCCAGTTATCTGAGTAACCCTGGATAATTTTTTTTTGTTCCCCTGAGTAAGACAATAGTTCCCTGGCACTTCTTTCACTTGGGAGCCTGATACCTAAATGTCACTTACACTGGATGTGATATAGTATGGGTGCATTTATACGTGAGGAAACTCCACATAAAATATCTGCTGCCTAAAGATAAGACAGAATTTTTTTTTGCCCTTTTTTAAATGCTTAGCTAAATAGGTAGAATAAAAAGTGTATTGCGCATAATTTGTATATGTTCATGCCTTTTTTCTTCTTAGGACACTGACTCTGCATTGCCTAGTGTAACAACGCAGAAGATGGTGTTGCATCAGCACATTGGCAGGATGCAGAGTAAATCTCTTAGGAGCAGAAAGACTCAAAATGAGACTTTTTTGGTACAGCAAACTGTGTTTAAACATTAGTGAGGCCAGTAGTGAAAACGGGAAACTTCACGCAGTGCCTGGATTTGGGAGACTTGTAGCTTGCTGGCAAAACTGAGAAAATCATACTCAGGGGGGAAAAAATGAACACAGCTCCTGTTCTCATCCTGACAGAACCTGACTGGAGTATGACAAAAGCATTTAAGCATTACAGAAATAAACGGCATGTAATAAAATATTTACAGCTGAATAGAATGGCTGTTATAGGCTGAAATGACACAGCTGAATAAACAAGGAAATTTACATACATGTAAGAAAAGGCTTTTTAAAGTATATACCTTATTGTAGCTATTTTTATTTTATTATTAAATCATAACGTCTGTTTCAAATTTTTAAAATTTCACATTATTACTATGTTTAGTGGCACACTGAGACAAGTCACACCAAGTCCAATCCTTCCTCTGATTTAAGATAAAGATCCTGGTAAAAAAATAGAACACGAGTCAGGAGTTCATGGCATGAAGAATTATTAGGCCATCTCAGCTAGTAAGTGTAGTTTCTCATTATTGACTGACTCCTACTCTCCTGGAGTAATAGGGTTTTGCCATTCATTGACCTATGAGGCCTTATTTATGTGCGGGCCACTTAGAGCTTTGGCCATGTATGTGAAATACAACTGTGACCGTAGGACTCCGCAGTGGTACCCAAATGGTGAGGTTCCCTAGGACGGGATTCAACTCTCCTACATTTACACACCCAAAAGTTCATCATCTAAGTTTGAGTTACCCACCCCGCTTCTTTTTTCAGTCAATGGGGAGAAACTGGCACTTTCAGAAAGAAAATTATGTGTCCTGTGTCAGACATCCAACTTAAGGAGGGATCAATTACCCTCAGGAAATATCTATTACTCCTGACAGAATACAGAGGGAGCCTGGGGTGACTGGCTTAGACATTTAACTTCTAGATAACTGAAGACAGGTAAAATGAATTTCATCCTGTCTTTAAGGGAGATTTGTGTCCAGTGAGATCAAGACAGGTCTCTATATTTGGACATTTCTTTCATTTTAAATCATGCTAAGTGCTTTCCAAACCGGGAATAACCTTATTGTCATTCATCTCAGTCAGCCTGGCTTGGGTTTAACTCTGGCTACGCAAAGCTTACATAGAGGTTTTCAGGTGGCTATGATGACTCAGGCAGTCCTCTGCTCCTTCTCCTAAACCCCATCCTCCACTGATCATTTGTGTGGTCACACAGTGAAGCAGACCAGCACACTGACCTTGCTGAACACTGAGAAGGGAAAAAAAAAGTTGTTGTCTGTTCTGGCTCAAATGACCACAGAAACAACCATGCCTGAAAAATGGAAGAAATACCAGAAAAGCAGCATTAGGGCTAGAGACTGCTGCCAGACAGCCTCCATTATATGCCTTTCCTTTCTGTCATCCATTTTTCTTCAGTCAACATTAAAATCCTTATCAAGGCTTCACCATCTTGCCTGGGTCCCTCTAGTTTTCAACTCATCACCCACACTGCTCTTCCTGTCCTCTCCATCCAGCAAAATCAATCCTTAGAGTAGTCTTCCTCACCCTATTCCCTCTTTAAACAATCTACTCACTTTGGGGGAAGCAGAAAATTGCTACAGAAGAACCAAGGACTCTTTGTCAGTCCTACAGCTCAGACAGATGTTTGTTGGCAGGGTCCATCATTTCCTGAGACTGAAGATTCACAACTTTTTCTTCACTTATGATGATGTAATTATTTCTCTGCACTCACTTTGGCCATTTTGGTCTGTTCTCCTGTTGTCCTTCAGCATCTAGAGCAAGTTCACGGTTCATAACCAAATGCAAGCACGGTTCATAACCATAGGCAAGCAAAAATTAGGGATCAAGCAGTGGCTGGGAGGAAAGAGGAGAATGGGAACTCCTTAAACAGACGTGGTGGCTGCAGAAAATACACTGTCTGGCCCTGAAGATACAGGGGTTTAATGAGAAAACTGCCCTGTGCAGGGAAGCTTGTATTGGTTAGGGAAATTATTTCTTTTTGGGCAACCAGTTCGAGGCTTAACATCAAACTAGCCCTTGAGATTGCCTGCTGAAATGGTGTACAGAGCAAAACCGGGCACTTTCTTGACCTAGAAAGAAATTAACATTTTAGTTCAAATCTAGACTGCATTTTCAAAGTGTCATAGCTGTCTTCAGTTGTTGGGCATTGGTTCACTTGTTTCACATCACACCTTGGCATGAATCAGCTGTATTCCCGTCGGGTGAACCTAACACAGACGTCATTCTCCAGAAGTGCACATCCAGTGTTTCCACTGCTTAAAGGCATTCAGTCCCCGGGCTTGTGCTGCAGCTAGTCCAGGTTCACCCTCTCTGAAATGCACAGCGTGTGGATATGAGGTCCTCAGCACCAACTGTTCTACCCTCTGAGTCTGCTCCTACTGCTCCAAAGTATTTTGTCAGTGGAGATGTATCCTATATATTATCCAATGTGACAAAACTAATTTCTCTCTATTTCATATTTACCCTCCTCCCAAGACCCTAAAACAAAGTCATAAGCCAATTGCCATTTTGCAATAAGAAACTGAAATCAGAATCAACCTTTGAGGTAGATGACCAAGACCCACTAACAAGTTTTGTCTTGGTGGTCCTGATATGATCTCTGTCAAAAATCAGGAGTTTTCCCCTGGCTGTTTGCAGTCTTAGACTGTACTCCTAGTGATTGATTTCTAGCACCTTAGTCCATAAAATGTACATCCATTATACATCATTTTTATGCCTGCAGATAACAGCTTATAGATATGAGGTCCTACATGTATACACTACTCTCTACTGATTCCTGACTTCTTCTTTTCTTACCAGTCTCCTTTTACCTCCTGAAATTGCACGGCCTATATCAGGGAAATGAAGTCAGAAATTTTCATAATTTTTAAGTGTATTCATACAGGCAGGGAATAATCTGTTCTTCATGCCCCTGATAGATAGTGCAAGAATTGATGAGCTTAAATTTCTGCAAAGGGGATTTAGGATAGTCATTAGGAAAAACTTTCTCGTTAAACCTTGGAACAGATTGCCTACGGAGGACGAAGGATCTCTGTCACTGGTGTTTTTTTCAAGAGCAGGTTAGACAAGTGTCTGTCAGGAATGTCATAGGTATAGTTTATATTGCCTGAAGGAGGTGGAGAGAGCAGATGACCACTCAAAGCCCCTTCCAGCCTCTTTTCCCTGTGATCTTCCAAGGCATTCTGAATGTTTTATTCATCTATATCAGTTCATCTCAGTACTTCTAATACGATGTTTATCCAGGACAAGATTTGAAAATTCCTAATCCTCTAAGACTACAGACCACTCAGAAGTATGTGTCTTGTTATCCATTGGTGCTGGACACTAGTGCAGACACTGGTAGGAAACTACTGGCTTTGGCTGGAACACTGTCCATCACATTCTCTCTTACTCCCAATTCTCCTAATAAAGTGCCATCTGACATACTGTTGAACCTGGATTTCAAATGTTAGTCAAGACGCAAAACCTGTTGATAACACTATTAAGACCAGCTAGGTTATTTATACCACCAAGTTTCAAAACCTTCCATTTGGTCAATAGAAATACTTTGTCAGCCAGTGGATCTCTAAAACTAACAGACTTGAACTACAAAAACGTATTTTCCTATTAAATACCTAACCGCACTGAGTGACATGACACTTTTACACCCAAGAAAATCACACTAACATTGCTCTCCAGACAGAATGATGCTCATTAGCAACACAAATGCCTGAAACACTATACAAACCAAAATGTGTTTGGTTTTGTACATTAACATTGTGCCATGATAGAGTCGTCTCCCTGATCCATTTCTATGTGTTGATGCAACAGGGTACTTCCTGCTTATTTCCACCTCCTTCCTACTTCCATCCTGGTTACTATTCCCTGACTGACTTTTTGGTCTTACCTTCAGTAACACATGAGTTCATGCCCATGAACTCAACAGCAGTCTGGTTTGAGAGACTACAAAAGCTGCCCAAAGCTGCCTCTCGAGAATGCAGCCCTGTGCTGGAACTGCAGAGGTACATGGCACTAAAGAGCTTCTGTCCCACACAGCACTAATGGAGCAGTCAGCCAAAAGCCGCCATCCTCATTTTGTGTCCAGCTCTGACACCTTACTGAATTCAAGGGTTTCTCCTGAGCCAAAACTTCTGGTTATGCTATGCTATGTGATAGGATAGGACTCAATGAGGAGAGCTGCACTCGACATCTCTGAGAGATATCTGCTATCTTGTTTGAAAGCTGATATACCCTCCAACTTTGCTGAAGCTATTTTAGTTAAGCTATAACAACTCAATTGGCTAAATCCTTACTAGTGATATGTAGTTAGATATCACCCAGAGCTGATACTGGGACTGTGGATCTTGTCCTTAAGAAACTTTAAGATCTTCTTTATTTTCTCAGAAATTTCAATGGAAAACATGGTAATAGCAAAGAATGGGCAGGGACAGATTTGTTAGCAGTGGCATCAATTCAAATGTGCATCAAAATACAGTGGCCTGACAGAGATGAATGACAAAAAACCCAGTTCTCCCACAAAAACTTACATTCTTGCTGTACAACAGGCAATTACTTTGCTTAATCAAATTTTCAACTGAGCTGCCTACAGCGTCAGGAAGCCACAAAGTCGTTTAATAGACAGCAGTTTGAATGGGCTGGAGAGGAAATATTTAAGCTGAACTGCTGCTGATGAGATTTCTGAAGCTCAAGAAATTCTCACATAAAGGACATTATGGGAAGGAAATGAGTTGGCTTTAGAAGGACCAAATTTGCAATTTTTTTTCTAGATTTGAGATCTTGAGCTGAAATCACACGGCATTGGTTGTTTTTGCCATGAATACATGGCACACATTTACAAATACATTGAGCTTCAGTAACTGCTGTGTATAAATGGATTTACATTATTATATTATGGTACAAGTCTGAGGAACCACTCAGATCCTAATTTTCTCAGAAATGGTGCTCTGTGTTGGACAGAAAGGAAAATAGGTGTCCATGACATGATAAGGTAAAGGGTAGTTTAATTATACATATTTTGAAAGTGCAGATGTGAAAGCAAATGAACCACCTCTCAAAATACCTACTTCCAAACTCCTGTCCTGCAGTAGATCTTCAGTCCATGAACAATCATTCAGAGAGCAATTCAGGTTTTGAAATACAAAACCATGTTTGGTGTCCTGGGTAAACTGCCCAGCCTCCAGCGGCTGTGGACCTCCTGTAGGTCCAGCCTGCAATCTTCCAGCCCCACGCAGATGTTTTGGATACCTTCAGATGTTTACAATGGCAGTTGATGCTTACATTTAGGCTTGTGAACTGCAACCTTGATTTTTATGTGCTCCAGTTTCCTGTCTACAAAATGACAAAATAAGCCTTGCTTCTTCCCAGCTTCAGCCTGCGCCAGTGTTTGTGGAGCTGTCACAAGTATCAACAATTCTGAGAATGCCAAAGACGTTCCTACTGCAAAAACCTCATGGATTAGGTTTAAGCCCATGCACAGAACTTGTCACGAGATCTTTACAGGCAGCAACCTTCTGCCTGTTTGCTTTCTGTGGGCGGCTAATTCCTACCCCTGAAGCAACTTTCATAGGCTGATCAGGAGTCGCATGGTCTGGTCCTGCCCCCTGGCAACCCATGACGACATCTCATCCAGAGTAGCTGCAAACCTTCCTTTTGGAAGGCTTTTCCCTATTCCATGTATGCACAGGGGTGCCTGTAGCATGGCCTCGTCTGGAGCCTATCATTCTGTAACAGGACTAAATTCTACCACTTTCCGCCCATTAACTGAACACTGAAGATATTTGTGTAGAATAGCACAATTTGCCAATAATATAAAGCTATCCTTTAGCTGACATCCAAACAAAAATTCTGCTAAGAATCTGTTTTCTTGTTCTGTAACAAATTTCAGTAAGGTATCTGTCATTTTAAAAAGTCAATCTTCTTAAAGATTGACTCCTTATTTAAAGGTATTAAGCAGTCCTTCATTCTGGTGGCTGCTTTTCAGATGCTTCAGGCTTTTTGATCATCAGAATATCACCAACTGTCCTTTGGAACTGGGATTTGTGACAGCCCATGGTAAATGGCCTGGAACAGGAAAACATTCCACAGATAATTTAGCTGAACCAAATTATTTTGGAAAGAGGACTCTGCACTTCAGTGATACGTTTATTGATTTGATATAAAGTATTAATTTTCTGGTTGTATTATTTTATCATGTTAGCTGTCTATTGAATTTTACTTTTCCTTTACCAGGGAATTTGTTCTCAAAACAAATGTATTTGGTACTCAGTTTGAAAGGGTTTTATTGAATCTCTGATTGTGTTTTCCCCTCCAGCTGACTTCCATTTAATCCTTTTGATTTAAATATTTCCCTATGTAGGAGTTGACAGCTAGGAAGGACTATAACATCAGGATACCTTTCACTCCATCCATTTTTAAACATTGCCCCTGAGTAAATAGTTCAACTACTATGGGACCCTGTCAAGAAAACTCGTATACCTCCAGACTTTATTCCTTGCCGTTGTGGGTATTTATTATTTCTTGTGCTAGCTGGGATCAAGAGGGCCAAAAGTAAATGTGACCATCATGAAATTTCAAACCCTCTGCCTCACACTTACTAGTAAAATATCAAGGAATTTTCTAAGTGGTTTGGTTTCTTTAATACTTTGACTTTAGAGGCCTCTCCAAGCCCAAAGTATGAGAAATTTGAGGTACTGCAGAAAAAGGCATCAGCCACTCATCCCCTTACAGCAGGCACTGAGTCTTGGGCCTCACCTGAAGTTAGTGAAGTCAATAATATGACTCAGATATACCTGTATGTGTTTCAATCACATCTCTAATTACAAAGTAGATAATCTCTGTTAGTATTCTCTGGGGAAAAGTTCATTTACCTGCCAATCAGTTTGTAGATTAACCTTCCAGCCCTGTCATGAACTTATCCTGAGGAACGCCTCTGCTACTCTATGACCTGAAAACGTTTTATGTTCACAACATCATTGTCAAGTGAACCTCCCCACTCTGGAATGAATGTATTGTAGTAGGGACATATGGTAGTTTTATTAATATATTGCATATATATCTCGCTGTATATATACATCTTCTCCATCTCCCATCACTGTAGTCCTGGTACATGTGTTGTGTGTACAGAGTAGCCCAGGTTACATCTTTTCCTTCTGCAGATGTAGTCATAATGACTGATCTGTGAATAGGCTCCAGTTGGGGTCATTAGGGGTGAGATAGACTCCAGGACTTTCTCACATGCAGGTCTGGATGGAGAAGGAAGTCTTGAACCATATGCTTGGTCAATTTGGATGCAGCTTGAGTATCCATCTTGCTTGTCACTGAAGTCAGACATATCCACAGTTCTGCAGTACATTACCTGATCTTTTAAATATACGTGCAGATGTTCCCAAGCGCAAAACCTCCTTAGTCATAAATCTTAAGCCATCGAAACCTAACTAGGAATTACTATATGAGAAGTCTCCAGACACTGAATGTATAAATGTATTTATTTATCTAAATAGTAAGATTTTTTAAAAGATCATTTTTGTCACCCCTGCTTTCAGATGAGCTGTGCAGAGTGCAAGATGAGACAGATAAAGAAGCAGCTGAAATATGAAATTAAAATGTAGACATGAATTTGCATGGATGAACAGAAGGAAAATCTCTCATTCAACTTCAGCACCAGGTTTTGTGAGCAAATAGTCCTGAATGAAGAATTTGTTTGAAATCAGAACCTCTGTTTCAGTGTCCTTCCCATTTTATTCAGTGGAATCAAGGACTTCCTTAAAGGGACCAGGTACATTCTGGTGATTGGTTAAAAATTGATGAGGTGCTACAACACATACAATGTTTACGGAAATTATGACATTTACAGCATAGAGTGTACATAGAATTTGAACTATGTTTGTGCAGCTAATTAGGAGGATAGAATGGGAAGAATCTGCACAGATATGACCTGATATAGGAGATGGGAATTTAGAGATGATGGAGAACCCTCTAATCAAAACCAATACACTCAGTAATCCTAAGAATTACACTCTTTCAGATACACATCCACACATCCACATTTAGATTCTACTGCCAAAACATACTATTAGATCATAAAATTTGATCTGCAGTATGTTAGACCTATTACTTCATCACCCAATTAAATCTGTACACAGCCAAATAATTTCCGTTTGATGAAAGGATAATTTGTGTTTGACTAATGCATAACTTCCAGAGAATATCTAGTCTTGATCTCACAACAGCAGGAGACAGAAAATCTATTGCATGGTAGTTAGTTTGAATGGTTAATCCCACTCACTGCTAAAAAAATAGGCATCTAACTTCTGTCCTGGATTGACTTAGCTTCTGATTCCAACCACAATTTCATTCTCTACTAAATTCAAGATCACTTCAGTGCTCAGTGTTTTCTCTCAGGAAAGGGATTTATATACTCTAATCAAATCCCTTCTCAATTTTCTTTCTGATAAGATTTAAAAAAAAAAAAGAAGAGGGTTTCCAATTGTTAAATCACTTACTGCATATTTTCAACACTTTTTCCATCTTTTCAATGGTTTTTGAAAAAGTACCAAAACTGAACCCCTATTCTGGCTGTTGTCTTGGCAGAACAACATCTGCAAGTGCTGCCCCCCTTCTACTCCCACTCATTACTTGAATGTTTGTACATCCAGGTTGTGTCCGTCATGGCATAGCATTGCATTGGGAGGGGCTGTTGAGTTCCTAGTCTGCAAAGACCACCCTCTGTAGGACACTATCAACTGGGGTTTTTTTCTTTGGCAAAGCAAAAGGAGCAACTCCTTTTCCTGAGTTGTTTGCTCTCTTGTTCTGAGCATTCTGCTTTTGCAGTCTTCCAGCAGCCTACAGGGTGTTATGGGACTTCTTAGACCCGCACTGTCCTGCACTGCCACTCAACACAGCTGTTTGGATTTTCCTCATTAATGCCATTTCTGGGTACCACAGAGCTCTCCTCTACCTGGGAGAACTCCCCACTTCCCAGGCTTGGTTGTTTGTCCTGGAGGCACCCTGACTCTGTGTCATGTGAGCCTGTGCACACACCAATATCCTTCTACTGCCATCCCTCTGGTTTCTATGCTAGGAGCTTGGCTGTCCTGGCTGGAACAGTCCTGCATGCATCTAAGCTGAGTCTGTGCCAGACCATGATCCCAAAGAGCAAGCTGGGCACATCAGAAGGCAAAGACAGTTGTTGGCTG
Source organism: Falcunculus frontatus (assembly GCA_013398115.1). NCBI lineage: Eukaryota > Metazoa > Chordata > Aves > Passeriformes > Falcunculus > Falcunculus frontatus. The sequence continues at coordinate 35,831 of VZRV01008971.1, read as the reverse complement.
TCTAGGTTGTCCCAACACACATAAGTTAGAAAGCAGTAAGTTTCAAGATGAGATGTCCACTACATAATAAGCCTTTTTTAAGAAAGCAATAAAACCAATACCCAGTTTTGGAAGTCAGGAGAGAGGGGATGCAAGAGTAAAACGGAAGAGTGAATATGGCATTGAATTATCTGAGGCTTACAAGTCGGCAAAGAGAAAATCCCTGAAGTAGAAGTTGGCAGCTGAAATCTGTACTAGGAGTAACAACCTATTGACAAACCAGAGAGAAGAATTATGTGAGGAACAGAGGTCACTCTCAGCCAAGGGGAGACATGAGAGATGCTAAAGGGAAGAATTATATTTGTTCTAAGGAGGGGGAACATAGACAGTCGAACACACAAAGACTGCCAGCATTAGGGGCTGGGAACAGAGACGGCAGTTTGACTGTACAGACTGTTCCCACTGTTCTCAGCTTACAGCAGTGAATCCTTAGGGAGAAAGTTTATACCTCCCACAATTCAAACAAGTCTACATCTACCTCTGAGCCTACCTATGGTTCAGATAGTAAATTTGCTCTAATATCAAGCCTGAGTTCCACAAAACAAAAAGTTGCAGCCATCTCAAGGCATTTTTCGTTGGGCAGTTATTTTAATTGGTAGCTGATGCCAGTCAGAGATGTACTCACCCCTCATATATTTATATACTAAGTGTTAAGGAGAACTGGGGGTAGATGGGAGGGGTTCACCAAGGAAATATCATACTTGATGACTAAATTTCTTTTTGTCACTGATCACTGGGGTTCCTTAGAAGAATGGGTACTGTATTGCTTATATAGCCTTTAGCCAGAGAAGAAGGTCAATATTTTACTCTTGCACTGCTCAGTGTAGGCAAGCAATTAAGTTACAGCATTGAGAGTGAAAGATGGTGAAAGCCAAAAATCACTGTCAAAGACAGTAGGCCCCTGTGATAAGAGAACCTCATTCAACAAAGTGCTAACGTTTATAAGTTCACAAAACCTTGCAATATTGGTCTAACGCCAGGAATCAGATGTTAAGCAGATTACAGAATGGACTGGCTCATCAACAGCAAGTTGAATGAATGTAGAAAGTTTCATTTTGGATCGATGATCTCCAAAGCAGGCTAAAGCCTGCTGGAGAGGGAGCACCTATACCCCAGCTTGTGTTCCTTGTGCCAGGAGGACACCACAAGCTGCTGATACTCAGCCCTGGCAGAGGGAAAACAAGTTCCCTGGCTGCTTGAGGAACAGAACTTTTTGTCGTTTTGTTTTCTGAAAACCCACAGTGTAACAGTGTCCCCAAACTACCAGATGATTATCAAAAGTTTAAGATACATGCAATTTGTCTCCTTGGAGTACTTCACAATATTAGCTTTAGGTTTCAGAGTGTTGAGTGTTAAATTACTCATCACAAACAAAAGTTCTGCTGCAGGATAGGTGTTGATAATAATGCCTGATAGCTGTGCATAATGTTTCATTTGGCAGAAGGTAGTCTGACTACTACAGGAAGTAATTGGCCAGAGGATCTTGTTGAGGCACAAATAGTCAAAAAGAAAAAACTGTACATGAGTGAAAAATTTGCACATAGAAATGTGGAGCTCTGTCTATTAATTCCCTACCAAATAAAAAAGAGCTTTTCCCTTACTGATGGGTTTGTCTCCTATGCAATGCCAAGAGAAAAATGAGAGACTGAATGGAGACACTGAAGACAGACTCTGACAGAGATGGATATTTTTATGCAAAACAGTTGTGCTTTAAGAAGTTTTGCCTTGTGGTCATCAGAAGGCAAATGGGAATATATGTGGGTGAGCAACTTCCCATTGAGGTAAAATGCGAAATAAATTGTGAATACAGTACAGAGTGGGAGAGAAAGAAATCAGAAAAACACTCAAGGAAATATAACAAATCCTAAAATAAAAAACCCCATGATGTCCTCAGTCAGATCAAGAAGGCACCAACATAACGTGATTAGAGGGACAACAGACCAAGACAACAAATATTCCATGGAAAGTATTTTCCAGCAGACACAGAAGTTTCCGTCAAAGGCCAAGGTGAGAAAGACCTTTCTCCTATCTTTGCTCAGTTCTTGATCTGAAGTTCCTGTTCCCTTAAAACTCAGACGAGAAGAAGAGCGGGATATTCTTTTCTCTTTGGGAATTGGTGGCTATAGAAGAAAATACAAGACACACTTTGCTATGTAGGCAGCCAAGAGAATTAAGGAAATATGCATAACATGGCTGTTTCCCACTGTCAACAAAGAGAGAAACTCTGAGAGATAGCTAATGCCAAGCATTTTTCAACACTTGATATGTCAGCAAGGTTCTGGCAGGTGTCCTTAGGAAAACAGAGCACTCGTCTGAGCACGTTCAATACCCCCTTGGGAAATGCTGTTTTCTCAGACTGTGTGAAGCACACGGTGCATTTTTACTAGAAAATAAAGCTTTTTTCAAAGTAGATAAACCCCTGATATTTACCCAATGAAGGTACTGATGTAAAAAAAAAAAAAAAAAAAAGTGAAAAAGAGAGAATACAGCTTGGTACTCTGAGAAGCTTTAGAGAAAATCAGCTCTTCTGTGCTAAACTTCAGCAAAACATTGACTCTGTGGAAAGGAAATTACCTACTGCAGCGGGTCAGACTATGGCACAGGCTGTCACATTGCTTCTGACAGGAGGGAGGGACACAAGGACTGGGCTGTGAAGGGAACAGTCTTTCACAGGGCTGTTGGTGTTGGGCGTGGGTGTGTGACTGGCACCCTAGGAGCAACAGTGTGCAAAGATGGGCAAGGGACATAGAATCCAAACTGTGGTGAAGAGAAACTGAAAAAGTGAAATGAATCCATGTTCTGAAGTAAAGAATTCTGAGGGTGAGCTTAAATTAAGTGGTGTCCAGATGCTTTCAGGAAGGTCCGGGCGCAGATCTCCTACACCATCATAGCCAAGATTGGGTTTTACGCATCCCACTTGCTAACAAGTGGAGTGTTAATTTACTCAAGAAGAGCAGGACGAGAATTAGACTTAGAGCGTGGGTGTTAAAGAGTTTCATCTTTTTATATATGGGAGGTCAAGGTTAGCCTAAATTACCACAAACCATTTTTTGCCACTGCCAAAAAGGAACTGTCAGTTTTCCCATTTTCATGCATTAGAGCAGGGATTATTTTTCCAGGTGCAAGTGTATCATTTGCAAATTAAATACAAATGAGGAGATGTTTGATTGTTCAGCCATAATCTTTGTCATCTGACAAGAAGGTAGGAAAGGGAAATCTATGTTACCTTAAATGCTTGAAAACTTAAACATTTAGAGCGGATACCCATGACTGTTTTTCTTTTAATTGAAAGTTAATTAATTAATCTTAATTAATTACATTAATTAAGACCAGACATACAGACACAGCCCTTAGTATCAATTCAAGAATGATCTCTAAGAACTGTCAAAACTTATTGATCATAAAAGTACAAGTAATTTTCAGGTTTAGACATGCAACTGCTAGCACTACCTATCTCAAACATGACAAACACCTAGCAACAGCACATCTCATTAAAGAATTAAAATCATGCTCTGATTATACTCTGATCTTCATTTTGGACTGTTAGGCACCAGGATAGCACCAATAAAAGATATGGCTGTCTTCCGGAAACACTCTAAGTTAGTAGAAAACTTAAAGCACGAGCATGTTTAGAAAGCAACGTTAGAATACACATATGACTGCTTATATGGAAGGAGAAAAATGAAACAACACAGTCAGTCAGGTTCATGGTCCTGAGACTCTTTATGAGAATGACAGTGGAATTATTTATGCCCAAACACATTATGTTGAGCCCTGAGGTCAAATCAGGTATCTCAGTGCTGGCAGAATGCAGAGACATTGTGGGATGCTGAATTGCCCATTTTTCTCAGACAAGTCTAAAACTGAAAACAGCTGAACCATTTTGAGGTTTCTGATTCCTAAACGTTTGGGACAGATGACCTTTCCACTGTCCTGTAACACAGGGAAGAGTCCACACAAGAATGTCAAAAGACTCACATTATGAGCTATTTGTCATAAGTATTTTGGATTCTGATGTTTACTGCTAATTTTTGATGGCCATATGCTTAACCGTGAAAGGAAGATGAGCAAACTTTATCTCTAGGAAGGTAGAGTAGGAGCTAGTAAAGCTAGGTGTTATGTTCTTCAGTGCTTCACATTTTGTAATGTTGACCAAACTAAAACTCAGACATCAAGTCGAGCCGGTCTCTGCCTAGTTCTTTAGCTCAGCTATTGCTCAGAAAAAGCACATACTTCTCCTACAGCAAACCTAAGATTACTGTTTTCTCTCTCTTTAACATTTTCTGGATCATCTGTCCAAGATAGGTTCTTTGCCCCTTTGAAGAACTTGCTGCAGAGCACACAAATGGTTTTTCATCAGACACAGCACCTTCTTTTCTCTGTTAGATTTGTTTTATATATATATAGTTCTTTCAGATCTTACTGTTGCAGTTTTCTCTCAACAAAAAAACCTTCTCATGGACTTCTTAGGGATCTTCCTTTCATTTTCTATATGATTACTTACATTTAGATGGAACTTATTCTGGTTATATTCTGTCTCCTCTCAGTCTACTTCTAGATTAGTTTTGGATGCTCAGATATTGTTAATTACCAAAGCTAGAATTTTGACACAGTTGAATCTCTGGTTGCTTTACTATAGTATTACATTAATTATTTAAAAACAGTCTTCAAAATTTTTAATGGCTCTTTATGTCTCTAGAATAATAACAGCCTGGACTTTACCCTTTCCTTTCTTCTCCTTTTGCATCTTGGCTGAAGTTGGTTTCTTCAAAATCTCTCATTCAGTGACAGTCAGCCTGCATCCTAAGTGAAGCCCCAAAAGTTAGTCCCAGTCTAGTCTGCACACCATGTCCTTGAGAGTAATTAATAATGGGACTTATTAATTAACTTATTAGCTGCCAGCTGCTGCCCTGGACATTATGTTCTGATATTGAAAGTGCTCACTCCAAAACAAGTCTGGGTGCAGTGGATGTGCAGTCCAGCTCTCCTGTATTATGGGCAAGTGCTCCAACCCCTGGTCTGCGTGGCAAAGGAAAAGGGACACTGCACATCCTCTCATGAGAATTAGCCCAGCACTGCATAAATACATAGCACCCACATATTCTCTGGTTGAAAACAGAGAATGGAGTCTGAAACACAGTGCTAGAATTATGAAATTAAATATTGGAGAAATTAAGTCTTTTTCTAAAGAAATATTTGTGTGGCACATCAGAAACACTTGATTTCACTTTGAATTGAAACAATAACAAATTCTCAGATGTCAGCACTTCTTACAGAAATGATATTCCATATCTCAGCTGGTCTTGTCTAACAGGATTTTCTCATTAACCTCCCTAAAAGATAGCATTAAAACCTCCATGAAGACTTTTCTTTTTCTCTCTTCATTACATTTCTTTAACATGTTGCCGTACGCATATTGACTTAATAATTATCATTATTATGTTGAATATAATGAAACAACCAATGATGTCTTATTGGAGAATCTGATTCACCCTCTATTCCCTTTTGTTTTATATTAAAGCATCATTAAAAAGTTACAAAGTCATCTGGTCCATCTAGGCCTGCTCAAAGCATGGCTAACTTCAAAGCTAGATATTGAGTTGCTCAGGGCATTGCCCAGCAGTTTTGAACATCTCCAAATCACCTAGGCCTGTACGATGTGAAAACTTGTAAAGGGCTTGTAGTAAGGATCTGTATCTCCTGTTTACAGCACCAGTACCTGCATAGTGCTGGGGATCATTTTGATGTGTAAAGTACATAAGAATAAGTAGCCTTTCTGTAAGACAGAAGTACTTGCTTTATCTACTTGTTGACATAAAAAAACAACTGACATCAATGTATAAAAGGTGGAAACATACAAAAATATACAGCCACTGGGCTGGTTAATAGACACAGAAAAGAGGGAAGAAACCTGAAACAACTCTGCTCACCAAATCAACATGGTTTTTTTCTTCTTCCTTCTTTTTATTCACTAACTTTGAATTCCATAGAACATCCACATTTTCCAGACCTGCCTTTTAATCTGCAAGAATTTAGGACTCATATGTAGCTTTCTGTATCCTGCAGGGTTGATAAACAAAAGCTAAATAATAATGAATATAATTGAAGAACTAGTATCAATATCTCAATAGTCACTGTGATTAGCAACACACCATTTGCATGTTAAAAGTTTTTACATTAAGTAAAATTAAAAGAACAAAGTGATTTTCTCTATTATTACATCTTCCTCCCATTTCCAGATGTATTCTCTAATAAAATCCTAAACATGGTGCAGGCATGCACTAGTCTGTCATGCTACTGTTATGTTGCCAAACAGGTAGCATGAATTTCCCTCAGCAAGCTGTAAAAAGTGCAGAAGTCAATGAAGCAGGATTTATGGTTAGAGAAAGAGATTACAGAGTGAGACTTAAGCACATGCTTAACTGCTTTGCTAAGCTAAGGCATATATGGGGACACTGATAACTTCAACACTTGCAAAATCCTTCATGATAGCAAACCACCATTAACCCTAAAATGGTTATATCAAATGACATCATGCCAGCAGCTTATTAACAGAGCTTTTATTTTTAATGGAAGTTGAACTGCTTTGCTACTATATCCTATTTCTGGGTTTCTATCATGTTGTTGCATAGATAATTTACACTGATAACAATTTTTGTCATGACAACTCCATTCTGCAAGATAGTATTGCACTTTTATTCTTAAGGAATAGATCCTAAACTCCAAACAATGTAGAAAAAATATTTGAAAGGGTTGAAATTATTGTCTTTTTGAGGACAGTGGATGAAATATTAAAAGGAATATGTTTAATTAGTAATTCTTCTCTGGAAATGGTACATGTCATTATTTCAGAGCAGACTATAGATGCAGTGTAGAAGCAGTTTTTCTACAATGGCTGGTTGCAGTTATAATAATAAAGCAAGTTTAGTGGGGAAGTGGTATAATTATATGCATGGCTTTGCAGCTCTAGGTTACTGATTTTTATCCAGGTCAGACAACTAATAGCAGGAATTCATTTTCAGGAATTATAACTGATTTTGGTACTGTTTGAGACACTTAAATAATAAAAAAGGCAACAGTGTAGTGTTTATTCAATACTTTACCATTGTGAATTATTGTATATGCTGTAGCTTCAGAACAAATCAATCCTCTCAAAATTTGATCTGAGATAACATGTGATCAGAAAGTCTCTCACTCTTTAACATGATTATTTTAAATATATATGGCCAGAGAGTCTCTTGTATCAAGATTGTCACATGCACAAAGTCTTTGATCCTCCCTAATCCTTGAGCTGTTTCTCAAGGTGGTCTGGTCCTTATGGAGCTGTCTATGGATCTGCAAGGTATCAGATCACAACAGTGGCTGGCAACTGGACTCCAGCCTGCTGTGTTTGTAGCCGTTTCCTTCCCAAAACTCACAGATTTAGGCTGGAAGTCTTCACCTCCCCAGCTGGGGTCTCCCAGATACCTGTTCTGGGAAACTGACCCACTGACCTTGCATGTAATGAAGATCTAGTCATAAAATACTGCCTTTAGAAAAAAAAGGAAATTATGTCACAAACAGAGAACTGCTATTGATTTACTGGTGCAGTTTATGTTGTCTGGATATTTAACTACTCAATCAAAGCTACTGGCATCCCTTGCCTGAGACATATGAGACCCATAGCTTCCCCTGGGTATCTCCATTTATTTCAAATTTCTTGTTGATTCCAGCAGGTAATGTGCATAAAATCTACACTATACATATATACATATACACATATACATATACATATAGATATATATATATATATATATACACTTCTCTTCTGAAAGAGCATGATCTTGATCAAAGCACCATTTCATCTTTCTACTTTTCTATCTAGTCAGCCTTTTTTCCAGTGTGAAGGACAAAGAAGAGCAAGAAGATGTATGAGAGAATCACAGTACAGCTGATGTGGGAAGGCACTTTTGGAGATTGTCTAATCCAACTCTCCTGATTATATACCGTCACTTATAGCAAGTTGTTCAGGACACTATTTAGATGGGGGTATCTCCAAAGTTGGAGACCAAACCTCTCTGGGAAACCTCTTCCAATATCTGACCACCTTCACAGTGCAAAATTTTTTTCTTATGTTGCAATGCCATTTCCTGTGTTTTAGAATGTGCCCATTGACCCTTGTCCTCTCACTTGACACCCCTGAGAAGACCCTGGCTCCACCCACCTTGCAACCTCCCTTCAGGTATTTATGTACATTTGTAAGATTTCCCCTGAGCCTTTCTTCTCCAGGCTGAACAGTCCCAGCTCTCTCAACCTTTGCTCATAGGATGGATGCTCCATCATATCCTTAATCAGGCTCTTAATCATCCTTGTGGCCCTTTGCTGGACTCTCTTCTATACATGGATGTCTCTCTTGCACTGGGGAGCCCAGAACTGGATGCAGGATTGCAGATGTGTCTCACCTATGCTGAGTATAGGACAGATCACCTCCTTCAACCTGCTGGTGATGAATTTCTGCTAGGATGATGCTTAAGATGTTGGTGGTCTTCTTTGTCTCAAGGGCACATTGCTGGTTGATAATCCCCTTAGTGATCACCAGGACTCCCAGGTCCTTTCCTGCAAAGCTGCTTTCCAGCTGGCCAGCCTTCCAGCCTGTCCCTGGTGCATGGGGCTCTTCCTTCCCAAGTTCAGGACTTTGCACCTCCTCATGCTGAACACCATGAAGCGTCTGGTCATTCCGTGAAAAGTGAGTCTTCTTCCAGTTATCTTAAGAAGGCATCTCATCTATTTGTCCTTCCTGTTCAAGTGATCTGTAGCAGACGCTGACCACGGTGAAACTAATCTTTGTCTGCCATCTAGTCATGACTAGATATGTCAATAAACTCCCAGCTGGCTCATCATCAATCCCCAGGCAAAGCTCTGTGCACTCCTGCCGCTCTCTCAAATAATGGGCAACTTCCTCTGCTTGCTTTCTTGTCCTGTTTTCCCAAAGAGCACATATCCATTCCATTGCATCACTACATTTGTGTGAACTGTCCCACCATGTCTCTGTGACCCCAATGAGGTCATAGCACTGCAGCTGCATACAGATCCCTAATTACTCCTTTTTACTCCTTATACTGCAAAAGCACTTGAGAGAGGCACCCTGACACACTGATTTCCCAGGAGGAGTATCAGAGCTTCTTGCTTTTATTATCTCGGATTCTGCCCAGATTGCTGATCTCCTTCAGCTCCTTCACTTGGTGGCACAGACCCTCCACCAGTGCCCACCTCTCTGAAGGAAGGGAGGGAGTTCACCTCCTGCTACCCCTGCCTCAGTGAGGAGTCCCAGACATCCTGTCAGCCCCAGCCCCAGACATCTGAGTCCTCCTTCAGAAGCTCAGTCTGTGTTAAGGTCCCTGATACACCAAGGTGGTGCTGGGGACCATGCCCTGGGATACCACTACTGCCAGGTGTCCTTTCTGGTCCTGTTTCCTGCACCCTTCTGCACAAGAGAGTGCCCAAAGTGCAGTGCCTGTTGGCTGCTTCTGTCAGCTGCCCTGTCAAGTAGTGAGAATGAAGGATTCTTGAAGAAGGTAAAGCTGTCTGGAGCTTTCCGTAGGACCAGTGTGGATTACACTGCAGGAGCAATACTTATGCCATTGGATTTAAAGCAAAGTAGCTGCACTAAGACACAGTATGAGACCCGTGAACTTGCAGTCAAGTTGAAGTAAGTTCATCAAAGCAAGAAAAATAAAAGAAGAACAAACAGGGTGAAAGAATATGACAAGTGGATGGTCAAGAAACAGCAATTTGAAGGTGAGGTTTGGAAGGGGTTAATTACTTTGCTTTAAAGAGACAGCAAGGCAGTTGCAAGCCCCAGTTTTGGTAGAGAATAAAGCTCCTGTACAAATAAACAAGTGCTGACATTAGAGAATGAAGACAGTGATAGTGAAAATAAAAAACCAAACCAACAACAAAAAAAACCAAACCCCAAATCAAAAACAAAGAAAACAAACCCTGAAACAAATTCCTGACAGCATCATTCTCGCTAGGAATGGGGCAAGAACTCCTCTTTCTCTTTCAAGGCACTCCTGTACAACATCTGGACAAGCAATCACATATACCCCTAATGATAATCCGAAGACTGGCACAAAAGCAGCAGGAAAAGAGGAGTCCTAAATGGCAGATCTGAAAGATGCTTTCAGCATCCAACAGAGTAGTTTTTCCCACAAACCACTTGCCAACATCCTGACACACAAACACCTCTATATTTATACAGTATGTGATTTATATCTTGCCAATTGCAATATACGTCTCTTTATGGATGGCTCCTATCCATACTGGCACCAGCAAAGAGCTCACAATATTTCTGCTTTTCAGAGATTAAAAAGAAAATAACTAAGTGGTGTGTCAAAGACAGGTAGCAGAAGCTGGATATATATCAACAGAAGCCTTTTAGCACTAAAATACTAACAAGGTACCTGATATGCAGATTGTTCTGAAATTCATCACTTTTGAAGATAAAGCATGCAATTAGAAGGTTTTTCTTCTCTTTATGTGATTTATAACAGTACTATCTCTAAGGAGACATTGTGCAAATACCTTTTCCTCTTATAGGATTTTACAGCTTAAACACTGTGCAATTAATACAGTGAACACACCTCCACCAGGTTAGTGAACCAACTGCAGAACGGCACATTCTGTGTGACAAGACAGAGGCAGTTTGTGCCCACCATGATGTCATTGCAGTGTCATGAGGACAGAGCCTCATGCACCTTTTAAAAGAGGAAATTTTCTCACCAGAAACAGTCAGGATTTTTCTTGCTTTTGTTGGAAAATGCCCATGAAAATTGAACTTATTTTAAGGAAGTGTCTTTGAGAGTGTCCTGACTTGGGGCAGATGTTTGGAAATGCTGGAAGAAATAATTGTAATTGATTAAATTAAATCTCCCCATCTCTTTGTGAACCGTAATCCAAAGGAAAACGCATGTAGCAAGTTAAGTTGCTCAGTACTGCACGCTGTGTTTGACTCCAATGCTATTTAGAGTAACGTGCCCCACATTATTTAAGCGCAGTCCTTCCTTTGGAAGCTGGGCCACTCTCCAACAGGAATACAAGAGCCATGGTAGTGGGTGGGAATACTAGCAAGTAGACTAACAGTTCTTGCTCTGAGTGCTCTGGATATGTATTCAGCTTTCTAAAGATACTCTCTACAGATATGGTTTATTCTGATAGTTTGCAAAAACTGTGGGCTAGATTCACACTTTCCTTCTCCTGTGTAGAAAACAACCAGCGCCAAGAACACGACAAGATTCACGCAAAGAAACCCAAAACACAGTATCCCCCTGTGGCTTTGTGGTTATGAGCCTTATGAGGGATGGATTTTTGCCTGTTTATTAATCATTCCTTACAAAACTAGATGAATACTCTTTATCATCACAGTTTATAGTAAGGAAACTAGGCAGAGAGATCTAAGCAGTGCTTGCTGCTGAAGAGAGGACAGTCTTAGAGCAAAGATTGCACTTCAAGAAAGCTTAGAGCTCGATGGACAGTTTGTCTGGTGTTCAGCAATGATGCCAGCAGTTAGCCCACACTTCTGCTTGCGGTTTCATCTACCAAGCAGACACTGAAAGCAATGATGCCAACCTCAGCTTGACCTAGTGTGATGAATATCCACCAGTCAGACTTTATGTTAAAACATCAGTCTGAAATCTGCCAAAGGTGAGAAGCTGACGTGTTTCCTTCAGCCATCCCTGTTCCGTATGCGCTAACTCCTAGCAAAGGAAAAGGATAAGGTTGGAAGGGGTGTTACTGGTTTAAATGCTTCAACAAGGAATCTATTGCCAGTGCCCTTGTCTGTCAAACCCCATTTCCTTATCTCTACATGATCAAGGACTACACTACCTTTTCCAGGACTGCTGAGCCAAAAAAATTTAAAAAAAAAAAAAAAAACAAAGCAAAACTCAAAACTAATTTCACCACTTACAAAATGTAATGATATAAATCAAAGCCAAGAAATGCCCTTTCAAAACTCAGTTTCCTGAAATTTGCAAAAAAAAAAAAA